>CM060607.1:27501502-27546502 GCA_030578255.1 Tiaroga cobitis | reverse complement strand
CTGCGCGGATTTAGCGCAAATACGCAACTCATGAGTCCTCATGATATATTAAATACAGCGTATTGCAGAATCTGCGCATTTCTGGCTTCCTTGAACACACACGCATACACACGTCACTAAGCAACAAATAACGGCGTGCTTGTTCACTTGCATTGAAGTAATAGCGAATATTAAAAAGCATTTGGTGAACAGAAAATACATTGTTATTTTCCAACATCCTACATGTTCTGTGTGCTGTATTGATCTGTCCACCTAAAGCACGTTTTTGGTAAAAAAATAAAATAAAAAAAAAGGGCCGTTAAAATCGATTCCCTATTTTCGTTTTCGATACATGTGTTGGTTGGTCCGATCGATTGTGCAATCGATTTTCGAACGTAAAGTGACAGCTCTAGTGTGTGTGTGTGTGTGTGTGTGTAGAGGACCCCCACAGGTGTGTCAGTGCTCTGCTGAAGGACTGCTGTTGTCCGTATGAGGGACTGGAATCACGGATAGCGAACGGGGACATCAGAGAGACGAGCGATTACCTGAAGATCCTCTGTGAGTGTTTCATGAGCGTGTGTGTGTGAATGTTTCATGAGTGTGTGTGAGTGTGTTTCACGAGTGTGTGTGCGCTCTAAGTGCTCGTGGCGTTGGAGCTCCAGGCTGCTGAGATGGAGGCCTGTAAACACTCGAGTGTGTGTGTGTGTGTGAGAGAGTTTTTCACGAGTGTGTGTGTGTGTGAGTGTTTCACGAGTGTGTGTGTGTGTGAGTGTTTCACGAGTGTGTGTGTGTGTGTGAGATAGTGTTTTACTCGTGTGTGTGTGTGAGAGAGAGAGAGAGAGAGAGAGAGAGAGTGTTTCACGAGTGTGTGTGTGTGTTTCACGAGTGTGTGTGTGTGTGAGATAGTGTTTCACTCGTGTGTGTGTGAGAGAGAGAGAGAGAGAGAGAGTGTTTCACGAGTGTGTGTGTGTTTCACTCGTGTGTGTGTGTGTGAGAGAGAGAGAGAGAGAGAGAGAGAGAGAGTGTTTCACGAGTGTGTGTGTGTGTGAGAGTGTGTTTCGTGTGTGTGTGTGTGTGTGTGTGTGAGAGAGAGAGTGTATAACTCTAGTGTGTGTGTGGTCTCAGTGTTCGTGGCGTCGGAGCTGCAGGCGGCTGAGATGGAGGTCTGTAAACACTCGAGTGTGTGTGTGGAGATGGACTCGTCGCTGCAGGAGCTCAGAGTCGTGTGTGAGACGCTTCAGCTGCCGGATCCAGCTGGACCCCACACCCTCAGTGCCGTCCAGCAGCAGGTGCGTGTGCGCCACACACACACACACTGACCCCACGCCCTTAGTGCCATCCAGCAGCAGGTGTGTGTGCGCGCCTCACACACACACACACTGACCCCACGCCCTTAGTGCCATCCAGCAGCAGGTGTGTGTGCGCCTAACACACACACACACACTGATCTCACACACACACACACACACACACACACTGACCTCACACACACACACTGACCACAAGTGTGCAGCATCATCACTGACACACCACTGATCCTGCATGACTGACTCTCTTTATGTGTTCATCTGTGGAGTATTAAGAGTTATGTGTGTGTGCAGGTGACGGCTCTGCTGACGCAGCTTCCACACACGCACCTCGGGGATCCTGCGTTCAAGAGCTCGCTTCGTCCCGACCAGTGGGTGAGTCCCTTAATCCACAGTTTTTACGCTCGCTTGAAGTCATTTTTGTTTGAATTGATGTGAATAATGGGAGATGAGCTGCGTCTGCTGAGCGAGTTCTGCTGTAGCGAGGAGCATTAGCGAGGAGCATTAGCGCCTCGTGCTGGATCGGCTGTGGCGCTGTGTGCACACGTCAAGAGCTTTATTCAGCCCATTTTAAAATCAGATTTTGGCCGCCTCTCAATTTCTCAAAAGGGTTAAACCATAGACTGTAAAAAAAGATGGATGACGCCCCTTCGCTCTCTTCCATTGGTCAGAAGTGAAGCCGCCAGTATCCCGATATGGCGCTGACATCTTGGAACTTGAGTGATCTCGGCGCCAGACCTGCCCAGTGGCGATCTCTGGACCAGACCTGCGCAGTGGCGATCTCTGGACCAGACCTGCGCAGTGGCGATCTCTGGACCAGACCTGCGCAGTGGCGATCTCTGGACCAGACCTGCGCAGTGGCGATCTCTGGACCAGACCTGCGCAGTGGCGATCTCTGGACCAGACCTGCGCAGTGGCGATCTCTGGACCAGACCTGCGCAGTGGCGATCTCTGGACCAGACCTGCGCAGTGGCGATCTCTGGACCAGACCTGCGCAGTGGCGATCTCTGGACCAGACCTGCGCAGTGGCGATCTCTGGACCAGACCTGCGCAGTGGCGATCTCTGGACCAGACCTGCGCAGTGGCGATCTCTGGACCAGACCTGCGCAGTGGCGATCTCTGGACCAGACCTGCGCTGTGGCGATCTCTGGACCAGACCTGCGCAGTGGCGATCTCTGGACCAGACCTGCGCAGTGGCGATCTCGGCACCAGACCTGCGCAGTGGCGATCTCTGGACCAGACCTGCGCAGTGGCGATCTCTGGACCAGACCCGCGCAGTGGCGATCTCTGGACCAGACCCGCGCAGTGGCGATCTCTGGACCAGACCCGCGCAGTAGCGATCTCTGGACCAGACCCGCGCAGTAGCGATCTCGGGGCCAGACCCGCGCAGTAGCGATCTCGGGGCCAGACCCGCGCAGTAGCGATCTCGGGACCAGACCCGCCGCAGTAGCGATCTCGGGACCGGTGTGTGATCGGTGTGTGTGTGTGTGTTCAGGGCGCGCTGGAGAAGATCAACGGCGCGCTGGCGGCGGAGTACGAGTGTGTGTGTGATCTGTGTGTGTGTGTGTGTGTTCAGGGTGCGCTGGAGAAGATCAACGGCGCGCTGGCGGCGGAGTACGAGTGTCGGCGGCGGATGCTGATCAAGCGGCTGGACGTGACGGTGCAGTCCTTCAGCTGGAGCGACAGAGCCAAGGCACGGGGAACGCTCACACTACACACAACACGGCCTACACACTTCACACAACACTGCCTACACACTTTACACAACACTTCACACAACACTGCCTACACACAACACTGCCTACACACAACACTGCCTACACACAACACGGCCTACACACAACACTGCCTACACACTTCACACGACACTACACACAACACGGCCTACACACAACACTGCCTACACACTTTACACAACACTGCCTACATACTTTACACAACACTACACACAACACTGCCGACACACTTCACACAACACTTGCAGCGTGTGTTCTGTACATCTGTTCCCTGACAGACAGGTGCATCTTCTGTTGAGTGTTAGCACAGCTGTGAGTTTCTGTGTTTGTTCTCCAGGTCCGGGTTGACAGGATGGCGCGGGTGTACCAGCCGAAGCGCTTCTGTCTGCCGCTGCAGCCGGCGGTGTGTGTGGCGCATCTGCTCGCCGCTCGAGAGGACGTCTGCTATGTGAGGAAGACCAGCAGCGGCTCGAGCCGAGAGAACACCGCCTGTGCCGTCAACAGGGTACGCCACCTCACGATAGCTCACGCCGGCTCACGCCAGCTCACGCCAGCTCACTCCAGCTCACTCCATCTCACGCCATCTCACGCCATCTCACACCAGCTCACTCCATCTCACGCCAGCTCACTCCATCTCACGGCAGCTCACTCCATCTCACGCCAGCTCACTCCATCTCACGCCAGCTCACACCAGCTCACTCCATCTCACGCCAGCTCACTCCATCTCACGCCAGCCCACACCAGCTCACGCAAGCTCACACCAGCTCACGATAGCTCACGCCAGCTCACGATAGCCCACCATAGCTCACGATAGCTCACGCCAGCTCACGATAGCTCACGCCAGCTCACGATAGCTCACGCCAGCTCACGCCAGCTCACGATAGCTCACGCCAGCTCACGATAGCTCACGCCAGCTCACAATAGCTCACGCCAGCTCACTCCAGCTCATGATAGCTCACACCAGCTCACGATAGCTCACGCCAGCTCACGCCAACTCACGATAGCTCACGCCAGCTCACAATAGCTTACACCAGCTCACGATAGCTCACGCCAGCTCACGATAGCTCACACCAGCTCACGATAGCTCACGCCAACTCACTCCATCTCACGCCAGCTCACACCAGCTCACGCCGCCTGTGCCGTCAACAGGGTACGCCACCTCACGATAGCTCACGCCGGCTCACGCCAGCTCACGCCAGCTCACTCCAGCTCACTCCAGCTCACTCCATCTCACGCCATCTCACGCCATCTCACACAAGCTCACTCCATCTCACGCCAGCTCACACCAGCTCACTCCATCTCACGCCAGCTCACTCCATCTCACGCCAGCTCACTCCATCTCACGCCAGCTCACACCAGCTCACTCCATCTCACGCCAGCTCACTCCATCTCACGCCAGCTCACGCAAGCTCACACCAGCTCACGATAGCTCACGCCAGCTCACGATAGCCCACCATAGCTCACGATAGCTCACGCCAGCTCACGATAGCTCACGCCAGCTCACGATAGCTCACGCCAGCTCACAATAGCTTACACCAGCTCACGATAGCTCACGCCAGCTCACGATAGCTCACACCAGCTCACGATAGCTCACGCCAACTCACTCTATCTCACGCCAGCTCACACCAGCTCACGCAAGCTCACACCAGCTCACGATAGCTCACGCCAGCTCACGATAGCCCACCATAGCCCACGATAGCTCACGCCAGCTCACGATAGCTCACGCCAGCTCACGATAGCTCACGCCAGCTCACGATAGCTCACGCCAACTCACTCTATCTCACGCCAGCTCACACCAGCTCACGCAAGCTCACACCAGCTCACGATAGCTCACGATAGCTCACGATAGCCCACCATAGCCCACGATAGCTCACGCCAGCTCACGATAGCTCACGCCAGCTCACGATAGCTCACGCCAGCTCACGATAGCTCACGCCAGCTCACGATAGCTCACGCCAGCTCACAATAGCTCACGCCAGCTCACTCCAGCTCATGATAGCTCACACCAGCTCACGATAGCTCACGCCAGCTCACGATAGCTCACGCCAACTCACGATAGCTCACGCCAGCTCACAATAGCTTACACCAGCTCACGATAGCCCACGATAGCTCACGCCAGCTCACGATAGCTCACACCAGCTCACGATAGCTCACGCCAACTCACGCCAACTCACGATATCTCACGCCAGCTCACGCCAACTCACAATAGCTTACGCCAGCTTACTCCAGCTCACGATAGCTCACACCAGCTCACGATAGCTCAAGCCAACTCACGATAGCTCACGCCAGCTCACAATAGCTTACACCAGCTCACGATAGCCCACGATAGCTCACGCCAGCTCATGATAGCTCACACCAGCTCACGATAGCTCACGCCAACTCACGCCAGCTCACAATAGCTTACACCAGCTCACGATAGCCCACAATAGCTCACGCCAGCTCATGATAGCTCACGATAGCTGACGCCAACTCACGCCAGCTCACAATAGCTTACACCAGCTCACGATAGCCCACGATAGCTCACGCCAGCTCATGATAGCTCACACCAGCTCACTATAGCTCACGCCAGCTCACAATAGCTTACACCAGCTCACGCCAACTCACGACAGCTCACGCCAGCTCACGATAGCTCACGCCAGCTCACAATAGCTTACACCAGGTCACGATAGCTCACGCCAGCTCACGATAGCTCACGCCAGCTCACAGTAGCTTACACCAGCTCACGATAGCTCAAGCCAGCTCACGCCAGCTCACACCAGCTCACGATAGCTCACGCCAGCTCACGATAGCTCACGCCAGCTCACGCCAGCTCACAATAGCATACACCAGCTCACGATAGCTCACACCAGCTCACGATAGCTCACTCCATCTCATTATAGCTCACACCAGCTCACACCAGCTCACTCAATCTCACACCAGCTCACGCCAGCTCACGATAGCCCACCATAGCTCACGATAGCTCACGCCAGCTCACGATAGCTCACGCCAGCTCACACCAGCTCACTCAATCTCACACCAGCTCACGCCAGCTCACGATAGCCCACCATAGCTCACGATAGCTCACGCCAGCTCACGATAGCTCACGCCAGCTCACGATAGCTCACGCCAGCTCACGATAGCTCACGCCAGCTCACAATAGCTTACACCAGCTCACGATAGCTCACGCCAGCTCACGATAGCTCACACCAGCTCACGATAGCTCACGCCAACTCACTCCATCTCACGCCAGCTCACACCAGCTCACGCAAGCTCACACCAGCTCACGATAGCTCACGCCAGCTCACGATAGCCCACCATAGCCCACGATAGCTCACGCCAGCTCACGATAGCTCACGCCAGCTCACGATAGCTCACGCCAGCTCACAATAGCTCACGCCAGCTCACTCCAGCTCATGATAGCTCACACCAGCTCACGATAGCTCACGCCAGCTCACGATAGCTCACGCCAACTCACGATAGCTCACGCCAGCTCACAATAGCTTACACCAGCTCACGATAGCCCACGATAGCTCACGCCAGCTCACGATAGCTCACACCAGCTCACGATAGCTCACGCCAACTCACGCCAACTCACGATATCTCACGCCAGCTCACGCCAACTCACAATAGCTTACGCCAGCTTACTCCAGCTCACGATAGCTCACACCAGCTCACGATAGCTCAAGCCAACTCACGATAGCTCACGCCAGCTCACAATAGCTTACACCAGCTCACGATAGCCCACGATAGCTCACGCCAGCTCATGATAGCTCACACCAGCTCACGATAGCTCACGCCAACTCACGCCAGCTCACAATAGCTTACACCAGCTCACGATAGCCCACAATAGCTCACGCCAGCTCATGATAGCTCACGATAGCTGACGCCAACTCACGCCAGCTCACAATAGCTTACACCAGCTCACGATAGCCCACGATAGCTCACGCCAGCTCATGATAGCTCACACCAGCTCACTATAGCTCACGCCAGCTCACAATAGCTTACACCAGCTCACGCCAGCTCACAATAGCTTACACCAGGTCACGATAGCTCACGCCAGCTCACGATAGCTCACGCCAGCTCACAGTAGCTTACACCAGCTCACGATAGCTCAAGCCAGCTCACGATAGCTCACGCCAGCTCACACCAGCTCACGATAGCTCACGCCAGCTCACGATAGCTCACGCCAGCTCACGCCAGCTCACAATAGCATACACCAGCTCACGATAGCTCACACCAGCTCACGATAGCTCACTCCATCTCATTATAGCTCACACCAGCTCACTCAATCTCACGCCAGCTCACGCTAGCTCACGCCAGCTCACGCTAGCTCACGATTGCTCACACCACCTCACGATAGCTCACTCCATCTCATTATAGCTCACGCCAGCTCACGCCAGCTCACTCCAGCTCACACCAGCTCACTCAATCTCACACCAGCTCACGCCAGCTCACACCAGCTCACGCCAGCTCACGCTAGGTCACACCAGCTCACGCCAGCTCACGCTAGGTCACGCCAGCTCACGCTCACGCCAGCTCACGCAAGCTCACGATAGCTCACACCAGCTCACGATAGCTCACGCCAGCTCACGATAGCTCACGCCAACTCACGCCAGCTCACAATAGCTTACACCAGCTCACGATAGCTCACGCTAGCTCATGATAGCTCACACCAGCTCACTATAGCTCACGCCAGCTCACGATAGCTCACGCCAGCTCACGCCAGGTCACGCCAGCTCACAATAGCTCACACCAGCTCACTATAGCTCACACCAGCTCACGATAGCTCACTCCATCTCATTATAGCTCACGCCAGCTCACTCCAGCTCACACCAGCTCACTCAATCTCACACCAGCTCACTCTAGCTCACGCCAGCTCACTCCAGCTCATGCCAGCTCATGCCAGCTCACGCTCACGCCAGCTCACGCTCAAGCCAGCTCACGCTAGCTCATGCTCACGCCAGCTCACGCTCACGCCAGCTCACTCCAGTTATGCCTGCTCACTCCAGCTCACGCTCGCGCCAGCTCAGGCTCACGCTCACGCTCGCGCCAGCTCAGGCTCACGCTCACGCCAGCTCACGTCAGCTCAGTCCAGCTCACGCCAGCTCACTCCAGCTCACACCAGCTCACGCCAGCTCACGATAGCCCACCATAGCCCACGATAGCTCACGCCAGCTCACGATAGCTCACGCCAGCTCACGATAGCTCACGCCAGCTCACGATAGCTCACGCCAGCTCACAATAGCTCACGCCAGCTCACTCCAGCTCATGATAGCTCACACCAGCTCACGATAGCTCACGCCAGCTCACGATAGCTCACGCCAGCTCACAATAGCTTACACCAGCTCACGATAGCCCACGATAGCTCACGCCAGCTCACGATACCTCACACCAGCTCACGATAGCTCACGCCAACTCACGATATCTCACGCCAGCTCACGCCAACTCACAATAGCTTACGCCAGCTTACTCCAGCTCACGATAGCTCACGCCAGCTCACGATAGCTCAAGCCAACTCACGATAGCTCACGCCAGCTCACAATAGCTTACACCAGCTCACGATAGCCCACGATAGCTCACGCCACCTCATGATAGCTCACACCAGCTCACGATAGCTCACGCCAACTCACGCCAGCTCACAATAGCTTACACCAGCTCACGATAGCCCACAATAGCTCACGCCAGCTCATGATAGCTCACGCCAACTCACGCCAGCTCACAATAGCTTACACCAGCTCACGATAGCCCACGATAGCTCACGCCAGCTCATGATAGCTCACACCAGCTCACTATAGCTCACGCCAGCTCACAATAGCTTACACCAGCTCACGCCAGCTCACGACAGCTCATGCCAGCTCACGATAGCTCACGCCAGCTCACGATAGCTCATGCCAGCTCACGCCAGCTCACAATAGCTTACACCAGGTCACGATAGCTCACGCCAGCTCACGATAGCTCACGCCAGCTCACAGTAGCTTACACCAGCTCACGATAGCTCAAGCCAGCTCACGATAGCTCACGCCAGCTCACACCAGCTCACGATAGCTCACGCCAGCTCACGATAGCTCACGCCAGCTCACAATAGCTTACACCAGCTCACGATAGCTCACACCAGCTCACGATAGCTCACTCCATCTCATTATAGCTCACACCAGCTCACTCAATCTCACACCAGCTCACGCCAGCTCACGCTAGCTCACGCCAGCTCACGCTAGCTCACGATAGCTCACACCAGCTCACGATAGCTCACTCCATCTCATTATAGCTCACGCCCGCTCACGCCAGCTCACTCCAGCTCACACCAGCTCACTCAATCTCACACCAGCTCACGCCAGCTCACGCTAGGTCACGCCAGCTCACGCTCACGCCAGCTCACGCAAGCTCACGATGGCTCACACCAGCTCACGATAGCTCACGCCAGCTCACGATAGCTCACGCCAACTCACGCCAGCTCACAATAGCTTACACCAGCTCACGATAGCTTACGATAGCTCACGCCAGCTCATGATAGCTCACACCAGCTCACTATAGCTCACGCCAGCTCACGATAGCTCACGCCAGCTCACGCCAGGTCACGCCAGCTCACAATAGCTCACACCAGCTCACGATAGCTCACACCAGCTCACGCCAGCTCACGATAGCTCACTCCATCTCATTATAGCTCACGCCAGCTCACTCCAGCTCACACCAGCTCACTCAATCTCACACCAGCTCACTCTAGCTCACGCCAGCTCACTCCAGCTCATGCCAGCTCACCCCAGCTCATGCCAGCTCATGCTCACGCCAGCTCACGCTCACGCCAGCTCATGGTCACGCCAGCTCACGCTCACTCCAGCTTACGCCTGCTCACTCCAGCTCACGCTCGCGCCAGCTCAGGCTCTCGCCAGCTCACGCTCACGCCAGCTCACGTCAGCTCAGTCCAGCTCACGCCAGCTCACTCCAGCTCACGCCAGCTCACTCCAGCTCACGCCAGCTCACTCCATCTCACGCCAGCTCACACCAGCTCACGCTCACGCCAGCTCACTCCATCTCACACCAGCTCACGCTCACGCCAGCTCACACCAGCTCACACCAGCTCACACTCACGCCAGCTCATGCTTCTGATATGACCATTGATGATCTAGTGTCTCTGTGAGGGCCTTCTCCTCTGTACAGATAGACACTGTCAAAATCATTCCAGTTCATATAGCTAGGCGGAAGCAACAAATAATTCTGTATTATGATTTTTAAGATAATGATTATGATAAAGATTATGAATATCAAAGATTATGATAAATGAAGGTGAGTTGACTTGATGTTTTGAGTGTGGTGGAATCGGCAGATCCTGATGGGAGGAGTTCCTGATCGCGGAGGACGGCCGTCTGAGATCCAGGCGCCTCTGCGGGAGATGCCCGTGTGGAGGAAGAGAACTGATGGAAGAGGGGGAGGAGGGTGGAGAGGAGGAGGCCGATGGAGGACAGGAGGCCGAGGGGGGCAGTACCATCACTGACGGTGTTATAATGGACGAATGACTGAAGGTTTGACTAACAGTGAAGCATATTCACGTGCATCTGAGAGGAGACGTCATTTCAACTCTTTTAAACTAGTGTTTTCTTAAAGGGATAGTTCACCCAAAAATTTAAATTAGCCCATGATTTACTCACCCTAAAGCCATCCTAGGTGTATATGACACTTCTTTCAGACGAATACAATCAGAGTTATATTAAAAAATGTCCTGGCTCTTCCAAGCTTCTAATGAGAGTGAACGGCTGGTGAAAATTTGAAGCCCATAAAAGTGCATCTATATATGATAAAAGTGCATCTGTCCATCATAAAAGTGCATCTATATATGATAAAAGTGCATCTATATAGGATTAAAGTGCTCCACAGGCTCCGGGGGGTTAATAAAGGCCTTCTGAAGCGAAGCTATGGGTTTTTGTAAGAAAAATACCCATATTTATAACTTTATAATCTAAAATGACTAGCTTCTGCCAGACGGCCATACACATACTACACACGGGTAACCCGTGACGCATGTGTGATGTAGGATGTAGAAGTAACTTTAGACGCCTCTCACGGTTTAAACAAACAGGACTGGGCTACAAATTCAACCTCCCACATTTCTCTTTAAAAATGGCTGATTCACGACCGGTGTCTTTCGCTCTGTCCTCTGCGCTTCCGTGTTCGTCATCGCGCTGTGCGACGGGTCAGAGGTTAGTCTTTCGGTGTAAAGCGATGCGTACGGCCGTCTGTCGGAAGCCAGTGATTATAGTTTATAAAGTTTTAAATGTGTATTTTCCTTACATGGACACATGGCTTCACTTCAGAAGGCCGTTATTAACCCCTGCAGAGCCTGTGGAGCACTTTATCATGGAGGCGCACAGCGCTTACTGCCATCAAGCTGGAAGAGCCAGGACATGTGTAAATATAACTCAGATTCTGAAAGAAGAACGTCATGTACAGCTAGGGGGACTAGTGAATCATGGGATAATTTTCATTTTTGGGTGGACTACCCTTTTAAGATACATGATCAGCCTGTGCAAAAACCTGAGATTACGAAGCATGCATTGCTTCAAAAGCCTGTTTAAAACAATGACAAATAAAGCCATGAAATATACATGACATTTGATCTTTGTTTTTTGTTGTCTTTTTTCTTGTTCTGTAAAAAATGGACTCAAATCAGTGTTGGTCGTGTGCTTTGCATTCTGGTGTAAGCTTATAATAATGATGTATAATTTGAGCTGTCAGGTCGGATTTCATAGGAAATGTAATTTATAAAAATATAATTCGTTTAATTTATATATTGTTTTTTTCAGCACTCAAGCGCTTTACATATGGAAGGGGAATCTCTTCAACAACCACCAACATTTCACATGTTACGGTTAAAATCAAACCATCATATTCATCCACGCTGAAGAGCTGAGCCGAAGCACAACTCACAGAATTACCAACAGTGTTCCTCCGCGAGTGCCTTGCAGTTTACCCATCAGCCACTAGAGGGCCACATGTGAATTTACTGCTTATGTTGCTAGATATAAAAGGAGTTTTACAGTTTCTCAAATGCTAAAACACATTTCACAAACGTTTCCTCCATGTTCCCCAATGTCTAAACACAACACCCTTTTCTAAAGCTACATAAACACAACCCAGACTGATCTCATAAAATTGCGTGTGTATGACACGCCAATTCGTATTTCCATTTTTGGCGTGCTATCAACACGCACAATCGCTTTTCAGCGTGTTTATGAACGCAGTTGACTTAACGTTATTACTGTATATATAAATATATGACCTACCTCCACCCCGTCTCTAAACCTACCCGTCACTGGGGTTAATAGCATTTATGAGTCTTCCCCTACCATCCTAGGGAAAAAAAATATCGCTCCCCAGATGTAGATCTACATTTTGCTTCGTTTCGCTCGGACATTTAATGGCGTGTACATATACGCGGAATCACTTGGACATTAATGGCGTAGACATTCACGCATACACGCGGATTTCTCAAAATGCGTATAGATAACACGCCACTTGACTTGAAAGTGGCGTGTCTGTTTACGCAAAAGTCATGATGTCATGTTGCACAACCACACCTTCTCACTTCAAAACACAAACTTTCACACCAAAAGAGCAGCTTGAAGCTTTCAAAAATGTAAACACTATACACATCATTACACACTACAGCAAAACAATTGAAAACACAATGCTCAATTTGTGAGAAGGTTCTTTGTTTCATAACTGCCAATGCATATTTTTTAGAAACTTTACAGTAATGGATCTTCTTAGATCTCTGCAGATTAGGCATTTAGATTTGAGTTTCATATGAAGAGTATAAATCTATAGTAAATTCTGCATGTACACTACTGTAACAACTCAATGCAAAAATAGAATCTATTGCACACAACAGTACTCTTGAAAACATGATCAGGGTGTGAAGTTTTTTTATTTACTTTATTCACACCACACACACCACAATCACTGTGCGGCATCATGTCGCTGAGCTGCATCGGGCCACATCACCTCATCGCAGGCTATATTTTCTCTTGCCAGGCACCGCGGGAAAAACGCCCTGGAATGGCGAATCCATCCTTGGAAGGCCTCCACTGGGATATCAACACAGGCCAGCTCCATTGCCCTTAGGAGGTTCTCTCTAGTGTATGGTTGTCTGTCATAAACCTTCCATCTCCACGATGAGAAGAACTCCTCTATAGGGTTCAGGAAAGGGGAGTAGGGTGGCAGACAGACGTTTAAAAAGTGGTTACTGTTAGTGGTGAACCACTCTCTGATTTGGTTTGTTTTGTGGAAGCGTACATTGTCCCAAATGATCACATAAATGTGATGTGCGGGCCCAGGATGGTGTTGTTGACGGTCCAGGAGGATGTCTTTTAGCTCCTCTAGGAAGGTGAGAAGACGTTGGGCTTTGCCTTCGTTTCTGCAGGTTGAAGCCAGCCTCATCCAGGAAGAGGTTCTCATGAGGTCTGGCCATCGCGTACAACTGTAATATCCTCTGTGAAAATGCACAGGTGTTCAGAACAACAGTCAATCAGTTAGCACAGTATTGTCCAGAAGTAATGTAGGCCACTGAGCAACACAGTATGTCCACTAACTGTACTGTGAACATGGATGTATACATACTTGCACATACTCGTAACGTAGGTCTTTTTGTCGCACAGAGTTGCGCTCAAAGGGAACCCTATAGACCTGTTTCATCCGCATCTTTTGGCGCCGGAGAACTCTGTCTATTGTGGCCAAGCTGACATCAATGCTCTCAAAGTTGACATTATCGGCAATGACTTTGTCTCTGATCTCCCGGAGTCTGATGAGGTTGTTCTCACGAACCATATCCACAATGAGGGTTTCTTGTGCCGCTGTAAATATGGCAACCCTCCCACCTCTATGTGGCATTCTTTCAACTCTAAAGAAAGAAACATGTGTTGTCAATTGACATGTTTTACAACACACTAACAACTGATTTGAAACCAATAGACTACTTTCACATGCTTGTAAAATTGTATTGTGACAAAGAAAGCAATAGAGTACAATACCTGTTGTGTTGTCTGAATGCCCTGATAATGGTGACCATGGTGAACCTACTCAGGTTTGGACGGACTTTTAGTCCTGCTTCAGCCATTGTCACGCCATGGACAATGACATGGTCAATGACCGTTGCTCGCATCTCGTCCGTAATGATGGTGCAAGGTTGTCTTGCTCTCCCTCCTGGACCTTCTCCTCTCCCTTGTTGGCCTCCTCCTCTTCCTCGTTGGCCTGCCCCTCTTCTTCCATGGCCAGCTCTTCTCCCTCCTCTGACTCGAATTCCTGTTCCCCTGACTCTGCCTTCATCCATTGTGTTTGTTTGGAATCTTCAGCAAACTGTGCACTCTGAACTTGCTATTATACATGTGGTCACATTATTAGCAACAGGTGTCTTCAATTTTGAGTCGTTGTGTCTAATGAATGACACCAGGTGTGTTCATTGTGTTCAAATATTGCTGACTGTGGCAAGCATTTTGCATCACATGAGCTTTCATTTGAGAATATGAGGAGAGTTCTTTTGCAACTTGTGTTTTAGCAAGGAAAAATGTGTTAAGATTTATGAGAACGGAGGATTGTGTTTTGTGAATTGTGTCTTCATGTGAAATGTGGTTATGATATTGGAAAATGATGGCTAGATTTAGTAAATGTGTTTAGACAACTGGTAATTTGGTTTAGAGGATTGGCTTTTGTCTTTTAGCATTTGAGAAAAACTGTAATGCACAGCATGTCATCATATTCCACGTGTTTAAATGCAACATCTAATAGTATTTATATTTATAGAATGTATTGTACGTTGTACTCTCAAACGGAGGGTTACACAGGGGATCCAGGTTCTGTGAATAGTCAACACACCTGTATGGGTTAGCCTTGCTAAAGTTGAGTTGTCAGGAGATGGTATATCAAATTATACAGGTGGTAACCAGCCGGCCCTTCCTCATTTGCCGGCTGGCGGCAAGCGTTCCCCGGATGACCACGCCTTATGTGGGTCAGCTCTGTACCAGATAAGGTCAGAGGGGAAGAACTACTGGGGCAATAAAACCAGAAGCAATTCATGCAAAGAGAACATTTTATTACTTCTCAATGATTCACAACAAAACCACCAGGTAATTAATACCTTGATATAGTTTAACATAAAGCAGTTTATACCTGTTCAGATATTTGCAGAACAGTAGAAGAAACTGTCTTAGCAAGATCCAGGTGATAAAATATGGTGATTGTCAAAGAGGACAACCAACCCGCTACCCGATTAGGGTTGGAGATGAGCTGTGCAGGACAGTCGGCACCACTGCCCAAAAGGTCGACTCTGTTAGACCAGAGCCATAGAGAGAAAGAGTTGCGACACGCTTTGATGTCGCCGCGACGGCTGTCACGTGGTTCATGTAAGCCCCAATAGTTCCACAACGTACGCGGGCTGTCATGTTCTTCTATGGACAGACAGCAGCGATTGCATTATTAAACGGTAAATATAAAATAAAACACACACCCAAGTACTTTTTCGGCTGTTATTGCATTTTGTTAATGTCAGTTTTGCATTTGGAGAGGCAGGGTGACAACTTAGATAAGTTTTAGGCTATATTTTTGGAGGGAAAAGCTTAGTGTTCATGTTCGCATGGGTGGTAGCACTGGCTTTAGCGGCTCTAACTTAACTTTTCCATGTCATTCATCTGATGATGGACGTCTCATGATATTTATTTTAGCACAACTGGGCTGTATTAGGCTATTGATTCCCGTGATCTTGCTTATAAATTCCGATTCAGCCATTATAGCCTACCTTCGTGATCACGCAAAGAGGTCTGCAGTCCGTTCAGAACTCCAACCAACATAAAATATAAATAATTACGCACGCTGTGCATGTACAAATGAATGATTTAGGAGGGAAATAGACTGCTCCCATAACGTAGAAAGCAACGATATATACAGTAATGTTCGGTAAACATTCAACCGAAAAATATTCTTCATAAAATTAAACCGGAGAGATAGTTAATGAGTGAATTAACTATGTTCCTAAATACATATACGCACATATATGCATAACCCTAACCCATTTAAATAAATGAATTGTGTGTGTGTGTGTATGTATAGGCTAACGTTATATATATATATATATATATATATATATATATATATATATATATATATATATATATACATACATATAAAATATTATTAAAAATATTATATATTATATACATCAGTTACGTAAGTTAGCTAACGTTAGTGAAGTGTTGGTCACGTAAGCTATCGCTGCAATTAACCTATTATCTTCCAATAAACATTTACTAAAACTGGCTACATAAAATATAACTACAGACTAGATTCACGAGAGGCTAATGTGTGTAAAAGTAAAAAAATACAGTAATTTCATTAATTTACCAGCGAGCGTACTTCGGAAGCACTGAAAATGAATGGGGTTCAATGGAGAAACTATCAGTGTTTGGAACTATTGGCCGCTCCACTACACGCGTTACTTCCGCATTCCAAAGTTCCTATGGCGGTCTATGGGAGTGTCGCAACTCTTTCTCTCTATGGCTCTGTGTTAGACCAGTCTCCGAAAAGAACTGGAGAAATGATAAGACTGACTCCACCTCGCATGAAACTGGGTCCATTTCCCTGGACTGAAACATCTAGAGAACCTTTCCCACGAGCAGCTCACAGTCGGCTTGTAGATGGGGCTTCGGCTGCCCAAAGGTGCTCGAACTGCCTCTCCAAGAGCTCTGGAAGACTCCTGTCCAGTGGCCAGACATGTAGACGTACCTCCCTGCATCTGGGTGCCAGAGTTGGCCCTGAGCCTGAGACTGCATATTCTTCAGTCCGCAATGCAATCACATCCGGCATTTATGACTGCTGGAGCCAATCTGGTGCAACCAGCAGGACTTTGGCCTTCAGGATCCTCACTCTGGCTAGGACCGGTGGTAGAAGTGGAAAAGGAGGCAATGCATACAGGAGCACTGGAGGCCCTTTGTTAGCCAGATCATCTTTTTTTAAATGATGGTTGAATTGCTTGAGATTGCGGATGGGACGAAGACTTCCAACCTTTGTCAGAATTAGCTAAAGCCCTTGCCCATTGGTTCTCCCAGGGGCACTCGTGTTATTGCTCCTTTGACCTCGATTGTGAGAGACTTGTGCTCTTTCTTGTCTCCTAAAACAGTAGGGAAAATCGGGTACTTAATTACAGTAACGTGAGTATTTGTAATTTGTTTCTTCACAGCCCTGATCCTGAGTTGACAGAAAAGTTTTGATCGTGTGAAGTGGTACAGAGTAAACCAGGTTAGATTCCCATTCATAGATCACATTCAAAACAGGAAGCACACTGAGCAAACAAGAAATTTCTGTGAATCATCAGAGAGGACACTGTTGCGATGAAGAACACAGAAGAATGCTTCCACAAATATACTTTCATTGAACAGTTCTTACTTTTTTTTTATGTGAAGAATATTAAAAAAATCCAAAGAACCTTTTCCACTCTCATAATTTTGTGAAATGGAAAGATTCCATTAATTCTTCTCTAAAAGTTCTTCATGGAAACATTGATGCCAATAAGGAACCTTGCTGTACTTCAGTGTGTACTTCAGAAAAATGAATGCTTGTGTAATGGAAATAGCATTTATTAAAACAGCTTGAAACAAGAAGCTTAATAAAACGCTGTTTATTTATATCTAGTGTGATGAGAAGTCACAGGTTTAAATAGGGTTTGTATAAAATTCTACAACAATCATAAAAAGTGTAAATCATGAGCTAAAACACAAAATATGATCTTAGGAGTCATGACACGAACAATAACTATATCTACAAGCTGGTATCAGTCAGAGTCGAGTGAGAAGCGCCTGAAGCCCAGCGCTCACCTCACGTCCATTAGCAGAGATCACTAGACCATCCATGACAGAACTACGGTCATGTGTGATTCAGGATTAACACAGAGGTTTAAAATCATCCATATGTTCAGCAGAGTAATGCACAATGCAGAATCAAACAATATCAATGGTTGGTTTTTCGTCTGTTGAATAAAAATAAACATAAAAATAACATATGCTTTTTTCATACCTAATAGGCTATGTAACACAGCACAGTTAATAGTAAACATGAAAAATTACATTATAAAAAGCATTAGTAAATATAGATATTGTAATGTTGTGTTATAAAGGTTTTATCTTCAACATGTCAATATAAAATATCAAAATCCTGCAGAAAGCTTCATGTGAACGGCAGCAGAGACTTCAAACTTGATTTATGATTGAATTATGAGATCGTCTTTGTTACAGAATCTCCTGGTTTGTGTGAAGAGCTGCTGCTGTACATTTACACTGATCATCTCCACTTGTCTTTTAAATAAAACTGTTCTGAACATTCAGATATGTTTTCATAACTTTATGGGAATGTTAGCAAAAATGTTCTTAGAACAGATTTTTGTAGCTTCATAAAGGCTCCTAAATACTTAAAGCGAAATCGAAGAATGAACTGGTGTGACGTCATTTCGAACAAAACCAGGTCAAAACGAATTTGTTTGGAGTTCGTTTCAGGAGTTAAAAAAACAAATTGTCAAAGTGAACTATCTGGGAATGTTTGTCCCGGCTGGTAAACACCTCGGAACTCCTATTGGTCGGTGGTGATGATGTAATATGTGGGTGTGGCTCTGGTCTGTGCTCTGTGGTGATGATGTCATATGTGGGTGTGGCTCTGGTCTGTGATGATGATGTAATAGGTGGGTTTGGCTCTGAGGCTCCGCCTTCTCTGAGGTGTAAATCTCCAGTTCATTTCTTCTGTTCAGACGCGAGTAAAAACACGAACACACCGAGAGCCGCTTTATAGCAGAAACTGAAGCTGAAAGAGACACTGACACTGTTTTCATGTTTAACACTGTAAAGCTGCTGCTTTAAAGCAATCTACTGTATAAAGTGCTGTATAAACAAACGTGACTGTAGATCTGAATCTCAGATGCTTCAAACATCCACAGCTCTATGATCAGATGCTTTCTGAACTGCTGTTTTCTCTGTTTATCCTCTTACTGAGAGGAAAGAGCAGCACATATTTACATATTCATCGCCGAGTATATCAGGGCCTTTCCCAGATCGGTTCTCTGATTCCTAGACATTTCCTCCTTTTTATTTGTGAGGAATAACAGATTATTCAAACAAATATATCCTCAAAAAGTTACTGTCATTAAATAACAAAAGCATATAACACAAACAGAAAAAAGCGTTGGAGACACTGGATCATGGAGGCGGGGCGACCCAGTGTCCAGTCGTTCAGCGTTCTCTGAGCCGCTGGGGTGGACGGGTCCAGTTAGGAGTAGATGGACCAGTAGATGATGTTAAAGAGGGTGTACGCGCCGGGAAAGACCACTCGTGAGTACTTGTCTATGGCATGAGTGTCTATCCAGATGTTGACGTAGCCCCGTGAGGTTCTGACCCGACTCGTACTCTGACCGTCGGCGAGGGTAAGCTGGGCCAAGATCCTCTCCTGCCTCCCGCCGTTCTCCGGCATCCCGTAGGTCCCGGTTGTGTTGGGATCCACGCCGCTGTAGCATGTGGTCATCATCATGTCCTCGTCTGGGTTTGCTATTCCACATGTGCAAGGCAACTGCAATGTTGAGCCATAAACACAGGAGAGACGGACATGTTAGGGGCCGGTTCATCCAGAACGTAAGAGACGAAGCTCAGTGAAAAGGGGGAAAAAACACAATGTATTTTTAAAACTTGAACTTCTCTTAACTTGAGCACCTGTTTTTAGACTGCTGTGTCGTACACGCGACAATGCAAAAGACACGAGTGCAATGCTTAAAGACTGTTGCATTTACATTCAAAAACAATGGAAAAGTAGTGCCGTGGGGCGGACAGTGGGCGAAGTACACAAATCAAGGACTTGAGGAAAAGTGCAGATACCCTAATAAAATATTACTCCAGTATAAGTATTCAAGCACTAATTTTCAATTTATTTAATACATTTTGATTCATTTTGAATGTGCTTAAGTATTAATAAAGCACTGATCAATGAACCATGTTTATTATTTATCCTAGTCAGTACTAGTCAGTTTAAGTTTTTACTTGTTATACATTATACTTATATACTTTTACAGCAGATTTAGTTCACAAATAACTGACTTTCATGACCTAAATAAGATTTATTAATACTAAAATTTGGCATTAGCAACTTACTTTCGTGCCATTCAAGCTCTGACAAAATCCCGGTTGATTCTGTCTGGATCCTTGAATGGGTGAGTTGACTCGAGAGCAGCTGCGCTCGGATCAGTCTGATTCAGGAATGAATCCTTCAGTGCGATTTGTGAACTAATTTAACGTATTCCTTGGAAAGAATCAGCTCATTCACAAATGCAACATGGCTATCGCGTCTCGGCTTGGCTATCAGTCGGCAATTTCTTCATTTCGAAATGACAAGGAACAATATGTTTTAATGAAATGGAGTAAAAAGAATGACATTATGCTTTGGAATGTAGTGAAGTAAATGTTTCCTAACAGACAGATACTCTGATACAGCACAGATACTTGAACATGTATTTAAGTACAGTAACTAAGGGAAAACTAACTCCTGACTGTCCTCCACTGGTGTGCAAGCCCTTACACTGGCTCTAAATGGGGAATATTCTTCATTATTTCTCCGTATCACTCTTTTCCTCTCGCCATCTTGGTCTACCAGCATTAGATAGTCAAAAGTGAAAAGTGACGTCTTACTTGATTCCTGAGTTTCCTCTCTCGGCGCTCCTGTACGGTGGTCAGGTAGTTGACGGCAGCGTACTCGATGACAGAGAGGAAGACAAAGACGAAGCTGACCCACAGGTAAATGTCCA
Source organism: Tiaroga cobitis (assembly GCA_030578255.1). Taxonomy (NCBI): domain Eukaryota; kingdom Metazoa; phylum Chordata; class Actinopteri; order Cypriniformes; family Leuciscidae; genus Tiaroga; species Tiaroga cobitis. The sequence goes on along the minus strand of CM060607.1, from coordinate 27,525,689 downwards.
CGGCTTTGATGTAGGAGACTCTGGGCATGGAGGCATTGACTCCGGTGATGATGGTGGACATCGTAAGAACTGTCGTGATGCCTGTGTGAAAGCATTGGTTTGGTATCATTTTCACTGCAAAAAATTACTTTCTTCCTCAGTATTTAGTCTTGTTAGGACTGTAGGTAGAAAGCACTTAGTAAGTAGTCTTGTTTTCCAGCACAAATATCTAATATATATATTCTAAACATTTATGTACCTCCATTGAAAGTCTATTCACCTAAAAACCCAGATGCTTCAAAGCGGTCATAAAGATATCCTTAAAAGTTTAACTCAAGTCTTCTGAAGAGACATGATCGCTTTAAATCGTCAAAAGATTAAACTAATAGCTTATATTCACATATAAAGTGTATCCATATTCAGAAGCTGCCCCTATGTTAACTGTTACCCCCCTCCCCCGCTACAAAATTATAGCTGAGACAGTCGAGTGCATGAAGTGTCCAAACTTGCTGCGTAACACGAGAATGAGCCTCATTGGTTCTTGCTGAAGCTCAAACCTGCTGCGTAACACAAGGAAAGAGCTTTAATTCTTGTTTACTGCAAAATGTATACAAATTTAGTGAGTTTAGGGTTAAACAGGAAAAAAATCTGCCAATGGGGTCATAAACATCAACTTAATTCAATGGGAAAAGAAGTTTATTTGCTGACACCACTGGCAGATATTTGTTCTTGTTTTAAGCATAAACTCAATTTGAATAATTTTTTCTGAAAGCAAGGCTTAATATCTGGTCATTTTGCTTGATTTAAGAATGTTTAAATATTTGTACTGGAAAATAAGACAAAAATACAAAGAAATAAATTTTTGCAGTGTTGAGGACTCATCACGGTTGCGACCTGATTTTTAAGATGATCTCCATACATCTGAATAATCTCTTACTTACACTACAATAGTTACTGAGAGATTAAAGAATGTTATATATTTCATCAGAAGAGTTTAAGGAGTGTGTCGTACCGAGAGGAACTCTTGCAGGCACAGCTCTGCGGTCGATCCAGAACGACACCCAGGACAACATGACCATCAGCGTCGCTGGGAAGTACGTCTGCAGCAGGAAGAAGAAGATGTGCCGCCGGAGAGTGAAGTGTATGTAGAGCCGATTATACCAGCCTGGAAAACACAAATCTGGATGAAAGTGCTGCGATGATACGGCAGTGTCCGCAGGGCAGTTATGCTGTTGGTGCATTTTTACTAGAAGTTTTTCTGGCTGTAGAAGTTGTTTAGCCAGACATTTAGACATGGTGTTCCACCAACATAATGGGGGAAACGTTTAAACACGTGGAAAGAGGGCTTAGATGTAAAGTGCAGCTACAACATACAATTGTTTTGTAGACTTCATTTATTTACTAGTGTCTGTTTATAATTCGAAAACACCACATTAGAACTACAGCTTGGACCGTTTCTGAGATGTTGCTGGACATATTTCAATTAACTTTAGGTTAAAGTGCTTATGTTATGTTATGTTATGTTATGTTATGTTATGTTATGTTATGTTATGTTATGTTATGTTATGTTATGTTATGTTATGTTTGTTATGTTATGTTAAAGGTTCCTAATTTTTTTTTTAATTTCTCCTACAACAGGTTTTCATGCATTCAAGTCTAAAAACACTTTGCTATGATTGGTCACATGGCCCAGTCTGCTGTGATTGATCTGCTCTGGTTGGTCACATGACCCAGTCTGTTGTGATTGGTCTGCTCTGATTGGTCACATGACCCAGTCTGTTGTGATTGGTCTGCTCTGATTGGTCACGTGGCCCAGTCTGCTGTGATTGGTCTGCTCTGATTGGTCAGTAACCCAGTCTGTTGTGATTGGTCTGCTCTGATTGGTCACATGGCCCAGTCTGTTGTGATTGGTCTGCTTTGATTGGTCACATGGCCCAGTCTGCTGTGATTGGTCTGCTCTGATTGGTCACATGGCCCAGTCTGCTGTGATTGGTCTGCTCTAATTGGTCACATGGCCCAGTCTGTTGTGATTGGTCTGCTCTAATTGGTCACATGGCCCAGTCTGTTGTGATTGGTCTGCCCTGATTGGTCACATGGCCCAGTCTGCTGTGATTGGTCTGCTCTAATTGGTCACATGGCCCAGTCCGTTGTGATTGGTCTGCTCTGATTGGTCACATGGCCCAGTCTGCTGTGATTGGTCTGCTCTGATTGGTCACATGGCCCAGTCTGCTGTGATTGGTCTGCTCTAATTGGTCACATGGCCCAGTCCGTTGTGATTGGTCTGCTCTAATTGGTCACATGGCCCAGTCTGCTGTGATTGGTCAGAAACCAAATGCTCATTATCATATCTGAATCTCAGCTCGTCCACAGCACTTGATACACAGCGATACGAACAGTAACGATGGCGTGAGTTTTACAGTATTAATCTCATCAAAGTGGATTTGGTTTGGCAGCAGAAAATAGCGTCTTTTCAACATGAACACCACAAACCAAACTCTTCCAGTCTCAGCACCATTCCAGTCTCTATTACATACTACATGAAAGGTGATATTTAAAAAAGCATATCAGGGTTACTTTAATATGGAGTAACTTACATTTTAGACTGTCAGTTTTAATACTGTCAGTTTGTGTTTGCATCGCCATAGATAGATAAATAGATAGATAGATAGATAGATAGATAGATAGATAGATAGATAGATAGATAGATAGATAGATAGATAGATAGATAGATAGATAGATAGATAGATAGATAGATAGACCCTTTATTGTCACTTAGTCACAAGTACCAGCGAAATTGGCCATCAGCCTGTCCATACAAACATATATACGATATGACAAGGGGGTAGACAGGACAGGAAGACAGGGCATTGAGGAAGAAAATACAGCATGACATGAGGAGAGGTGAGGAGAAAAAGGCAACCCCCAGACTATGCTCCTGTAAGGAGTACAGTGTGGGAACAGGAAAAAAACACCTCAGCAACATTAGCACACAATCAGTACACTCTACAACATGAACAAAAACTTGCAACAGGGGTAGGGAGTGGGGGGAATGTAGGTAGCCCAGCGCAGGCAAGCAGCCATCCGGTCCTGCAGCCATTTCAGGCGCTGGTCACAGACCCGCCTGTCAGACTGGGGGGTACAAAGCGGCGAAGGCGAGGGATGGGGTGTGGGGCGGGTGATTGCATATCTGTATATATATGTAAGAGTTCATGTATGTGTAGGCCTGGAGAGTCGCTATGCCTGGCATCATAATGTAGGTGCCTCAGTCCGCAGGATTGTCATAGCGATACACAGCAAGTTGCCATGGAGACAACCTTGATCAGGTCCCAGACAGAGTCAACAATCACCAGGTGTCTGGGGAGTCGGGGAAGGAACGCAAGAGCGCCTCACTGCAGTGCTCTTCCGGGGGAGTTGTTGTTCCAACAGCGGCCTTGGCCAAGGCCAGTGCTGGTTTAGGGCGGCCGAAAACAGATAAGATTGGGATTGTTTGGTCTTCGGGCGAGTAGCCGCATTCAATTTACACGGCTATTCTCTTGGTCCATTTTGGTCTCAGACCAAGCGGCAACATTCTAATCTGAAAAATGAAGCCTACCCGGAAGTACGAAAAACTGCAATACATCAAAAATCCGCTAGAGGGAGGTCCCAAAAGGGAGCAAATATCCATAGAGCCCATGTTAAAATGTCCGTTTTCACACCATAAATTCATGTTTTTACAGGTTGGTCCCATGGACTTTTATTGTATTTTTCGATAGGTTCCGAGCTCCTGACAACTGTGAGGGGGGTGAATTTTTTTCTAACTCGTTAGTTTTTTCCATTTTTTCCGGTAAGTGACATTCCACTACTATTTCACGTAGTTAGCACTATTTAGCATCAATGTTTGTGGGCAGTGGCATTGCAACAGTTAGCATTAAATTACCTCAGATAAGTTAGTGTCCGAGGTAGGTACAAGTGGGGTTTTGGGGGGCTAATACAATGCTAAATCATAAATCAGATGTACCTATGTACAATAACATACCGATGTCCAGCAATCGATTTAAATAGTACATTGTGTTTAATTTGTCGTTTAATGAGATCTAATATGTTGTTGTTGGCAAGAATTTTCACGTGAAGAAATACATAAATCCGACAATTACATGCATGCACTTTAATGGTCCAGTGGCAGACCTTTTGCCAAGCGTGTCAGAGGTTCTGGGTTCTAATCCAACACTAGTATAGTTTTTCGTTTTTTTCTCTCTCATTAAAACCGATTATGTTTATTAGTGGTTGTACATCAAGCAGGGACACGTTTGTGTGCATTTTACTTTGTGATTTCCTGGGAACGAATTGAGAGTCTCCGCAACGCATTAAAGCATGCATTCGAGTTCAAAATTGGTGGGGAGTGGGGACAATATCGACCCTGGCAAAAAGTGGTGGGGACATGTCCCACCCGTCCCACCCGCAAATTACGCCTATGCCTATGGTTATAACCGGTTATAACTGACGTTTGAAACACTGTAAATGCGTCTGACAAATTAATAAATGTAACATAAGAATAGACTGATATGTCCCACATTGGAGTGTTCTTCAGCAGCTTTGCAGTGAATGTAGTAGCCATAGACTGTGAAAAGTAGTCTAGTCTGCCAGTCGGTCTTGTAATGGTACATATAGCTGAGGCTGCTTGGCTGAAGAGGAGCGTCCACCGGCCGGCTCAGTCTCACACAAAGCCCGCCCTTTTACCCATATATGGATTGGCCAGAAGGTGGGCGGGGTTAGGATTTCCCAAGATTTTCAAAAGATGGCGCCGCCCATACCCCCCATAAACGGCCTCAAAACCGTTATTCAGAAAGTCTATGGGTGACGTCACAGACGCTTTGTCCATTTTTTTTACAGTCTATGCTGCAGACCAGCAGTCTCAGACCAGCAGTCTCAGACCAGACCAGCAGTCTCAGACCAGCAGCTGCAGACCAGAGGATAGGACAGAGCTGATGAACACGAGCCTCCGCTCTGAGACTGCTGGAGGGATAATAACCAAGGGGGTAATCCATCAGCCGGAAACTGAAGCTTCACTTGGGGGATTTGTTTAATTGTAGCAGACCATAACCTGCTATTAGCATTCCATTGACTCCCATTCATTTTGGCGTCACTTTGACAGCGAATAACTTTAGATCTGAGGCGTTTAAAGACTCCATTTGTCCATTGTGTATTTCTAAAGAAACATGACAATGTATAAAAGGCTCCATTACCTTGTATCTTACGTTATGGCCCCGTAGAAGCAGTTTTTTAAAAAATAGGCTAACGATTGCGTCATAACTACGGGACTCTCTGTCGCACAGTAGAGAAATTACTGTATAGACAGAAGGAGAAGCTCGCAGGTAATCTTTTGCTGTATATGAGGCAATCGGGGGGACGTGGAGGCATAACGTCAAGGGAGAAGCCCATAGATAGAGAGTTCATAAAAGCAACAGGACAAAATATTTCAACAACGGATTTGTTTCAGATTTCAATTCAGATTCCTCTTGGCACAGCTACTAGAAGACGTACAGCTGTTAGACAGGTTGCTCACATCACATCTCCGTCGTCAAGCTCAGTGTGAGCCGGCGCAGTCGCTCAGGCATCAGGAAGAGATGCTTCTAATGGGCTTCACTTTTCTCCGTTGAAATCTATGGGGTCGCTGTGTCCATTTCTTTTACTGTCTATGATAATAACTCACTGCTCTTGAATCGTTACTGTACGCTGCTCAGACCAGCAGTCTCAGACCAGACCAGCAGTCTCAGACCAGACCAGCAGTCTCAGCTCAGACCAGCACTCTCAGACCAGCAGTCTCAGCTCAGACCAGCAGTCTCAGCTCACACCAGCACTCTCAGACCAGCAGTCTCAGCTCACACCAGCAGTCTCAGCTCACACCAGCATGCAGTCTCAGACCAGACCAGCAGTCTCAGACCAGACCAGCAGTCTCAGACCAGACCAGCAGTCTCAGACCAGACCAGCAGTCTCAGCTCAGACCAGCAGTCTCAGCTCACACCAGCAGTCTCAGCTCAGACAAGCAGTCTCAGACCATCAGTCTCAGCTCAGACCAGCAGTCTCAGACCAGCAGTCTCAGCTCAGACCAGCTAGGGAGATAATTGTTTGCAGTGTTCAGAGAATTGAATTGTACGCTGCCAAGCTAAAGATTTCAGCATAAAACCTCTCAGAGAGACTCGAGAGCATGAGCGCTGTACCTGTGCTGCTGTAGAACGCTAGTTTAGTAGTGGTGTGGAACTTCTGGATGAGGAACTGGGACAGAGAAATCCTATCGTCTGTGTTCAACGACTCGTTGCCCTTCTTCCAGTAAAGCATGAGATCATCGTCAGTGTACGCATCTGAGAAAACATCACATACACATCATCACATAAACAGGGACATTTCCAAAGACCAGCACCACATGCATCCTAATTCTTCAGCTCAACGACACCACATTCACATGGACGTAAGATGGCAAGGAGAAATGTGTGATGTGTTTGTGTACATACAGCTCTCGATCTCTAGTGAGCACGTCTGCGTGTCCAGGGGGAATCGGCTCAGGTCCATGTTACACATGGCAGTGACGGTCACTCTGCAACAACACACGAGACATCCAGCGTTAGTTCAGACAGGACTCAGGACGTCCAGTGGCATCGGAAGTGGACGGGAACGGACCAGTATCACAGTTTTGTTATTATCTACTGTTATTTATTCTGCTTGATCTGTTGTGTTTCTAGTCTGGTGTCTATGGACAGGAGTTTGCCCACAACAAAACCAGATGGCTAACTAATACCTGTCACATAACTGTCAATATGCAGATCCATTTTAATGAAACGGTCGATTGAAATCGGTCGATTGAAATCAGTAGTTAAAATTTTGAACGTTGGTTTTATGTGTTTTACTATTTTCTTCTTCAAAGAAACAGATGTACAGTATAGGCCCGAAAATACTTCAATAGCAAACTGTTGTGACGTCATTTCAAACAAAAACAGTGGAGTTTAAAACAGCTTGTCAAATAGCCTGGAAATCCAGACCCAGATCCGAAAGATTAAGTGTCTGGCATCGAGTATGTAAATCGCCCAGCTCGAGGGGCGGCACCAAGCATGCGTTTGAAAATCTCACTGCACGCAATTGGATAACACTACGACCAATCACAACAATACGCCCCATACGCTTGGCTACCAGTGGAGCTAACTGCTAGATTAGACTTGCATAGGAACGATTCGAGCCCCGTCTTCTGTTCCTCTTTTAACAGGGAACAGTGTCTGTTCACTAACCCGATGTGATTGGTGCAGCTTGGACACAAGGGCATAGTTAATGAGCATCGTTACTCAATGCCAGAGGGACTCGCTGAGCAAACTCAAATTGTGTTCTCGGGAGAACTCTGGATTTCCAGGGTACTTGTCAAAGTGAACTCTCTGGAAACGTTTGTTCCGGCCGGTAAACACCTCTGAACTCTCATTGGTCAGTGGTGATGATGTAATATGTGGGTGTGGCTCTGAGGCTCCGCCTTCTCTGAGGTGTAAATCTTCTCCGGTTCACTTCTTCTGTTCAGACGTGAGTAAAAACATGAACACACTGGAGAGACGCTTTATAGCAGAAACTGAAGCTGTGATTATAATCTAAAGAGACACTGACACTGTTGTCATGTTTAACACTGTAAAGCTGCTGATTTAAAGAAATCTACTGTATAAAGTGCTGTATAAACAAACGTGACTGTAGATATGAATCTCAGATGTTTCAAACATCCACATCTCTATGATCAGATGCTTTCTGAACTGCTGTTTTCTCTGTTTATTCTCTTACTGAGAGGAAAGAGCAGCACATATTTACATATTCATCTAATCGGATATATCACTGCAAATGTATTTCAAACTCTTTTCACCCCGTAGCAAAGAACGAAAAAACAAACTCACCATGAGTACATCAGACCTTATATGTTGCATTTTATGAGTTTTATAGCAATCTATTTTGTATTGTTTATTGTGTTTGCATGTTGAATAGTTTGAGCTGTATTGACATTTGTCATAGGATTGTCATTTTCCAACCGCCTATTTTTAATTTTGGGATATCACATAAAAAAATGCTGAATGGAAACTTCAAAATGTGCATAATTTCTAAAAATGTGCATTAAAAAACTATGTGCTCAATTGAGGCGGATTATTTTTTATTCGACAAGAAGACAAACTACGTGTCACATGTCTGTCCTGTCTTGTGCTGCACTTAGGTGTTTTGTTATGTTGGGCCATGTGCTCTTGTCATTGTCTGGTCCCTCCCTCTTGTTATCTGATTATTGGTTTATTTGTCCCACCTGTCCTCCTCGTTACCCTCATTTGTTTGCCTCCCTATTTAGTCTACCTGTGTTTGCTGTCCTGTGGTCGTTCGTTGTTATTGTTACGTGTGTTAGTCACGTGTAGTTCTGTGCCTGTCCTGTCCTGTCCTGTCCTGTCCTGTCCTGTCCTGTCCTGTCCTGTCCTGTCCTGCCCTGCCCTGCCCTGCCCTGCCCTGCCCTGCCCTCCCCTGCCCTGCCCTGCCCTGCCCTGTCCTGCCCTGTCCTGTCCTGTCCTGTCCTGCCATGTCTGTGTTAGATTAAGTTCTGAGACCTTGGATTTCTTTTGTTGGTTTGTTTATTTTATGTTTTATCTTTATTAAACCTCTTCATTTCACTCCGCACTTGAGTCCTCTTTTCTATTCTCCACTACCCACCGTGACACTACGATGGAAACACATTTACTGAATAAATCCCTAAAGATGACCTCATGTGACTTTGCCCCAGCAGAAGCTGTGATTGGATAACTGGAGTAACCGGCGGACTAATGGCATCGCAGCATCTCAGATGTTGGTTTGGTGTTTCTGAATCAGAATGATTGGGTGTAATTCCCTCCAGAAGCGTCTCACACACACGAGTGTGTTCCCGAACACCAGCATCCGAACGCCAGAGAACACGACAGCGCTTACTGTGTTTCGTCTGACGCTCGACACACACTCGTTTATGATGGAGGGAAAACAGCCGATTGTAGAAACTTACAGTTTATTACTGATATTTTGAGCCAATTTCCCAGGAAGTGATGATTTTAATCTCCTGAACACATGGGATGGAAACGCTTTATTCTCAAATGTTTAATGCCGTATTCTGCTTTTAAGTTAACTTCAGGAATGAGATGATTAGCGAGGCTCATTAACATCTGGTGTCTGACAGGTTCACCTCAGACTGTAGAGGACGTTGCCGTCTGGATGCACTCGTAACATCACATTGTCGGTGGTTGTGTCGTGTATGAAGGATCTTTTGGAGTGGACGAAGAACATGTCGGGCACCCAGATCTTCTTCACCAGCCGGCTGTCGAACGTCATGCTTTGGTTGTTGGTGCTCGGGAAGGACAAGCGCTCGTCTTTCCAGTAATGCCTCAAATACAGTGTCATCGTAAAATCCTGATGGGAAACATCAGATGTTAAACATACTGAGATATTAACACAGAATCGAAAACATCTGAACCAGTTTAAGTGAGGCGAGGGACGATCTTACATACGACACAAAGCAATATGAATACTGACATTAGTGTTACGTTTAATGATTAAAGGGTTAGTTCACCCCAAAATGAAAATTCTGTCAGTAATTACTCTCCCCGAGTGAGTTTACGTAGTGTAACAGCGCAGCGCTTCTGTGTTGTATGTCACACGCACATGACCAGCGTCGGCCAATAGTGAGCCTGTGTCTGACGTACAACACAAAACCGTTACGCAATATCACTATGTGAAATCTCGAGGCCAACAGAGAAGGAAATGAATAGTTGTAAAAAGTCGTTATTTTTGTTTGTTTTTTTGCGCACAAAAAGTATTCTCGTCGCTTAATAAACGTAAGGTTGAGCTACTGTAATCACTTGGACTATTTTAACGATGTCTTTACTTACTTTTCTGGGCCGGCCAGTTTTGAAGCCTATGGAGGAGAGATCCAGCTCTCAGATTTAATCAAAAATATCTAAATTTGTGTTCCGAAGATGAACGAAAGTCTTACAGGGTTGAAAAACATGAGGGCATTTTTGAAAAAAAAACATTTTTGCGTGAACTATCCCTTTAATAACCAATACTGTACTGTAAACACTCATCAGCACTTTCCACATGACTCTTCCAGACGCAAATATCCCTTTGATTCCAGTAACAGTTTAGTACAGTAACAGTATAGTATAGTAAAGTACAGTACAGTACAGTACAGTACAGTACAGTAAAGTATAGTACAGTAACAGTTTAGTACAGTAAAGTACAGTACAGTAACAGTATAGTACAGTACAGTAACAGTATAGTATAGTAAAGTACAGTACAGTACAGTAACAGTATGGTATAGTACAGTACAGTAACAGTATAGTTTAGTATAGTATCCCCAAGTACCGGTGGACAGTAACATACAGTAGTGTCCAAAAGTGATGCCTGGCCGAGGAAAATTCAAATCTTCACCCTATTCAAATATTAATAAAAATCGGTAAAATATTTTGTAGTCATATTGCGTAGTTTTGCTTGGAGTCGATTGTTTTATTTATAATAATAATGCAATGAAACATGTCAAATTGTGCAACATAATTTTGGACTAGGCTGTCATACAAAGAAATCATGAACAAATGCAACACCAAGAGAGAAGCGGCGAAATATTAATAACTGATTATGCCGTAGTCAGTGTCTGCTTTTTCCTGCAGCTGTAGTTTGCCAAATAATTTTGTCAGATAAATACTTTCACTGAGTTTAGTGTTTTGTTCTTCCCTCATATTTTGAATATTTAAAAAAAAAGAATATTTTCCTCATATGTTGATGGTTTAATCGAACCCCTCCGGATATCATTTTTAGCCATTACTGTAATAACCCTTATATGTACCTTAACTCAAGAACTAGATTTGTGTAATAATAATAACACGTATGATGTGCTCTTTAACCCTCACCATGTCCACCTCAGAGATGGTGTCGAGGCTCTCCACCTGCACATCCACTCCTACGGGGATCGGAGGTCCTGTCGGAGAGAAAACCGGTTCACTTCTGGTGAAAGGATGTCATTATCATGAAACATTTCACTCTAGAGAATCTGTCCAGGGTGCCTACAGTAATGCGGAGTCTGTGAGCAGACGGGATTTAGCGGCGCTGTGTGTGTGGCCTATTTTAGCTCAGGGACACCGGCGCTCAAACACAAGTGGGTCACGAGTGATCACAGTCACTGACAGACACCGGCTTCATCTCCACTGCCAGAAAACTACACAAGCCAACGCCAACGGGTTCAGGAACTGCTGTAATGGCATCAGTTCTTAAACCGTAGGGTATTTTAACATGTTCCTCAAATGGCATCAATGCTGTGGGTTTGATTCCCAGGGGATGAAAAACGGATAGAAATGAACCAAAGTCTCTGCCAATTGCATATATGTGTGTGTGTCCTGTCCAGTGTTTTACACTACAAAAATGATGTTCTTCCTCAGTGTTTCTTGTTTTCCAGCACAAATATCTAAACATTCTTAAATCAAGACACATTTACTGGAGAAGCAACATGACTGAAGATATTAAGTCTTGATTACTGGAAAATTCATCAAAATGAAGTGAGTCTGTGCTTAAAACAAGAACTAATATCTGCCGGTGGAGTCGGAGTGTTTTCACTTAATTCAAAGTGAAAACAACGTTTTACAATTTGTCAGTAAACAAGACTTGAATCAAATCAAATGTATCTTGATTTAAGAACGTTTAGATATTTGTGCTGGAACACACGTCAGAAACTCTGAGGAAGAACATCATTTCAGAGTAGATTCTAGATTAGACTGCAACATGGACTAAATAATTAAAAACATCTATAAATACAAAACATATTAAGTGTTAACCACAAATCCATGTGCAACACATTCAAGCATGAGCGATACAGTGACTCTCGTCTCATCCAGTGATATCTGGATATATCAGAAGCTCATGCTCACCTCCAAACGCTGGTCTCATTGTAAAGTCATGGTCATCTATCCTCAACAGCTGCTCTGACTTGGTTATTGGAGACTTTGTCATGTCTGGACTTCTTCTGAAGATCGGGCTAAAATTATGATAAGAGTGAAAGTATTAGACAGTGAGCTGAAGCTCTGTGTGGACGAGGAACTAAATCAACATTAGCTGAGCGTTCACAGAACTGGCTAATGCTCTGGCAAGGCTCTATCAAAGTTAGGAACAAACATTCTTTTAGTAGAGCAACGTTCATTATCTAGTCTATAATGTTCTTAAAACGTTAGCACAAAATATTATTTGTATATCTTTCATGGAACGTTTTTCTGTTAAACAAGTTTTTAAAACACGCTTTCAGAGAACATCCAAAAATAACTTTTTTGTAACTGTAATTGTAACATTAGAAAAACATTCTCAGAACATATTTCATATTAGGCCTATAGGCAGTGGCAATGATATGATCTTAGAAGTTAGAAGACAAAAATTAATTTCTCATCCCTGTACACCATAAAGCCGTTTAAAAATATATAGCATAACGCAAAGAAGTATTTCAAACAGAAATACTAACAAAATAAACAAAAAAATGACAAAGATCCATATGGAATGATGTTGTACCTGCCAGACTTGTGGCTTCCTCCATCCACTCGTGTGGTTTCTCTCCGTAATCTGTGAGGGAACAGAGTTAAATGAATATCAACAGAATCTGCAGGGATTCAACAGCGTGGATGTAAACAACACGATCAAATGTGCTAAATGGAGTTGAGAGCACTGCACTCACATTGGTCTCGCTTTCACGAGTTCACACTTACAACTTATGTTGATTATTTAAATGTTTGTAGGAGAGTAACAAAGTATTTTTACTTCATTACAGTACTTAAGTGGCTACATTTTCAAGTATCTGTACGAGTATTTTTATTTTGGGAAACTTTTATCTTTACTTCACTACATTCCAATGCAGAATATCATACTTTTTACTCCACTACATTTCATAAAAACATGTCTATGAGAAAAAGGCGCTGGCGCTGTGTCCATGACGCTATGGGAAACGAAATGCCCACTGACGAGTGCCTGTCCTGGTGTGAAAGGCACAATATGTATTTGTTCTGCTTTAAAAATAGCAAAAACAGCTGTATCTATGTTATATATTTCTATGAGATATGTACTTACATTATCCCGACAGTTTCCACCAACTTTCAAATCCGGAGAAATGTATAGTTTAATTCAAAGACACGGGCCGTTTCTTTATTTCCGTTTTGTCGGCCGTCTATAGCGTCATATAACCTTTGACTCCTCTATTTTCTCTAACTTCCTGCGGAACCGCCAAACACAAAGGGGAACACCGGACTACCGCCAATAAAAGAAAAGAAAACGACGTAGAAAAAAAGTAGTAGCTAGTATCATTTTGCAACTGCACCAAACTTGAGGGGGGTTTGGCTGCACGCGCAAGATCTCTCGCTCGCTTGCCTCTCTGACATCGTGCGCGGTTAGGAGCTTAACATCTGTCTCGCATGCACGCTCGCTCTAGATTACAGGATATTTTAACTAATTTGCGGTAAAACTAATCGATCACGAGTGGCTCAACAGGTAGATCTATAGATAAACTCATCTTTCTGGCTTTGACCGACCGGGTTGACACTTCAGCGTGAGAAATCGGGGGTGTGTGTGAGAGCGTGAGAATTGGCTCAATTGCGTGAGTCTTGCGGTGAATGCGTGAGAGTTGGCAGCCCTGTATGAACCACGATTACGCTTTGCCTGCACGTTCTGCTGCTGGAGCCAGCTCAAAGCGCAGACGTTAGGGTGACCAACAGTCCTGACATGTCCTGTTTTCACGTTCTGTCCTGGCCGTCCTGGCTGTTTTAATAAAGTGATGAAAATGTCCTGGTTTTCAAAAAAACTGCTGGCCGAGTGTCCTGGTTTTTGGTAATCAAAATATGGTCACCCTAGCAAACGTACGGGTGAAAAATATGACAGGAGAAGAAGCATGACACGGGTAAACTGTAGGGTTGCATTTAAAAAATGTAGAGAGCTTTGTGACAAGCTACAGAGAGATGCCGATCTCGCTTGCATTCTAATAAACAGCTAAGCACCCATTCAGCTAACTATATCTATCCGTATATTTTGTAAAATGATGTAATGTGTAAAACGCAAACGGGCTAGCTCTCATGTAGCTATAATGTAAATTCATATTTGTTCTATATATAGCTGGAGAAAGTAGCTTCATATGCAGTTCACTAACGTTATCTTGTTCGATATCATAGTATAAACGTAATTATATTTTTAACGAAAGGTGACCGTGTTTTTTAAACATCTATTAATACTAGCTAGATGGAATATTGATTCAATAGGGGTCTGATAATTCATATATCTCTCTGTTCGAAAAGACGTGATTATCAAAATACATAGTTAGAATGAGTGAGGAATGTGGGGAATGACAGATCGCGTGTGTTCCAATGAACATCGTATCGCTGGTTCGCTCTCCCTCTCTCTCTCCCTCAGAGGGCTGGTTGTCATTGACAGCGACAACAACTCCCGTGAGCCCACGCTCTTTCCCGACGTCATCAAAGTACGTCTTTTGTTATTATTTAGATCGAGTGCCCCCTGGTGGCCAAAAATTACATACTGTACGTTGAAGCTGTGGCACGAGCTCAGGACGAGAGAGCCTAGCAGAAGCCAGGTCTATAGAATCGTATAAATGTGTGCGGGAAAGCCCAGCCCGCGGCATCACAGACTTCATGGAGGCAGACCCCCGATAATAAAGCTTTCTGTGGCCACTCCTAGTGGAATGGGCTCTCCCCCATAGAGGCGTGGGCTTGTCATGCTCCTCATTTACTAATGCTCTGCTTAGAGGCCTCAGACTTCCACCATCGGAAGGCTCTCTGAACATAAATCTTCAAAAGTTCAGCCTCTCCACCGATACAAAAGCAGAATTGCTGTCATGAGGCCATTATAACATTTTAATGACAAATTCAATTTGTATCACTGTAGTTGAGGTCAAGAAAAATATTCATAACACAGTTATAATGCCTCATGAGAGCCAATGTCAAAACCAACCACATGGCAGTTTAATGTAATGTTAACCCATAAAGCTAAGTGGTTCCTTAAGTTTGATCATTAATCTGCTATGTCATGTTTATGACATATTTATGACAGGTTGTGTTGTCTCAGTAATGTCAAGTTGTCATGACAAAGACACTGCAGGTTATGATGTATTGGTTTATGTCAAGGTGTCATAACAAAGACATCCCAAACAATGTCATATTTGCATTAAAAATGTCAATAATTGTCACTTAATGACAGTTGTTATAAACATACATAAACCCTCCTTCATATTCATGACATGTGTCTTGTCATGATTATGAAGGTGTCATGTCAGTCTTATGCACACCCCTTCAAGTAAAGTCTTATCACGTTTTCTTACTTGCAGATCAATATATATTAATTGTCTGCATAATATTCCTTATTGAGGAGTGCTGGCTACTTGGAAATAATTCATAATGATGTCAGCATGAGCTGTAACCAGCTTGTGTTGTACAGCATAATTTCCTCTTATGCATCACATGCATCTGAGCTATTTTTAAAGCATCTTTGTTTTGAGCTCAAATCGAGTGCATCATCCTCGACGTCATGTGCAAACGACAGCTGAAGAACAGAGCACCAGAAGCAGGCCGTGATGCTTGACGTGATGTCACGGTTTGAGAGAGAGAGGGGGGGGGGGGGGGGGAATTAGAGAGAGAGGGAGAAAGAAAGAGAGAGAGAGGGAGAGAGAAAGAGAGAGAGAGGGAGAAAGAAAGAGAGAGAGGGAGAGAGAAAGAGAGAAAGAGAAGGAGAGGGAGAGAGAAAGAGAGAGAGAGGGAGAGAGGGGGGGAGAGAGAGGGGGAGACAGACAGAGCGAGGCTATGCTCGCTCACCAGCAGCTGGTTAATAATCCTCTGCAGAAATCCTCTCTGTTCCCCAGAACAGACCAGCAGCGTCTCCTCCACTGCCACGACACAACACTGATCATCTGCCCTCGGCTGTTCCTGGTTCAAACGCTGCAGGGAGATCACGAGGTCTTGATCCCCAAGACTGGTTTCCCACTGTAGCCCAAGACTGGTTTCCCACTGTAGCCCAAGACTGGTTTCCCACTGTAGCCCAAGACTGGTTTCCCACTGAAGCCCAAGACTGGTTTGCCACTGTAGCCCAAGACTGGTTTCCCACTGAGCCCAAGACTGGTTTCCCACTGAAGCCCAAGACTGGTTTCCCACTGAAGCCCAAGACTGGTTTCCCACTGTAGCCCTAGACTGGTTTCCCACAGAAGCCCAAGACTGGTTTCCCATTGAAGCCCAAGACTTCTTTCCCACTGTAGCACAAGACTGGTTTCCCATTGAAGCCCAAGACTGGATTCCCACTGAAGCCCAAGACTGGTTTCCCACTGTAGGCCAAGACTGGTTTCCCATTGAAGCCCAATACTGGTTTCCCACTGAAGCCCAAGACTGTTTTCCCACTGTAGCCCAAGACTAGTTTCCCAATGAAGCCCAAGACTGGTTTCCCACTGTAGCCCAAGACTGGTTTCCCATTGTAGCCTAAGGCTGGTTTCACACTGAAGCCCAAGACTGGTTTCCCACTGAAGCCCAAGACTGGGTTCCCACTGTAGCCCAAGAATGGTTTCCCACTGTAGCCCAAGACTGCTTTCCCACAGAAGCCCAAGACTGGTTTCCCACTGAAGCCAAAGACTGGTTTCCCACTGTAGCCCAAAACTGGTTTCCCACTGTAGCCCAAGACTGGTTTCCCACTGTAGCCCAAGGCTGGTTTCACACTGTAGCCCAAGAATGGTTTCACGCTGTAGCCCAAGACTGGTTTCCCACTGTAGCCCAAGACTGGTTTCCCACTGTAGCCAAAGACTGGTTTCCCATTGAAGCCCAAGACTGGTTTCCCACTGTAGCCCAAGACTGGTTTCCCACTGTAGCCCCAGTTCTGGTTTCCCACTGAAGCCCAAGACTGGTTTCCCACTGTAGCCCAAGACTGGTTTCCCACTGTAGCCTAAGGCTGGTTTCACACTGAAGCCCAAGACTGGTTTCCCACTGAAGCCCAAGACTGGGTTCCCACTGTAGCCCAAGAATGGTTTCCCACTGTAGCCCAAGACTGGTTTCCCACAGAAGCCGAAGACCGGTTTCCCACTGAAGCCCAAGACTGGTTTCCCACTGTAGCCCAAGACTGGTTTCCCACTGTAGCCCAAGGCTGGTTTCCCACTGTAGCCCAAGGCTGGTTTCACACTGTAGCCCAAGAATGGTTTCACACTGAAGCCCAAGACTGGTTTCACACTGAAGCCCAAGACTGGTTTCCCACTGTAGCCCAAGACTGGTGTCGCACTGAAGCCCAAAACTGGTTTCCCACTGTAGCCCAAGACTGGTTTCACACTGAAGCCCAAGACTGGTTTCACACTGAAGCCCAGGACTGGTTTCCCACTGTAGCCCAAGACTGGTTTCCCACAGAAGCCCAAGACTGGTTTCCCATTGAAGCCCAAGACTTCTTTCCCACTGTAGCACAAGACTGGTTTCCCATTGAAGCCCAAGACTGGATTCCCACTGAAGCCCAAGACTGGTTTCCCACTGTAGGCCAAGACTGGTTTCCCATTGAAGCCCAATACTGGTTTCCCACTGAAGCCCAAGACTGTTTTCCCACTGTAGCCCAAGACTAGTTTCCCAATGAAGCCCAAGACTGGTTTCCCACTGTAGCCCAAGACTGGTTTCCCATTGTAGCCTAAGGCTGGTTTCACACTGAAGCCCAAGACTGGTTTCCCACTGAAGCCCAAGACTGGGTTCCCACTGTAGCCCAAGAATGGTTTCCCACTGTAGCCCAAGACTGCTTTCCCACAGAAGCCCAAGACTGGTTTCCCACTGAAGCCAAAGACTGGTTTCCCACTGTAGCCCAAAACTGGTTTCCCACTGTAGCCCAAGACTGGTTTCCCACTGTAGCCCAAGGCTGGTTTCACACTGTAGCCCAAGAATGGTTTCACGCTGTAGCCCAAGACTGGTTTCCCACTGTAGCCCAAGACTGGTTTCCCACTGTAGCCAAAGACTGGTTTCCCATTGAAGCCCAAGACTGGTTTCCCACTGTAGCCCAAGACTGGTTTCCCACTGTAGCCCCAGTTCTGGTTTCCCACTGAAGCCCAAGACTGGTTTCCCACTGTAGCCCAAGACTGGTTTCCCACTGTAGCCTAAGGCTGGTTTCACACTGAAGCCCAAGACTGGTTTCCCACTGAAGCCCAAGACTGGGTTCCCACTGTAGCCCAAGAATGGTTTCCCACTGTAGCCCAAGACTGGTTTCCCACAGAAGCCGAAGACCGGTTTCCCACTGAAGCCCAAGACTGGTTTCCCACTGTAGCCCAAGACTGGTTTCCCACTGTAGCCCAAGGCTGGTTTCCCACTGTAGCCCAAGGCTGGTTTCACACTGTAGCCCAAGAATGGTTTCACACTGAAGCCCAAGACTGGTTTCACACTGAAGCCCAAGACTGGTTTCCCACTGTAGCCCAAGACTGGTGTCGCACTGAAGCCCAAAACTGGTTTCCCACTGTAGCCCAAGACTGGTTTCACACTGAAGCCCAAGACTGGTTTCACACTGAAGCCCAGGACTGGTTTCCCACTGTAGCCCAAGACTGGTTTCCCACTGAAGCCCAAGACTGGTTTCAGACTGAAGCCCAAGACTGGTTTCCCACTGTAGCCCAAGACTGGTTTCCCACTGAAGCCCAATACTGGTTTCCCACTGTAGCCCAAGACTGGTTTCCCACTGTAGCCCAAGGCTGGTTTCACACTGAAGCCCAAGACTGGTTTCCCACTTACGCCCAAGACTGGTTTCCCTCTGTAGCCCAAGAATGGTTTCCCACTGTAGCCCAAGACTGGTTTCCCACAGAAGCCCAAGACTGGTTTCCCACTGAAGCCCAAGACTGGTTTCCCACTGTAGCCCAAGACTGGTTTCCCACTGTAGCCCAAGACTGGTTTCCCACTGTAGCCCAAGACTGGTTTCTCATTGAAGCCCAAGACTGGTTTCCCACTGTAGCCCAAGACTGGTTTCCCACTGAAGCCAAAGACTGGTTTCCCACTGTAGCCAAAGACTGGTTTCCCACTGTAGCCCAAGACTGGTTTCCCACTGTAGCCCAAGACTGGTTTCCCATTGAAGCCCAAGACTGGTTTCCCACTGAAGCCCAAGACTGTTTTCCCATTGTAGCCCAAGACTGGTTTCCCACTGTAGGCCAAGACTGGTTTCCCATTGAAGCCCAATACTGGTTTCCCACTGAAGCACAAGACTGTTTTCCCACTGTAGCCCAAGACTAGTTTCCCAATGAAGCCCAAGACTGGTTTCCCACTGTAGCCCAAGACTGGTTTCCCACTGTAGCCTAAGGCTGGTTTCACACTGAAGCCCAAGACTGGTTTCGCACTGAAGCCCAAGACTGGGTTCCCATTGTAGCCCAAGAATGGTTTCCCACTGTAGCCCAAGACTGCTTTCCCACAGAAGCCCAAGACTGGTTTCCCACTGAAGCCAAAGACTGGTTTCCCACTGTAGCCCAAAACTGGTTTTCCACTGTAGCCCAAGACTGGTTTCCCACTGTAGCCCAAGGCTGGTTTCACACTGTAGCCCAAGAATGGTTTCACACTGTAGCCCAAGACTGGTTTCCCACTGTAGCCCAAGGATGGTTTCACACTGTAGCCCAAGAATGGTTTCACACTGTAGCCCAAGACTGGTTTCACACTGTAGCCCAAGGCTGGTTTCACACTGTAGCCCAAGAATGGTTTCAAACTGTAGCCCAAGACTGGTTTCCCACTGTAGCCCAAGGCTGGTTTCACACTGTAGCCCAAGACTGGTTTCCCACTGAAGCCAAAGACTGGTTTCCCACTGTAGCCCAAGACTGGTTTCCCACTGTAGCCCAAGGCTGGTTTCACACTGTAGCCCAAAACTGGTTTCCCACTGTAGCCCAAGACTGGTTTCACACTGAAGCCCAAGACTGGTTCCCCACTGTAGCCCAAGACTGGTTTCCCACTGTAGCCCAAGACTGGTTTCCCACTGAAGCCCAAGACTGGTTCCCCACTGTAGCCCAAGACTGGTTTCCCACTGTAGCCCAAGACTGGTTTCCCACTGTAGCCCAAGAATGGTTTCACACTGTAGCCCAAGACTGGTTTCCCACTGAAGCCCGAGACTGGTTTCACACTGTATCCCAAGACTGGTTTCCCACTGTAGCCCAAGACTGGTTTCCCACTAAAGCCCAAGACTGGTTTCCCACTGTAGCCCAAGACTGGTTTCCCACTGTAGCCCAAGGCTGGTTACACACTGTAGCCCAAGGCTGGTTTTCCACTGTAGCCCGAGACTGGTTTCGCACTGTAGCCAAAGACTGGGTTCCCACTGTAGCCCAAGAATGGTTTCCCACTGTAGCCCAAGACTGGTTTCCCACTGTAGCCCAAGGCTGGTTTCACACTGAAGCTCAATACTGGTTTCCCACTGAAGCCCAAGACTGGTTTCCCCCTGTAGCCCAAGACTGGGTTCACACTGAAGCTCAAGACTGGTTCCCCACTGTAGACCAAGACTGGTTTCCCACTGTAGCCCAAGGCTGGTTTCACACTGTAGCCCAAGGCTGGTTTCACACTGTAGCCCAAGACTGGTTTCCCACTGTAGCCCAAGACTGGTTTCCCACTGTAGCCCAAGGCTGGTTTCACACTGAAGCTCAATACTGGTTTCCCACTAAAGCCCAAGACTGGTTTCCCACTGTAGCCCAAGACTGGTTTCCCACTAAAGCCCAAGACTGGTTTCCCACTTACGCCCAAGACTGGTTTCCCAGTGTAGCCCAAGGCTGGTTACACACTGTAGCCCAAGGCTGGTTTTCCACTGTAGCCCGAGACTGGTTTCCCACTGTATCCAAAGACTGGGTTCCCACTGTAGCCCAAGACTGGTTTCCCACTGTAGCCCAAGACTGGCTTCCCACTGTAGCCCAAGGCTGGTTTCACACTGAAGCCCAATACTGGTTTCCCACTGAAGCCCAAGACTGGTTTCGCCCTGTAGCCCAAGACTGGGTTCACACTGAAGCTCAAGACTGGTTCCCCACTGTAGACCAAGACTGGTTTCCCACTGTAGCCCAAGGCTGGTTTCACACTGTAGCCCAAGGCTGGTTTCACACTGTAGCCCAAGAATGGTTTCACACTGTAGCCCAAGACTGGTTTCCCACTGAAGCCCGAGACTGGTTTCACACTGTAGCCCAAGACTGGTTTCCCACTGTAGCCCAAGACTGGTTTCCCACTAAAGCCCAAGACTGGTTTCCCACTGTAGCCCAAGACTGGTTTCCCACTGTAGCCCAAGGCTGGTTACACACTGTAGCCCAAGGCTGGTTTCCCACTGTAGCCCAAGACTGGTTTTCCACTGTAGCCCAAGACTGGTTTCCCACTGTAGCCCAAGGCTGGTTTCACATTGTAGCCCAAGACTGGTTCCCCACTGTAGCCCAAGACTGGTTTTCCATTGTAGCCCAAGACTGGGTTTCCCACTGTAGCCCGATACTGGTTTCCCACTAAAGCCCAAAACTGGTTTCCCATTGTAGCCCAAGACTGGTTTACCAGAGAAGCCCAAGACTGGTTTCCCACAGAAGCCCAAGAGTGGTTTCCCACTGAAGCCGAAGACTGGTTTCCCACTGAAGCCGAAGACTGGTTTCCCACTGTAGCCCAAGACTGGTTTCCCACTGTAGCCCAAGACTGGTTTCCCACTGTAGCCCAAGACTGGTTCCCCACTGTAGCCCAAGACTGGTTTTCCATTGTAGCCCAAGATTGGTTTCCCACTGAAGCCCAAGGCTGGTTTCCCATTGTAGCCAATAGTGGTTTCCCACAAAAGCCCAAGACTGGTTTCCCACTGTAGCCCAAGACTGGTTTCCCACAGAAGCCCAAGACTGGTTTCCCACAGAAGCCCAAGACTGGTTTCCCACTGAAGCTAAAGACTGGTTTCCCACTGAAGCCGAAGACTGGTTTCCCACTGTAGCCCAATACTGGTTTCCCACTAAAGCCCAAAACTGGTTTCCCATTGTAGCCCAAGACTGGTTTCCCAGAGAAGCCCAAGACTGGTTTCCCACAGAAGCCCAAGAGTGGTTTCCCACTGAAGCCGAAGACTGGTTTCTCACTGAAGCCGAAGACTGGTTTCCCACTGAAGCCGAAGACTGGTTTCCCACTGAAGCCGAAGACTGGTTTCCCACTGAAGCCGAAGACTGGTGTCCCACTGAAGCCGAAGACTGGTTTCCCACTGAAGCCGAAGACTGGTGTCCCACTGAAGCCGAAGACTGGTTTCCCACTGAAGGTAAGCAGGTCTGAGTCTGGTCAGTCCCTGGATGGGAAATCCCATCTCCTGAATATTGAACAGCTGGGTTCTTAGACCTCATTTCCCAGAATCCAGTCATTGCCTTTGGAGTATATTACACACCATCTGTTCTCTCGTTTTTTTGTGAAGTATTGTTTTGCTGTTAATGTTTAATTGCACTGCTTGCCTGGTTTTGACCTGTTCGCCTGCCTTGGACTATTGTTGTGTTTTGGACTACATTTGCGGATTATCCTGTCAAGACTACTGCCTGTGAACTAAAACTGTTATGGCGAGTGTGTGTACTTCATTGCCCTGTTGGCGAGTGTGTGTACTGCATTGCCCTGCTGGCGAGTGTGTGTGTACTGCATTGCCCTGTTGGCAAGTGTGTGTACTGCATTGCCCTGCTGGCGAGTGTGTGTACTGCATTGCCCTGTTGGCGAGTGTGTGTACTGCATTGCCCTGGTGGCGAGTGTGTGTGTACTGCATTGCCCTGTTGGCAAGTGTGTGTACTGCATTGCCCTGTTGGCGAGTGTGTGTACTGCATTGCCCTGCTGGCGAGTGTGTGTACTGCATTGCCCTGTTGGCGAGTGTGTGTACTGCATTGCCCTGTTGGCGAGTGTGTGTACTTCATTGCCCTGTTGGCGAGTGTGTGTACTGCATTGCCCTGTTGGCGAGTGTGTGTACTGCATTGCCCTGCTGGCGAGTGTGTGTACTGCATTGCCCTGTTGGCGAGTGTGTGTACTGCATTTCCCTGTTGGCGAGTGTGTGTACTGCATTGCCCTGTTGGCGAGTGTGTGTACTGCATTGCCCTTTTGGCGAGTGTGTGTACTGCATTGCCCTGTTGGTGAGTGTGTGTACTGCATTGCCCTGTTGGCGAGTGTGTGTACTGCATTGCCCTGTTGGCGAGTGTGTGTACTTCATTGCCCTGTTGGCGAGTGTGTGTACTGCATTGCCCTGCTGGCGAGTGTGTGTACTGCATTGCCCTGGTGGCGAGTGTGTGTACTGCATTGCCCTGTTGGCGAGTGTGTGTACTGCATTGCCCTGCTGGCGAGTGTGTGTACTGCATTGCCCTGCTGGCGAGTTTGTGTACTGTATTGCCCTGTTGGCGAGTGTGTGTACTGCATTGCCCTGCTGGCGAGTGTGTGTACTGCATTGCCCTGCTGGCGAGTGTGTGTACTGCATTGCCCTGTTGGCGAGTGTGTGTGTACTGCATTGCCCTGCTGGCGAGTGTGTGTACTCCATTGCCCTGTCGGCGAGTGTGTGTACTGCATTGCCCTGCTGGCGAGTGTGTGTACTGCATTGCCCTGCTGGCGAGTGTGTGTACTGCATTGCCCTGTTGGCGAATGTGTGTGTACTGCATTGCCCTGCTGGCGAGTGTGTGTACTGCATTGCCTTTGCTTATTTCAATAAACACTGCTCATGTACCGAGAACCTACCAACATTCTCACACAAAGCATTATTTTTAGAAAAATAATCTTGTCAATCAAGTTGATTATTTTCTGACCCCATTGGCAGATATTTGTTCTTGATTTAAGCAATTTTTTAGTAAACAGTAATATCTGTAATTTTGATTCTCCAGTAAATGTGTCCTAATTAAAGAATGTTACTATATTTGAAAATAATACTTTTTTGCAGTGCATAAATAACTTTGTATAACCTATCCTTTTTCCATCATGGGATCATTTTATGGATTTAGTTTTAATTACAGTTTTTCTCAGTCGCTTCGGTGCATTTCTCAGGGCAGAATTGAAATTATCAAAACGGCCTGTTCAATCTCCGCATTATTGTGTCACTCGTGCACATCAAAAAAGCAGTTTGTCATTTCTTTGAACAAGTTGCAAATGCTTTGGTACACCCATGCAAATGATTACGTACAGTTCTCTGCTGTTTCCTACATTATCAGCTACTTATGTCATGTTGATCAAAATGTATTATAATGGGTCTCTGTTGATGGGTCTCTGTTAAGTCTTTACATGCAAAA
>CM060607.1:27411502-27496502 GCA_030578255.1 Tiaroga cobitis | reverse complement strand
CCGGCCGGGGTCAGGGCCTGTCTCGGCCAGCCCAGCGCCTCTGACGGGCTGAAGATGCTGCGCTCCTCCTTCAGTCTGGAGGGAGTGGAGGAGCGGGACGAGGACCAGGAGGAGGACGGAGAGGACCAGCGGGACGGGGGGGTCCCCTTTATCATCAACAGGGGGGGTCTGCCCGTGAACCCCGACACCTGGGAGCAGATGTGGCATCACGTGACCCGCATACACCCA
Source organism: Tiaroga cobitis (assembly GCA_030578255.1). Taxonomy (NCBI): domain Eukaryota; kingdom Metazoa; phylum Chordata; class Actinopteri; order Cypriniformes; family Leuciscidae; genus Tiaroga; species Tiaroga cobitis. Next base: position 27,496,274 of record CM060607.1, on the reverse strand, counting down.
GATGGAGGAGCACTGGGCGGGCGGATCCGGGGAACCAGCGACCTGCCGAAGGTACAGCTCTCACCGACACCAGAGATCTTAACATCACTGTAAGCCTCGGGTCAGGGGTTCAGGAACACATGTAGGGTTTGGAAGGTTCCCAGCATGCAATAGCCGTCATTTCTCCGTCTCGGTGAACTATAGACCCGATGTAGTCCGGCTGTGAGTAACACACGTCTAGACAAAATAACATTGGATTTGGTTACATGTCGTTTTTGCCAAAATAACTTGCGAGATCTTTGATATTCCATCATGTAAGAAAAGTCAACAGTGATTACAAGGGGTTTGGTTTCATTTCTTCACTTACTTCATTTCTTTGTTGTCTAATTGAGGACTAGTCTATTCTTATACGTCTATTAAATGTACACTGACCGCCCAAACTTTGCCTTGTGTTAGGCTAGACGTCAGGCTGTGTTTGAACGCTATTAGACGTCTTTTGAACGCAAAAGTGTTTGCTATGTTGTTTCCGGCTCGGAATAAAGAAAGGTAATTGTCACACAATTCAGATTTAAGGGGAAAAAGACATAATTGTGAGACACAAACTTGCAACTGTGAGAGAAACAGCATTCGATTGCATTAGTGGCGCACAGCTTTCTCAGCACCGCTGGGTGCGGACGTCTTTAATCCTCATGGGGATTTTCAGAAAGATTGCTTGATTGCTGACACACACAGTATGTGTTAGGCATGAGTGAGGGACAGATCTACAGTCCCAGCATTGCAGTCAGCATAATCAATCACACCTGAAACTACTCATTTATAAATGTGTATTATATATAAAAACGACATATTTAAAGTTTAGTTGCAAAATATATACACAAACGATAGTTTCGTGTCGATTCAACTAAATTGCAGAAACTTCACCAACTTGATATTTATTTTCTGAAGAAAGACAAAGATAAATAGTGATGAAATCCAAAATATTATATGTAATGGCTGTATATTTACTGACTAATCCACTATTTTGTAAAGGAGGGTCAAAATGAATATTTTCACCTGAGATTTGGAGCCAACTTACAGGGGTGTAAAATGACTTTAGAAAGATGGCAGCATCATTATTTTACTCTTACGCAGAGATTAGTGGATCTATAGTGAAATCTGCTGACTTCTGCACTCTCTGCTGCATTATACGCCAACAGTGACAGTTCAACTGGGGAAAAGCACTTCTTGTGTTTTTTGCCTGAAGTTTGAATGCCTGTAACTCAAGAATAATTAGAGATACCTTAATATCTTTTTTAGATTCTAATTCTTAATAAACTTTTCTTTTAGCATCTTCATTTTAAAGGCCCTCGAAGGCTCAACCCCAGAGATACGGAGATCTTAATGCGGCGCCGGGAGTAAACTGAACACATTTGCAGAGGTCAAAAACCAAATGTGTGTCGCTTTGCACACAGCTGACGCTTTCTTCTTTTAAAGAGGAATATCTGAACAACAAATAATGTTGAAACTAGAAATGTATCTTGTTTTTTTCTATCAACACAGTTGCATAGAATATACCCGTCTGAGTGCCATAAATATTATTTTTCCAGTTTGCATGCCTGTAACTGAAGAAGTATTAAAGATATCTAAGAAGCTTTATGACTTTAGTTAAACATCACATTTGTGTGTTTACTGCTGAAGTGTTGAAGTTTCTTCTTCTGTGGTCCAGAACGGCAGCACTGAGAGGTTTGTGTGAGCGGCGCCCTCTACTGTTCAGGAGATAATCTGTGTTTCCTTCAGCCTGAGGATTATTCACTTCCCTTTTGCTGTGAAAAGGCCTTTACATTTGACAAAATTATTATTATTTTTTTTTAAAACAAACAAGCAGAGTCAGCCTGTGTGATAAAAGTAATGCAAAAGTAACGTAACACATTGAAATGTTCAGGCTGGCCTGTTGTTAGTGCCAGTGTAGGGATGATGGTGTGTTTGCTGTCGCTCTTCTGTGCTACAGATTCCAGTACCAAGTGTGCCTACACTCCCGGCCAGCGCCAGCGTTCCCCATCGCCTGGAGGCCATTCAGAGATACATCAGGGACCTGCAGTATCCTTCACTTCAGCTCATCGTCTCCCTACTCACACGCACTGAGCCTTAAACAAGAACAAATATCTGTCAGCGGGCTCAGAAAAATCAACTTATTTTAAAGGGTTTATTTTTAACGTTTTTTTTTTCAGAAAGCAAGACTTAATATCTGAAGTCACTTTGCTTCTCCAGTATCTGCAGGCGAAAATTGTGTTTTGCTTGTATTACAGTTTACAGTGACTTTATATCCATCAATCTGCAGTTTTCATGTAGTTTACTGCATGCTATATGAACTTTATAACATGTTTGCTGATTCCTGACTAATATGCACAATGAAGGTGAGAGTTTGAAGCTAAATTTGTATAAAGTAATGATTCCCCCAAAAATGTCCTTCCAAACTCCAAAAATCATAGAGCAAAAAAGTATAAATTTATAACAGTGCTTAATAATCCGAGTCAAGTGATAGTTTAGTGTGAGAAACAGACTGTAGTGCAATCTCATTTGTCCTTGTGTAATGTGTTCAGTTCAACTCTTGTCAGATCAGATATGATGTCAATAACTGAATGTTTCCATCCGTCTATTTTTAAGGATAATGCATAAAAATACTGAATGGAAAGGCTAAGATACGCATAACTTGATCACATCTTAGCATACATGCACATAAAATGTTTCCATTTATTTACTGAATTAATCCCTCGATGCTCAACAATAAACTCCTGTGACTTTGGCTCAGCGTCAGCTGTGATTGGATAACTGGAGTAACCGGTGGACCAATGGTGTCGCAGCGTCTCTAATGTTGGTTTGGTGTTTCTGAAAGTCGAAGTGTGTGATCATGATTGGGTGTAAGTCCCTCCAGAAGCGTGTGTGTTCCCGAACACCAGAGAACAGCGACAGCGGTTACTGTGTTTCGTCTGACTCTCGACACACACTCGTTTATGATGGAGGGAGAAACAGCTGATTGCAGAAACTTACAGTTTATTACTGATATTTTGCACCAATGGGGGTCAGATCAGATCGGATCGCTTTTGTATGTGCTCCGTGAAAAAAATAGCTGTTTTATTCAAGATAACTTAAAAGGAGTGAGCAAAGATGAGAATAACTGATGTCCCTCGCATTTGCAGTTTGATATCTAAAACCTTTTTTCATTTTTTCACACTAACGTTTAGATATTTAATAGAATAAAACACCATTAAAAACGTGAACTAGGTAGGTTCGCTGAGTAAACCTGGTCCATAGATATGCCGTCAGTTCAAACTGCTCTTAACACAGCAGAACAATCAGACCAGTTCCCTTTCGAGGGAACTCGCGATGCGTCAACGACGCTTTGGGAACGGCCCCAGCGTGAATGCGTCTGAAGCATCTATGTCAACTAGTCCAAAGGAAAGAATGAGCATCACGGGCGGGTGACGTCATGACCAGGAAGAGATAAAAGCACATCCGGTGCAAACCGGCATTAGCTTCTGTTGCCTCAGCAAGCGATCTGTGTCTCTGTCTGTTATATTTACTGTTGTCTGTATTTATATTGAAAAGTATGGCGAAACAACTTTACAAACTCTTTGCTTCTCCCTGCCCCCGTTATTTAACGGGTGGGTACACACACAAGCTTTGTGTAGTTTGTTTGGGAGCGGTGTCAGCCTTTGAGGGGGCTGATTGCCAGCATTGCGAGATGCTTCCTCTCTGCTTGCCCCGCTCTCGCTTGGCACTTTTCGAGGAAAGTGGCCAGGCTCGCGATCCTCAGGGTGCAGGACCCGCTGGGGATCCTGGGGATCGCAAAAGGATCTTTCAGAGGGGTTGGAGACGGGTCCCTGGACCTTATCTCCTTCCTTATCTGGAGGATCCTGTGCTCTCCGTCCGGGGTCGGAAGCCCGCGCTGCGGCTCCTTCTGCCCGGAGAGAGAGCCCGATGCTCCAGTGCTCTAGCTCTGAGGAGTTAGATGTGCTGGACATCAAAAGTGTAAGCACACACATGGGGGAAAAAAGATTCGCCACCTATTTCCCCAGCATATGAGGAGCTGGTGGAAGTGATTACTCGCGCTGTAGAGAAATTAAATATTGATTGGCCAGCCGAGAAAAGAGACGCTCGTCCTAAAAGCAAACGAGCGTTTCCTTCCTTCAAATATTTCACTTCCACCACGAGGCCTTCCTTTTTTCCCTGATCTGCACAGTGAGCTGTCCAGATCTTGGAATAAGCCATACTCGTCACGGGTGTTCAGTCCCCAAGTGCATATTTATTCAGGTATAAAGGGATTGAATGATTATGGTTATGAGTTGATGCCCCGGGCTGAACAGACGCTCGCGAGCTATCTGTCACCCGGTCCAGCATCTTCTCTGAAGGCCTCGGCTTTGCCCACGAAGCCATTAAAGACAACATCAACTTTAGTGGGCAAAGCATATATGGCAGCGGGTCAGGCTGGAGCATGCCTTCACACTATGGCTGTGCTTCAGGCATACCAGGCTGACCTGCTGGGGGATTTAGACAGAAGTGAGGGAGTGGGGCCCAATGAGGTTTGCGAACTGCGTCGGCCACAGATCTCAGAGCTACCTTGGAGACCGCTAGATCAATTGGTCGGTCTATGGCAGCCCTTGTAGCTACTGAGAGACACCTCTGGTTAAACCTCGCTGAGGTTAAGGAGAGGGATACAACCTTCCTCCTTGATGCTCCAGTAGATCCTTTTGGTCTCTTCGGTGATGCAGTGAGCGCCGTAGTTGACAGATTTCAGGAGGCTAAAAAACCATCAGAGGCATCAAAAAGTTTCTCCCTCGCCATGTCTTACCCCCTGGGGCTGCTGGGCGTGAGCAGCCCCAGCCGTCGAGCTCCTCATATCGTGCTCAACAGAAAGAGAGTGTTGCATCTCGTGCACCTCCACAGAAACACTGGAAACAGTCGCAACACTCTCATCCGAAGTCTTCGAAGCCTAAGCTGGATCTGAGGACCGTTCTTCAGGCTGTTCTTCAAGGTGTTGGCCCAAGTTGGGGCAGCCCCAACCGGGGTGGGACGGTACACACCTCAGAATACGGTGCCCGTTCCATCTCGGTGTCCTCACGGGGCCGTTCTGCCAACCCCGCCACCTTCGGTGCTTTGGGGTGCAGCGGTCTCCAGCGAGCTTCTGGCGCAATGTCAACTCGACATTGCGTCAGACTCACACCCTCTGAGGGGGGTTCAAATACAGTCAGTTCAGGTAGTTCCTGCCGGTATGTTTCAGGCTCCCGAACTGGCTGTCTCTATAACACCAGAGGCTTGTTCCCTTAGTAGATTTTCTGGCGGCGTGGAAGCTACTGTCAAATATATCTCAATGGGTTCTGCAGATAGTAGAGAAAGGATACAGAATCCAGTTTGGTTCTCGTCCTCCGCGCTACAACGGGGTGTTTCTCACAGTAGTACATCCCGAGCAGGCTCTGGTAATGGAGCAAGAGGTAAAGGCCCTGTTAGCGAAGGAAGCTATAGAACAGGTGTATTCACCCGACAGAGAGTCAGGTTTTTACAGCCATTATTTCATTGTTCCAAAAAAGGATGGAGTGTTGAGTCTCATTTTAGGTCTTCGTCTGTTGAATCGTTCAGTACAGAAACTCAAGTTCAAGATGCTAACACTCAAACAGATCGTGACTCAAATCAGATCAAATCAAATCAGTCGTATGATCAAGATAACGCGGCGGTGTCTCCGCGCCTTGGTTATAAGGAGGAAACACTGGTTCTTAACCCAGGGTCTGGTGTTGGGAGCTCTTTGCCATCGAGTTGCTATCTCAACAGATGCTTCCCTCACCAGCTGGTGTGTGGTAATGGAAGGCCGCTCGGCTCAGGGTCTGTAGAGGAGTCATCATCTCTCTTGGCACATAAATTGCCTAGAGATGATGGCCTTCTTCAATGCGTTGAGACATTTCCTCCCAGACCTGAGGGGCCATCATGTGCTCGTCCATACAGACAACACATCGGTGGTCTCTTATCTGAACCGCCAGGGGGGTCTGCGCTCACGTCCGCTTTGCAAACTGGTGCACCAGATCCTCCTGTGGTCCCTGGGGAAAATACTCTCTCTGAGGGCAGTGTATATTCCAGGGGACCAGAATATAGGAGCAGATACCCTGCCGAGGCAGGAGCTGAGGCCAGGGGACTGGAGACTCCACCCCGAGGCGGTGGAGCAAATATGGGAGTTTTATGGCCAGGCAGAAGTGGATCTGTTTGCGTCTCAGCATACGACGCACTGTCCACTCTGGTTCCCCTGGGGCTGGATGCTATGGTGTAGACGTGGCTGAGGCTACGTCTGTATGCATTTCCCCCTGTTGCTCTGCTCCCAGGAGTTCTGGAGAGAATCCGCCAGGATGGAATAAGCCTACTGCTAGTAGCACCACGCTGGCCGAGCCGAATTTGGTTTGCGGACGTCATTCATCTTCTCGACGGCCCTCCCTTGGAGATCCCGATCAGGAGAGACCTTCTGTCTCAGGCAGGGGGCACAATATTTCACCCCCGACCAGAGATTTGGAAACTATGGGTTTGGCCTCTGAGGGGGCCCAACTCAGAGAGAGTGGTCTCTCAACAGAGGTTGTTGAGACCATTCTAAGCTCCAGAGCTCCTGCTACGAGAAAACTTTATGCACTAAAATGGAGAGTTTTTTTCTTCTTGGTGTCACCAACGCCAATGGGATCCGGTTAACTGTTCAGTAAACACAGTACTCGAGTTTTTACAAGAGCGTTTCACATCAGGTCTATGTCCATCCACGCTCAACGTCTACGTGGCGGCCATTGCGGCTTCCCACGCCCTGGTGGGTGGTACATCTACATCTGATTACTTGTTTCCTTCGTGGCACCTTGAGGCTGAGGCCTGCAACTCGCACTAGGGTGCCGGCCTGGGACCTTGCAATAGTTTTGGAAGGCCTGTCTAGGGCTCCATTCGAGCCCTTAGACTCGGTTTCAGAGAAATTTCTTACTTTTAAGACTATCTTTCTGTTAGCTATTTCATCCCTCAAAAGAGTCGGAGACCTTCAGGCCCTTTCGGTTTCCCCCACTTACTTTGAGTTTTGACCGGGGATGGTCAATTCTTTTATCCAAAATAGGGATACGTCCCTAAGGTGCCGACCATGATTCCGAGGCCTATTGTGCTGCAGGCTTTCTGTCCTCCTCCTTTTACATCTGCGGAGCAGGAAAAGCTGAACCTCTTGTGTCCAGTGCAAAGACTGGACACTTATGTTCATCGGACTTCTCAGTGGAGAAACTCCGCCCAGTTATTTGTTTGTTTTGGATCACCCAAGAAAGGTCTTCCTGCTTCTAAACAGACAGTTAGTAGGTGGATAGTCGAGGCTATTTCACTTGCTTACGAGTACTCTGACCAGCCGTGCCCTTTGGCGGTCAGGGCTCACTCTACTAGGGGTATAGTGGCCTCTAAAGCCTTATTATTTGGGGTTTCTCTCCAAGACGTTTGTGATGCGGCGGGCTGGTCTTCACCGCTCACATTTGTCAGGTTTTACAGCTTGGACCTGGATGCTGCCCCAGGTTCTCAGGTGCTTAGTCAAAACACATCTGTTTAGCTATGCATTTACTGAATGAGCACTGTGGCACTGTTAGTCCGACTGTTTTTACTGTACTGCTTTATTTCTTTTTTTTATAATCTCTGGAAGAGATTTTGAAGGAGAGCGGGAGAGTCTTCACTCCGATGAGGCGAGTGAAGGAGTAAGTTAATTATACTGTTGAGAGTATAAGAAGTCGCTGAGAGCGTCGTTAAGGGTAATGGCAGCAGACAGCGCACGCGAAGCATCCTCTGTGGGGGCCCCACTGGGCATTACTGGTGTAGCACCACCCCAGCAGAGTACGTCCCTGGGCTAGAGGTCCAGTGGCACCGTAAACCGGCTCAATCTCTTCCATCTCAAATAGGGGATCCCCGAATTTAGTGAATCAGGCAGTTAGGGATACTAACAAAAAATAGGGTTGTTTGCCAGGGATGCATCAGGAACGATTCCGAGAGAAAAATAAAAGAAGTTGTGACCCAAATTTGCGTGGACCAGAGCATATGAGCGGAGTGGAGCGGTGAGAATCTCAGCTCCTCGCTCGCAGAACTGTTCACCCCTCCGCTCCGCCGCTCAAAGCCACATCAGGCCGCTCCGCTCATTATTGCTCAGCGCTCAACGCAGTTTGCTTCGCGCTCCACTCAAATCGCCCCCCCGCTCGCTCCAAAAAAGGAAACAAATCTGCACGTAGGCTACTTCACTTTTAGCTTAGACCACACGGCTTACCTCCCAAAGAACTAAAGACCAACAACAACATTTTCCAAATAGAAATGTTTTATTTCAAATTGTAAATTAGGCCTAGCCTATGTAAGAAGGAATATAGCCTATACAAAAAGTCCTGTAAAATTAAACGAATAAATTGACCTAATAATATGAATAAAAATGATATAAACAAAAATGTACATAAAGTTTTAAAAGTAAATTAACTATTAGGCCAGAATTTTGATAACTGAATTTTTGCGCAACGCGCACGATTAAAATTTAATTTAAATTATAGCCTATCCATTGTACACACAAACTGCTGTAAAATTAAACGAATAAATGGGCCTAATAATATAAATAAAAATTATATAAACAAAAATATAAAAAAATATAGGCCTACATAAACGTTTTAAAAGTAAATTAACTATTAGGCCAACATTTTGATAACTAAACTTTTGCACAGAACGCACGATTAAAATTACAATTGGCTTATATCAATTGTACAAAAAAATTGCTGCAAAATTAAACGAATCGATGGGCCTAATTATATAAATAAAATATACAGGCTATAGGCCTACTGTAGGCTAGCCTTCATCGAAGTTTTAAAAGTAGGCTAAATGAACTATTGTATAACTCGTATAACTGAACTTTTGCGCAGAGTGCACGTGGATTACAATTTAAATTGTCTTATGTTGTCAAACTTTTTAAAAAAAGAAAGAAAATGAATTGCTTTCCTTATCTACAGTTCTTTGAGTTCACCTTCAAAAACACAAGTTTGGACAATGTCTGCGGCTTCAGACTCATGCGGTGGTTGCGGAGAAAACCCTCTCTGCGCTCACAGACCCGCTTGGGATGCTGAACACAATGCGAGCTGCTTTAGCCAGGCGGGGAAAAGACATGGAGTCAGACTCGTGGTGTGAGCGGAGCGGAGCGAAATTGGAGCGGGAAATAGGGCGATGCTCCGTCCTTTTAAAAATGCCGCTCTGCGCTCCGTCCAAGATTCGCCCGCTCGCTCCCGCTCCACTCCGCTCACATGCTCTGGCGTGGACCAGTATTACTTTATTTTATTTTTTATTCTAAACTGTTTTAATTATTCTTATTTGTTTTGATTATTTTAATTTCTTCTATGTCAAGCACTTTGAATTACCATTGTGTATGAAATGTGCTATATAAATAAACTTGCCTTGCCTTGCCTTAGTGCTTAGCGTACAACAGACTGACACTCAGGTACTTGAAAGTAGGGAACGTCTCAAGTTACGACTGTAACCATAGTTCCCTGAGAAAGGGAACGAGACGATGCGTCACCCTGCCATACTTCCTGCATTCCTGTGATCGGCTTGCTTCGGCAAATATCGAAGCTAATGCGATGTGCTTTTATCTCTTCCTGGTCATGACGTCACCCACCCGTGACGCTCATTCTTTCCATGGGACAAGTTGACATAGATGCTTCAGACGCATTCACGCTGGGGGCGTTCCCAAAGCGTCGTTGACGCATCGTCCCGTTCCCTTTCTCAGGGAACTATGGTTACAGTCGTAACCTGAGACATTTCCCGGTTTGGTCTTGTTCGTTCAACAGATTCTGTATTTCCCAGGAAGTGACGATGTTGTTCTCTTGAACACATGTGATGGAAACGCTGCTTTATTCACAAATGTTTTATGTGATATAAAAATGTTGTGCATAAGTTACATGTGGATGGAAAAGCTAATGATGCCTAAACTCCATTGGTTCTCTTTTCTTGTGTGATCAATCCTGTTACGGCAAGCTTCAATATACAAATTCACATTTACATTTATGCATTTATGCAGACACTTTTATCCAGAGCGACTTAATAAAAGAGGGACAAATGAGATTATAGAGCTTGATGGAGGAAGATTATCAGTGAATTATGACTTTGGGTCTGTTCCTCTTTCTCAGCATCACATGACTTCAGAAGACCTGGCAGTGTGACATCCCTGTCTTGTTACCCCTGTTTTGTGTTTAGTTCTATATTGATATGTATTTTCTGTTTCCATTGCTCATGTGTTTTACTTCCTGTGTTTGTATTGTTTCCTTAGCTGGGATGTTCGTCTCAATAGTTACCCTTGTTTGCTGCTATAGTGATTAATTACCCTCACCTGTCCCTTGTTATCTTATTAGTGTGTGTGTGTGTGTGTGTGTGTGTGTACTCCAGTGTTTCCTGTGTTCATGGTCAGGTCTTGTCCAGTAATGGCTGTTTCGTTGATATGCTCAGTTTTGTTCCTCTGTTTTCAGTTCTGCTCCTGTTCCTCTGATATTTCCAGTTAGTGTGTGTCTTATCTCTGCATGTGGATCCAGCTGTCTCTAGTTTGCGAGTATGCTCAACGTTACAGGGAGCCTGTTATTAAATGTGATTGTCCTGGAATCTGCTGTGCATCAGTGATTGCTCTGTTGTAGTTGAGCTGCTCACACTGATTGTGACCCAATGTATGTCATAGCTATTTCTCATATGATTATTAATACGATATTTTGTGAAAAGTAATCATGCCTTTTATCTGCTGTATTGTGCAAATAATTTTTAGTGTAGCAGTATATTCACATTGAGTAAACTCTCTCTGGTGACTTTATATTGCACATTGTTTGTGTTCTGTGCTTAACATTGTCTGTCAGATACAATCACACTGGAACACAGTTCTTCGAGATCAAGAAGAGCCGGCCGCTCACCGCGTAAGTCCAGTCCACACATCATCCACACGTCATCCACACGTCTGCGCCCTCCTTCTAGAACATCATCCTTGAGCTAAAAGCAGAGTCGTGCCGCTGGCCTGCGCTGGTGCCATCCAGACATTACCTGAGAAAAACTGTTACTCTCAATTCAATACCTGAATTTGAATTTCAGTAGCAAGAAGGATGCAACATTGTAATTTAAGTTGAAGTAGAAATAATAATAATATTCCCCCCAAAAAAATGAATTAACCATAAACATACACAAAACATATTTCCAGAAACATTAGATATTATTAATGATCAATGTTTGAGATGCCACACATAGACGTTCGTGTTTAATTATATTTAGTACCTTAAACAAATGAGCTTTTTTAAATAAACCTGGAAGAACATGTCAATTTCTAGAATACTCTAATTGACACAATACATTATATAATCAGTAGATTAAAACAATTTTGACCTAATAATAATCAATGTGGTGGCGGTTCCAATGACTGTTGATTGTTTTGACAGTGTTGAACGTAGTATAGAGAAATATGTCCAAGTCAAAACATATGTATTATACGTATCAGGGCATAATTAGTCAAAAATAATGATGTGATTATGTTTTGTTGAAAAAGCTCTGAGCAGAAGAGGACAATATGGCTTTAATAATGACATTAGATAAAGAAAATCTTGTTTCACTGTGACAATGATAGAGGCAGTCCGTTACAGCTAATTGTAAATGAGCCAGTTAGACTATATTTCTGTACCTGCACAATATTCATTTTTAATACAAATTATTTTCTGAATGTTTGTGAGCAGAATAATGCAATCATGAGATGCCTTTACTATAGTTGTTTACTTGCATTCAGACTCTTATTGCATTATTACCTACAATTTGTTTCTCAGATTGATGGACATTGCCAAGGAAATGACAAGAGAATCTCTACCAATCAAATGTTTGGAAGCCGTTATCCTCGGGATGTATCCTTCCCTTAGGAGTTCACTGAAACCTGGATTGAATATATGAACATTATTAACATAGAAGCATGTGCACTGAAAACGACAGAGGACCTGACACAGAGCCTTGTGGCACGCTGTAGTCCATACTGCATTCTTCACTCTTTCACACAAACAGTGGTAGCAACCAGACAAATAGGATCTAAACCATCTTAATGCTTGTCCACACATCTTATATAACTTGCCCAAGTGAATGACATGATCATTATCAAAAGAGGCACTAAAATCTATTAGTACTAGAAGAGAGATGCAAAATGAGAGACGATAAAAGCAACTTGAGCACTTTCTTTTTACTATGGCCTAAATCCTTATTTAAACTCTGAGGCCTGGTTTCACAGACATAGCTTAGATCAAGCCAGAATTAGGCCTTTAGGACATTTAAGTAGTTTTAATAAATGTGCCTTAAAAACAGTACTGGTGTGCATCTTGAGATAATAGTGCATATTAAGTGCATATTTTAAGATAGGTCAGTGCAAGTTGCTTTCAGTTAAAACGGCTCAGACGTGCATGTTAATCTGAGACTAGGCTTACGCTGGTCTGTCAAAGCGGGGGTATATTTCCAGCATAAATGGAGGATTAGAGATGGGTCTATGAATATTTTATGATGCCGGATGCTCATAATAAATTCAGATTTGTGAACCATATTTGAGAGAAATAGGCCTTTTGTGTACATAGAAAAAGTCTTAGATCTTTGAGATGAAAAATGGGGGCAAAAACCAAAGTGTTGCATTTATAATGTTGTTCAGTGACGTTTAGTCTTCCAGTTATGTTCTAAACACTTCACTTCAGAAAGAGGGATGTAGGCAACAAGAGGATGGAGGGATGGATGTAGGATGGAGTAATGATGCTGAAATTCAGCTTTGATCACAGGAACAAGTTACATTGGACTCTATATTCACACCGAAAACCGCTGTCTTAAATTGTAATTATATTTTACTATTTTTACTCTATTTTTGATCAAATAAATTGGTGAGCAGAACAGACTCTTTCAACAACATAAAACAAATCTGAGTTATTCCAAACTTTTGAGCAGTAGTGTATGCACAGATAAATCATGCATTTAGAAGACAGATTTTGAACATGTTCCCTGTGTGTTGAATATAACCCTTAACGCCGCTGGCCTGCCAGTTACCTCACCAACAGCATGCCGAACGTGGAGCGCTTTCCTCTCAGCTTTAAAACACAGTTCTCAGGGAGTCATTTCCGTCACATAGTGCTGGGCGTGCACAGCGGGGGCCGCTTCGGGGCCCTGGGCATCAGCCGGCGCCAGGACCTGATGTACAAGCCGCTGGAGTTCAGGACGCTCAGCGAGCTCCTGCAGGAGTTCCAGGCGGCCTATCGGGGCTACTGGCACACGCTGTGCAAGGTCAAGATCGGGCACTACGTGTCACACGACCCCCACAGCGTGGAGCAGATCGAGTGGAGGCATTCGGTGCTGGACGTGGACAAGCTGTCCAACGAGGAGCTGAGGAAAGAGCTGGAGAGACACACCCGGGACATGAGGCTGAAGGTACGGGCCACACGCCTGCACTTAAAGCTTATTAAGAGTTCATAAAGAAGCATTTTAAATATTTGAGGTTCGAAACATGGAATGTCTTTAAAACTCTTACTAAACAAAATCTGCACATGTCGAGAACATGGAACTTGCAAAAGCATGTGTTAAGACAATTGTAATGGTAAAAACACAAATAAGCAGCGCTTGCCCTTCATCATGGTCCAGGATCCCATTGTCCTCTAGTAGTCCACGGTTTGGAAGCCCGATCAACATTGCTGCTTTATAAGCCCAAAAATGGAACAAAATACATGCATGGCATTTAACTTTCATAATGCAGAATTCCTCAATTGAATAAAGTGGAATATGTGACTGTCCCAATTTCAAAACAACCTTTTCTAAAGTGGGACGACAAAGATTGCATCAAATTGAAAAACTCTTAACACATTTTAACAATATTGTTGCAATATTATTGCCTTCTTTCATTTATTTGTCCTGACTCCTCTAAAATATAAATGATTATTATATCCATAGTGATTTAGGGTAAAGCAAAAACATTTGGAAGATACTTTTATGATGTACTTGCTCATCATTTTATGAATAAAAAAGTCACATAGCGTAGCATTGAAGTTTATATCTCAGAATTCTGAGAATCTGATTTGTGACAGAAAAAGTCGCAATGAACCTTTTACTTTTTTTATTCCCTGGTGGAAACAAGCTTCATATTGCCTATAAACTAATGAGAGTTTGTGTCTTGACCAGCCATTGCTGTTGAGAAGCAGATGTTTGATCCCTGAGAACAACTGCTCATCTGTTCTTTAGCCCTATAAAGACACGCGTCCTCTAAATGATCAACATGACCTTAAAACTCAATCTCCTCAGTCCTTCTGTCTCTGACTGAGAGTTCAGACTCTTTTATCAAGTCAAAGTCTTTTACTGTAATTGTACAATCGTCCTCCTTCAGCTCAAGCTTCACGAGTCTTTCTGTGTCAAATCTGCACCGATTTATCAAGCAAACGTAAGACTATCTTTGATATTGTTAAAAATATTTAGCTGGACTGAAGCAGGTTTACTTGATTATCATTATTTGTTATAAAAATCAGTATCAAATATGATCATAGGGCTTTTAAAGAAGGTTTATTTGTTCATCTCTCAATTATACTTGTATTGCATTGCATTATATGATTTAAAACTACAGATTTGATCATTAAACTAAGCATTTAAAATCAGCTTACCAAGACATTATTGGCAAATATTGATATGTATATGCATTTTATGTCAGTATCTGCTATAATGTTAAAAAGATCTTATTGATTTACATGAAAAGCATCATAATTTCATCTACTTTTTGACCAAATATCAGCATCTGCACCAAACTGCATACTTTTGCTGAGATTAAGCCTGAGATGAAGCCATTTTTCCTTCTTATTCTCACTAAATCAGACTATATGAGGCATAAATGCATAATGTATCAAATATTATACTTGACAAAAAAATTGTTAGTTAATAATCTGTTCCATTTGTTGTGATGTTGCTGTTGTGTTTCAGATCGGTAAAGCCGCTCCTGCGTCGCCCCCTAGAGACCGGAGGAAGGAGGTGGGATCTCCTCTGAGGACCCCGGGGAGCCCAATGCGCAAGAACAGCCCGAGCGACAGACGGTACCTACTGATCTTTCACTGCACGCCGTCAGAAACACCAGCCGTGCTAACACTAGCTGGCGCTGTCTCCACAGGCTGGCGGTGGAGAAGAGAGCGGGGCCCGCGGCGGATCTGAACGGGTACCAGATCCGGGTGTGAGGGATTCGACATGAAGAGGATCGTCTGCTCACTCGCTCACTCCTCAAACCATTACAAGCACTGCATCATATTTATATTAATTTCACATTTAATCTGTAAATACAGTGCACTTAACCTTTACCTCTACTAGTAGACTAATGTACAGGCTATCTGTAGTGCCTTTGATCAGAAAAAAAAATGATTCTCTTCCTTGTTTTTCATCCCATATCTAAACATCCTTAAATCAAGATACATTTACTGGAGAAGCAAAATGACTGAAGATATTAAGTCTTGTTTTATACGAGTTTGTGCTTAAAAAAAGATTAATTATCTGCCAGTGAGGTCAGAAAAATAACCTTTTTTTTTTTACTGCAATGGCAGATATTTGTTCTTATAAGCAAAAACTCACTTAGTTTAACAAAAACAAGACAGAAACATGGAAGAGCATCATTATTTTCCAATGATATGTTAATATGAGCATGTAAATCAGCAGACAGGGTTCAGGGGTTCTTCAGTGAATGCAGCACTCGCCCCTTCGGGTTTTTAGGTTTTATATATTTTTTAAACACTTGCTCAGTTACACATTACAAGTAACATTTGAAGTCAACATGAAATGATGAGACCTGACTAAATTCACGTTGCTGCTCTTATTAAGAATGTTTCATCAGTGTACAATATGCTAGAGAAATAAATGTTTGTCTTCATAATCGTTCATCAAAATGTAATTATTTGCTCCACTTCTGAACGTCTCTCCCCTTCAGCTGAAGTCCTGAGACCGCCTGTCAGTCGCCTGTGTTCTGTTAAACAAGGCCTTTAACTGGAGAAATAATGAGTTGTGGATGTGAAGATCATTTCATGTTGACTTTAGAGGTGTGTGATGCAGTTTGAGTGGCAGTCTGTTTCATGAGATGAGATTCTCCCACAGAACATGCACACACACTCACACACACACACACACACGCACTCACTCACTCACTCACACTCACACTCACACACACTCCATACGCACTCACTCACACACACACACACACATTGAAGCCAAACGTACATCTGATGATGCTGGTGCTGTTAAATCTTCTCGTCGTCTGTCTCACGTTCTCATGATGCATTAGAAACGTCTGGGGTTACGCATGTAACCCTTGTTCCCTGAGACGGGAACGAGACGCTGCATCGAAGACGTCACTGGGGAACGCCTCCAGCGGGACAGCGTCTGAAGCACGTATGGAACTCATCAAATCTCGATTGATATTGCGTCATGATGTCACCTGTGACGGCGTATGCAGAAGCCAGCGCACAACAGAGTTAGCTTCTGATAGGTCGAAGCAAGTCGTTCTCAGGCACTCAGGTGTGGCAAAGGGACACGGTGTCTCTTTCTCTTCGCAGGGAACAAGGGTTACAGTCATAACCCGAGACGTTCCCTTTCGGGAGAACATGTGCTGCCTCGAAAACGCCACTTTTGGGGAGCGAAACGCCCACTACGCCACACTGACTAGTGCCTGTCCTGGTGTGAAGCTTGTCAGGCACAGCTCAGGACGAGAGGGCTCGAGAGCCTGGCGTGAGGGCAGATCCAGGCTGTAGTATCTGTTGAAGGTGTGCGGGGAGGCCCAGCCAGCAGCATCACAGACCTCTTAAATTGAAACCCCCAATAGCAGGGCTTTAGAGGACGCCACTCCTCTAGTCGAGTGGGCTCTTATCAGGAGACGCGAGGGCAAACTGCATGCCTCATATGCTGAAGAAATAGCCTCTACAACCCTCCTGCTAATAGTCTGCTTAGAGGGAGGGGGACCCTTCTTAGGAGACCAAAAACACACAAGTAGCTGGTCCGACTTCCTCCAATCCGAGGACCTACGTATGCAGGCCTCTAGGGCCCGAACAGGGCATAGAATGTGTAGCTTTTCTTAATCAGCTGACACATGTGGTGGAGGATGAAAGGCATGCAGGATAACAGACCGTGCCACATTCGATGGCACCTTGGGCTCTTAGCTTGGCCTGGGGTGGAGAATGGCCTTTACTCTATCAGGAGCGAAGTCTAGGCAAGAGGGTGCAACAGATAGCGCCTGCAGGTCCACAACTCTTTTAAGGGACGTAATAGCTAGCAGGAAAGAACTTTGAAAGAAAGAAACTTCTGCGACACTTCGTCAATGGGTTCGAAGGGTGCCAGGCATAACCCCTCAAGAACCACTGCCAGGTCCCAAACGGGAACCCTGGGCGACGGGAACAGGCATCATCGTCCTAGAGGAAACAAATGATAAATTGGTGTTTCCCCAACGGGCCATGCTTAAAGGCGTGTGGAAGGCAGCTATGGACACCACATAGACCTTAAGTGTGGATGGGGAAAGACCAACAGAGAAACGGCTTTGGAGGAACTCCAGCACTGAAGACACTGGGAGGTTAACCGGGTTCAACTGGCGTTCTCTGCACCAACAGTTAACACATTCTACTGAAGCATAAAGTTTCCTCGTGGAGGGAGCTCTAGAGATTAAGATGTTCTCAACATCCTTGGTTAAGAGGCCAGTACTTAGGAGTTGGTCCTCCTCAGGAGCCAGACCCATAGCTTCCACAGCTAGGAGCGCTATGATGTCTGGGAACCAAACTCGGGCTGGCCAGTACAGACTACCAGAAGTAGCCTGACCCCGTCCTGACGGACCCGCTCTAGAACTCCCGGGAGCAGAGCGATCGGGGAAATGTGTACAGGCAGCGCATCGGCCACGTCTATACCATGGCATCCAGCCCCATAGGAGCTCCAAAGCAGAAATCCAAAGCAGACAGTGAGTGTTCTCGTGAGAGGAGAACAGATCTACTTTCACTTCTGCTCTGCTGCTCCTCGGATTTGGAATGCCCTCCCTGACCTGAGGGCACCACAGACTATTGAGACTTTTAAAAAAGGACTAAAAATATTACTTTTTAGCAGAACTTTTTAACCTTGTATAATAATGTCATTGCACTATTTATCCATATTTTACATTGATGTTTTTACCTTATTTCTATGATCTTACCTGTAGCACTTTGAGGTTTGTCTTAAATGTAAAGTGCATTACAAATAAAATGTATTATTATTATTATTATTATTACTTGGCCGAACTTCCTCCAGATGAGCTCCACCGTCTCGGGGTGCAGTCTCCACTCCCCGGGCCTAAGCCCCTACCTCGACAAGATTTCTGCTCCCAGATTTTCATCCCCGGGAATAAATGAGTAGTTTGGAAGGGTGGTCCTGCTCTGGGACCACAGAAAATCCTGATGCGCCAGTCAGAGGGCGCGACCTCAGGCCATCGGGTTCTCACTCGAAGAAGCTGAGAAAGGCCAGAGGGCATCTCATGCTCGTCAGCCAGCTCCATCTGCGATCCCCATGATTGTAAAAGCTGCGCCGCCTCGGCACACGCGGCCCCGAATGCGCGAGCCTCATCAAACAGGGCCAGGCTGGGGTGAAGCAGCAACTCTCGAGCGCTGCCCGTTCATGCTCCACTCCGAGGCACATAACACAGAGTAAGTGTGTGTCCGCATCCGTGATGAATCTAGGACAGGGAGACGTGCACTGCCTATAATGCCTTTCACTCGCGATTACTTTCTTTCTTTCTTTCTTTCTTTCTTTGTTGTGTGCCGGCTCCCGTTTGTAGCTTCCGTGTGCCCCGTCACATGGCACCCTAAACCATGATGCAACACCAACCGAGATTGGACTAGTTCCACAAGTGCTTCAGACGCTGTTACGCTGGAGTGTCCCCAGTGTCGTCCCTCGAAAGGGAACCCTTCCTGCCACATGATTAATTACCTGCGTGTGATTTAGAGATGTTTCGTCATGCCACTGGAATGTCATTCATACACTTTTGTGACACTTGAAATTGAAATGTACAATAAATTCTTTTGTTAAATAAAATGTTGTTTCTGTCAAGTGTGACATGATGATACGCTGATGATTTACAGTGTCAGACGAGGACTCGCGAAATAATAAAAACTAAAATAAATGTATAAGTCACAAAATAGTAAACTGCTCATAATTATATAATTATTGAATTATTGTCTAATTTGTAAATGTACTAAATTCAATTAGTATAATATATAACTTTAGTAATGCATTAACTAACATTTGCTGCAGTATTTATTCATCTTTGTTAACATTAGTTAATAAAAATACAGCTGTTCATCTCATCTCAGGTTCATTAACTAATATTAACAGATACAACATTTGATTTTAATAAAGTATTAGTAAATGTTAAAATTAATAGAATAGAATTTAAAGCCTATATTGTCATTATACTCACATACAACAGAATTAAGAAGTTCATCCCTTGATGCCAGGAAAAAATATACAACAAACACAAACAATATTACATATGGCACACATATAAAACATATAGTAGAGAAAGAAAAAATTATGTAGTCAAATATTTATAAATATTGCACTTGTAAGAAATATATTGCACTAAACCAGCTCATTGTTCAAAAAAAAGAAACACGTCACCCTAACATGTCATGTTTAGAGATAACATGTCACTGCATAACAAATACTTTGTAACTTACTTTGTTACATTAACTTATTTTATTATTGAACTTTATTATCAGTATATTTTGCCCCTGTCACAATCACCAGCTCAGTCACCAACTCTTCCCAGCATCCCTTCTGGTCCCCACCTGCATTCAACCTGTCTGCACTACACTTCCCAGCATTTCTTCTGGTCCCCACCTGCACTCAACCTGTCTGCACTACACTTCCCAGCATTCCTTCTGGTCCCCACCTGCGCTCAACCTGTCTGCACTACACTTCCCAGCATCCCTTCTGGTCCCCACCTGCACTCAACCTGTCTGCACTACACTTCCCAGCAACCCTTTTGGTCCCCACCTGCACTTAACCTGTCTGCACTACACTTCCCAGCATCCCTTCTGGTCCCCACCTGCACTCAACCTGTCTGCACTACACTTCCCAGCATCCCTTCTGGTCCCCACCTGCACTCAACCTGTCTGCACTACACTTCTCGGCATCCCTTCTGGTCCCCATCTGCACTCAACCTGTCTGCACTACACTTCCCAGCAACCCTTCTGGTCCCCACCTGCACTCAACCTGTCTGCAACTACACTTCCCAGCATCCCTTCTGGTCCCCACCTGCACTCAACCTGTCTGCACTACACTTCCCAGCAACCCTTCTGGTCCACACCTGCGCTCAACCTTTCTGCACTACACTTCCCAGCAACCCTTCTTGTCCCCACCTGCACTCAACCTGTCTGCACTACACTTCCCAGCATCCCTTCTGATCCCCACCTGCACTCAACCTGTCTGCACTACACTTCCCAGCAACCCTTCTGGTCCCCAACTGTGCTCAACCTTTCTGCACTACACTTCCTAGCATCCCTTCTGCTCCCACCTGCACTCAACCTGTCTGCACTACACTTCCCAGCATTCCTTCTGGTCCCCACCTGCACTCAACCTGTCTGCACTACACTTCCCAGCATTCCTTCTGGCCCCCACCTGCACTCAACATGTCTGCACTACACTTCCCAGCATCCCTTCTGGTCCCCATCTGCACTCAACCTGTCTGCACTACACTTCCCAGCAACCCTTCTGGTCCCCACCTGCACTCAACCTGTCTGCACTACACTTCCCAGCATCCCTTCTGGTCCCCACCTGCACTCAATCTGTCTGCACTACACTTCCCAGCAACCCTTCTGGTCCCCACCTGCGCTCAACCTTTCTGCACTACACTTCCCAGCAACCCTTCTGGTCCCCACCTGCACTCAACCTGTCTGCACTACACTTCCCAGCATCCCTTCTGATCCCCACCTGCACTCAACCTGTCTGCACTACACTTCCCAGCAACCCTTCTGGTCCCCAACTGTGCTCAACCTTTCTGCACTACACTTCCCAGCATCCCTTCTGGTCCCCACCTGCACTCAACCTGTCTGCACTACACTTCCCAGCATTCCTTCTGGTCCCCACCTGCACTCAACCTGTCTGCACTACACTTCCCAGCATCCCTTCTGGTCCCCATCTGCACTCAACCTTTCTGCACTAAACTTCCCAGCAACCCTTCTGGTCCCCACCTGCACTCAACCTGTCTGCACTACACTTCCCAGAAACCCTTCTGGTCCCCACCTGCGCTCAACCTTTCTGCACTACACTTCCCAGCAACCCTTCTTGTCCCCACCTGCACTCAACCTGTCTGCACTACACTTCCCAGCATCCCTTCTGATCCCCACCTGTACTCAACCTGTCTTCACTACACTTCCCAGCAACCCTTCTGGTCCCCACCTGCGCTTAACCTGTCTGCACTACATTTCCCAACAACCCTTCTGGTCCCCACCTGCGCTCAGCCTGTCTGCACTACACTTCCGAACAACCCTTCTGGTCCCCATCTGCACTCAACCTGTCTTCACTACACTTCCCAGCAACCCTTCTGGTCCCCACCTGCGCTTAACCTGTCTGCACTACATTTCCCAACAACCCTTCTGGTCCCCACCTGCGCTCAGCCTGTCTGCACTACACTTCCGAACAACCCTTCTGGTCCCCATCTGCACTCAACCTTTTTGCACTACACTTCCCAGCATCCCTTCTGGTCCCCACCTGCTTTTAAAATTGATAAAACAATAATGAAGATGTTTTATCATGCTTTTATAGAATCTGTTTTGTCATTCTCCATTTTAGTATGGTACGGTCATATATCCTTAAAGGCAAAAAATCAGCTAGACCAGATAGTTAAATGGTCTGGCCGTTTGATAGGTGAGTCAAAACCAGGAGTGGCATCACTATATGCCAAACAACTACAAAGGATGGCCCTTTCAATATTAAATGATGACTCTCACCCTTTGCGAAATGAGTTTCAGTTATTACCGTCTGCGAGGAGGTATAAAGTCCCCAGGTGTAGAACGAAAAGATATAAAAGCAGCTTTGTAACAAATGCGATTGATATGCTTAACAAATTGTAGAGGTGTTTTTCAGATATGTACTGAGGGTCTTATGATTTTATGACGTTAAAAAGAAAGATCATATGAAATGCTATTGAGAGCATTTTCTTTTTATGAGAGCACTTCACTAAGTTTTATGAGTATTTATTTATCTGTCCTTATGTGTAGTGTAGTGTCCTGTGTTTTGTGTTTTTTGTATTGGATGCCATTGAATGTCATTGCACTGTAAAACAAAATTACCTACAGGTACAAATAAAGTAAACAACAACAACAACAACAACAACCTGCGCTCAACCTGTCTGCACTACACTTCCCAGCATCCCTTCTGGTCCCCACCTGCACTCAACCAGTCTGCACTACACTTCCCAGCATCCCTTCTGGTTCCCACCTGCACTCAACCTGTCTGCATTACACTTCCCAGCAACCCTTCTGGTCCCTACCTGCACTCAACCTGTCTGCACTACACTTCCCAGCATTCCTTCTGGTCCCCACCTGCACTCAACCTGTCTGCATTACACTTCCCAGCAACCCTTCTGGTCCCTACCTTCACTCAACCTGTGTGCACTACACTTCCCAGCATCCCTTCTGGTCCCCACCTGCACTCAACATGTCTGCATTACACTTCCCAGCAACCCTTCTGGTCCCCACCTGCACTCAACCTGTCTGCACTAAACTTCCCAGCATTCCTTCTGGTCCCCACTTGCACTCAACCTGTCTGCACTACACTTCCCAGCATCCCTTCTGGTTCTCACCTGCACTCAACCTGTCTGCATTACACTTCCCAGCAACCCTTCTGGTCCCTACCTGCACTCCACCTGTCTGCACTACACTTCCCAGCATCCCTTCTGGTCCCCACCTGCACTCAACCTGTCTGCACTCTGCACTACACTTCCCAGCATCCCTTCTGGTCTCCACCTGCACTCAACCTGTCTGCACCACACTTCCCAGCATCCCTTCTGGTCCCCACCTGTGCTCAACCTGTCTGCACTACACTTCCCAGCATCCCTTCTGGTCCCTACCTGGACTCAACCTGTCTGCACTACACTTCCGAGCATCCCCTCTGGTCCCCACCTGCGCTCAACCTGTCTGCACTACACTTCCCAGCATCCCTTCTGGTCCCCACCTGCACTCAACCTGTCTGCACTACACTTCCCAGCATCCCTTCTGGTCCCTACCTGGACTCAACCTGTCTGCACTACACTTCCGAGCATCCCCTCTGGTCCCCACCTGCGCTCAACCTGTCTGCACTACACTTCCCAGCATCCCTTCTGGTCCCCACCTGCACTCAACCTGTCTGCATTACACTTCCCAGCATCCCTTCTGGTCCCCACCTGCACCAGACACTGATTCCCTGCACTCCCTCATCAACACAGCCTGTATCAACCTGCATCACCCTCACATCTCATCAACTTTACTGCTACGTAAACATTTAAAGGGCTTTTACACTGGGCTCGTTTGCTGTGGTCCTAGCCCGAGCGCGTTTGTTCCCGGCGCCCCCGCAGCCTTGGTCTGGTTTCACACTCAACTTGATTCTATCGAACCCTAGTGCGTTTTCGTGCATATTACGTCATTGCAAACGTGCACGGCGCATGATAGAACACAGAACGCGGGTCAATGTTGTGTTTTACATTTACATTTACATTTAGTCATTTAGCAGACGCTTTTATCCAAAGCGACTTACATCTGAGGACTAAACCAAGCAAGTCATCGTGAAGAGACAAAAACAACGCAAGAAGTGCTCAAAATACAAAGTTCAGACATTGCTCGGAGTAGCATAAGCCAGATAAGCAGGGATTTAAAGAAAAAGGAGAGAATTTTAATTTTTAATTTTTTTATGTTAAGTGCTCACGGAAGAGATGAGTTTTCAGTTGTCTTTTGAATGCTGTCAGGGATACTGCGTTCCGGATGAGGGTGGGCAGATCATTCCACCAGCATGGTACCGTGAATGAGAATGATCTGGAGAGTGTTTTTAAAGCTCTCTGTGATGGTACCACGAGCCGTCGCTCATTGACTGATCGTAGGCTTCTGGTAGGGATGTAGACTTGTAGTAGTGAGTGGAAGTAGGAGGGAGCCGATCCTGTGGTCAATCTGTAAGCAAGTGTCAACACCTTGAACTTGATGCGAGCAGCAAGTGGTAGCCAGTGCAGAGAGATAAACAGAGGAGTGACGTGGGCCCTTTTGGGCTCGTTGAAGACCAGACGAGCTGCAGCATTCTGGATCATTTGTAGAGGTTTAGTTGCACATGATGGAAGTCCAGCCAGAAGAGCATTGCAGTAATCAAGCCTAGAAATGACCAGGGCCTGGACGAGAAGTTGTGTTGCATGCCCAGTTAGGAAAGGCCTGATCTTCCTGATGTTGTGCATAGCAAACCTGCATGATCGAGCTGTCTTTGTGATGTGGTCTGTGAAGGTCAGCTGATCATCAAAGATTACTCCAAGATTTCTGACTGACCTTGATGGGGTGATTGAGGAAGAATCTAGCTGGTTAGTGAAGTCGTGCTGTAGAGAAGGATTGGCGGGGAGGATGAGAAGCTCAGTCTTTGCCAGGTTGAGCTGTAGGTGATGTCAGCTCTCCTTCATCCATGCCGAGATGTCCGCCAGACAGCTTGAGATCCGTACAGCTACTGTGGGATCATCTGGTTGAAATGAGAGGTAGAGCTGGGTGTCATCAGCATAGCAATGGTATGAGAAACCATGTGCCTGTATGATGGGTCCCAGTGATGTGGTGTAAATGGAGAACAAGAGCGGTCCAAGAATTGAACCCTGGGGACCCCCTGTGGTCAGTTGATGTGCTTTGGATACCTCACCTCTCCATGTGACCCTGAAGGACCTACCTGTGAAATAGGACTCAAACCAGTGGAGAGGAATACCTGTGATGCCCAGTGATGAGAGGGTGGACAGAAGGATCTGATGGTTCACAGTGTTGAAGGCAGCAGACAGATCCAGGAGGATAAGCACTGATGATTTGGAGGCAGCTTTTGCGATCCGCAGGGCTTCGGTGACCGACAGCAATGCAGTCTCGGTTGAATGCCCTTTCTTGAAGCCAGAGTGGTTGACATCCAGCTGGTTGTTCAGAGAGAGGAAAGATGATACTAGGTTGAAAGCAACTCGTTCAAGTGTTTTTGCAATGAATGGGAAGAGAGAGACAGGTCTGTAATTCACTAAAAGTAATGTGTTTAACGTTGTTTTTTTAAGCAGTGGAGTTACCCGAGCCTGCTTGAATGCTGTAGGGAAAATGCCAGTGTGGAGGGATGAGTTGATGATGTGTGTGAGAGCTGGAAGAAGTGCGGGAGAGATGGCTTGTAGAAGGTGTGAGGGGATGGGGTCCAGAGGGCAGGTGGTAGGATGACTGGAGAGGAGAAGTTTAGATACTTCATCCTCGGTTAGTGGAGTGAAGGAGGAGAGAAGGTTGTTGGCTGTGGGAGAGGTTAGTCAGCTTTCGTCAACGAAAATTATGACTAAATATCGTCGTCAACGAACCTTTATCACGTGACGAAAAACGATACGAGACGCAACGTAAATGCTGGTCATGTGACGATGACTATAATTAAATGTATAATGCAATATCGTTGACGAATAAAAACGAGACTAAATGTTTATTTTTACAAAATAAAAACTATGCTAAAATGTCTCTTCATTTTCGTTGGCCAAGAGACGAAATGTTATTTAACGTTATTTCGTCTCGTTTACTTGCATTATTATTAGGCCTACTATGCAGCATTTCTGTTTCCTGTGTCACTTCAGGGGCTGCATCAGATCGCACTGCGCAGACGCAGGCGACTTCACATCCTCAAGCCCCACTCACGGCATTATTTAGAACATGCAGCTGCGTGAGTTACGGCTGTTTCACACATACTCCGTGTGTAGTGCGTATGCGGTGCGTGTTGCGGTGTGTATGCAGGAGCAGCACGCGCTATTGTGCTTTCACATGTGCTGCGTTCGCAGTGCGCAACTGATCTACGGCTGTACCACAATCACAACATTCTCTATTTTTTTTTTTATTTCAAAGCCTACATCCATTATGTCGTGTTGTTGAGGTACTGTGTAGACCTCTGCTCTGCTGTTATGCACGCACCGCTCCTGGAGCGCATTGCCGGACGCATCCGCGTGCGGTGTGAGCGCAACCCATTAACATGGGTGCGGGGGAAAATACGCACCGCATACGCACTGCAAACGGAGTATGTGAAACAGGCGGTAGCATAAACGACAACAAACAAAGTTAAGTCTGACACAGAGAAAGGGATTCGTCTTTGGGAGAAAAAGAAGAAATGACATTTGAAAAAAACTTTCATTTCATCATGTGTGTAGGCTACTTCTAACATGTTTGGTTGGTAAAATAAATATGTTGTAAATTCAAATTAGAGCGTCTTCCGTGTCTGGAATGGATGCATTCTTGAGTCTATAAGGTAACAATAATATAATAAGATACCTATAAGAAGATAAGATTGTTTGAAATGGGTTTGGCTAAAAGAAAATTTTGGTTCCCCTTCAGTCGCTCACGTTCGATGTGACGTCGACGTGACGACGTGACGACGTTAGGGGATCACTTCAGGGAGCCCTATCAACTTCGAGTATCTAAGAACAAGCCAATGAACGTTGGCGTGCGTGAACGCGTCACGCGCCCCCGCCCCGCAGCGCGGGTCTAAAACAGGAAGCGGGCGCGAGCACCCACCGTCTTTCATTTCGGAGCGCGAGTTTCCTGTGACTGATGTCTAAAGATTCAACACCTTTGAAGACTTCAAGGAAGATCTCTCTGTTCCAGTGTTGGTGTGATGGCGCGATCAGCGGTGGCCGCGAGCAGTGCAGCTCTCAACTGCTGTTCTCACAGCACTATTGTTTGTGTGTGTGTGTGTGTGGGTGTGTCCACACAGTGGCTACCCCTGGGCGCCTCCTTTTTTTTATTTTACTAAAAGAGCAACACAAGCGGACCCTGCGTCTTTTTCAAGATGTCATTCCGCTTGTGCGTTTCTGGATGCCGTCGTTCCCTGGCACCAGCAGATGGCCACAATAGCTGCATCTCGTGTTTGGGCATTCGGCACGCTGAAGCAGCTTTTGTGGATAGTTCATGTTCCCATTGCGGGAATATGACTATCACAGCACTTAGATCGAGACTCGCTTACCTCAAGGGAGGTGCAGTCCCCTCGCCTATGCCCCGATCTAGTGCTTATTCTGCCCCGCAGAACAGGCCTACTTCGGCGCATGACCAGGGTGATCTGAGGATTACCGTGAGGGCTTCCCCGCCGAGTCAATCTCCACGGGCCCCTCACGCCTCTCATGTGCTGTTGCCATCGGCGCCCCTTTGCGAACGGCTCGGTCCTTCTCCAGAACAACCAGTCGTTTCCTTTGGGGCACCAGCTGACGATCAGATGTCGATCGCAGCATCGGAGGGGGAGCGGTCATCTGGAGATGACGACTCGGCTGTGTTGCCCCCTTCGGGGTGTGTAGCGTTGTCCGAGCCGGATCCAGAATGGGCCGCTATGCTTTCCCGGGCCGCCGAGAAGGTCGGGCTTGCGTGGAATCCTCCACCATGTCCCGAACCTTCTCGGCTGGACGATTGGTTTCTCGGGGCGGGCCGTGCTGGTTCTCAGTGCGCCGCCCCGGTACCTTTTTTTCCGGAGGTGCATGAGGAGCTTTCTAGGACGTGGAAGGCACCGTATAGTGCCCGAAGCCGTCCTAGTGGCTCCTCTCCCCTCGCCACCCTCGACGGCGGGGGAGCTTTCACGGCAGCAGGTGCTACCGGGAGAATGGCGACTCCATCCCCAGGTGGTCCAGCTGATTTTCAGGCGCTTCGGGACCGCACAGATAGATCTGTTTGCCGCCCCGGACACGTCTTACTGCCAGTTGTTCTATTTCCTGACTGAGGGGACCCTCGGCACGGATGCTCTGGCACACAGCTGGCCCCAGGGTCTTCGCAAGTATGTGTTTCCCCCAGTGAGCCTTCTGGCACAGACCTTGTGCAAAGTCAGGGAGGACGAGGAGCAGGTCTTGTTAGTTGCGCCGTATTGGCCCAACCGGACCTGGTTCCCGGAACTAGTGCTCCTCGCGACAGCCCCTCCCTGGCCCATCCCTCTGAGAGAGGACCTGCTCTCTCAGAGACGGGGCACCCTGTGGCACCCGCGTCCAGACCTCTGGAAGCTCCATGTCTGGTCCCTGGACGGGACGCGGAGGTTCTAGGTGACCTACCCCCAGCGGTAGTTGACACCATCACTTCCGCTAGAGCCCCCTCTACGAGGCGCCTCTATGCGTTGAAGTGGAACCTATTCGTTGAATGGTGTTCTTCTCACGAGGAGAACCCCCGATCATGCTCGATCAGAGCCGTGCTTTCCTTCCTGCAAGATGGGTTGGAGCGAAGGCTGTCTCCCTCCACCCTTAAAGTGTATGTTGCCGCTATTGCCGCACATCACGATGCTGTTGATGGTAAGTCCTTGGGGAAGCACGACCTGATCGTTAGGTTCCTGAGGGGAGCGAGGAGACTGAATCCTCCTCGCCCGCTCTCTATACCCTCTTGGGATTTGTCTCTGGTCCTTTCGGAACTTCAGAGACCACCCTTTGAGCCTCTGCAATCGGCTGAGTTAAAAATCTTGTCCTGTAAGACAGTTCTCCTGGTTGCATTGGCCTCTATCAAGAGGGTAGGGGACCTACATGCATTTTCGGTCGACGAATCGTGCCTGGAATTGTGCCCAAGGTTCCTACCACTCCCTTCCGGGATCAGGTGGTGAACCTGCAAGCGCTGCCTTTGGAGGAGGCAGACCTAGCCCTGGCTTTTCTCTGTCCCGTCCGCGCTCTGCGTTTGTACGTGGACAGAACGCAAAGCCTCAGGACCTCAGACCAGCTCTTTGTCTGTTACGGAGGCCAGCAGAAGGGAAAGGCTGTCTCTAAGCAGAGGATGGCCCACTGGATAGTGGATGCTATCGCGTTGGCTTACGAAGCCCAAGGCGTGCCTTGCCCGCCTGGGTTGAGAGCCCACTCCACTAGGAGTGTCGCTTCTTCTTGGGCGCTGGCACACGGCGCCTCGCTGACAGATATCTGTAGAGCTGCGGGCTGGGCGACACCTAACACGTTCGCTAGGTTCTATAGCCTACGTGTTGAGCCGGTTTCTTCCTGTGTGCTCGCTTCAACCAGCCAGTAACACCGAAGTTCCCGCTCTAGTGTTGGCTTGCTGCGCCACTCCCCTCTACGGAGCGGATACGTGCGCTCTTTTGCTCCAGTCGAGTTCCCCCCCAGGCGAACCCTGTGAGTTCCTCCACACCCCTTCGGCAGTTGGACGTTGCGGAGCGTCCGACGCCAGGCCTAGTGCTCGTATGCTTGTGTAACTTGTGCTAGGCTGGGTTCCGTATGTGCGATCCCTGCGGCGATCCCGTATGAGTATTTTTCCACGATCAGCTCCCTGCGGTGAGCCTGTGTCTTTCCCTTGGCAGAGCTCGCTCTGCTGTCACTGTCTGGTGTAGCCTCCCCCTCCTTAGGTGGGGCCACCCCAGTGACATTCCATATGTTGTACTGCCCCAACCGGCCAGTCGACACGCTTCCCAGTGTTATTCAAGAGTTCACAGCGTGGGTATGTGGAACAGCAGGTTCTCCCTCTACGCAGGTCTTCCGCCCCAGCATGGGGGGTCTGAGAGTCTTGCGTAGGGCACTGGATGTGGCAGCAACCGTTGGCGTTTTCCATGGGATCCCCTAACGTTGTCACGTCGATGTCACGTCGAACGTGAGCGACTGAAGGGGAACGTCTCGGTTACTGATGTAACCCTCGTTCCCCGAAGGAGGGAACGGGAGACGTGACGTCCCGCCGCCACAGTTGCTGACCATCGCTGTACGGCCGTCATTAAACTCGGCTCCTCAGTGAAAAACGGTGGGTGCTCGCGCCCGCTTCCTGTTTTATACCCGCCTTGCGGGGCGGGGGCGCGTGACGCGTTCACGCACGCCAATGTTCATTGGCTTGTTCTTAGATACTCGAAGTTGATAGGGCTCCCTGAAGTGATCCCCTAACGTCGTCACGTCGACGTCACGTCTCCCGTTCCCTCCTTCGGGGAACGAGGGTTACATCAGTAACCGAGACGTTTCGTCTATACTACTAGGTAGGCTACTTATACTATATTGACTGGGTTAAATAGAATTGCATTACTAAAAAGAGACTAAAATACCATTTTCATTGACTAAAACTAGACTATTTCTTTTGTCGACTAAAACTAGACTAAAATGTCATCAATTTTCGTCAACTAAAACTAGACTAAAATGTCATCAGTTTTCGTCGACTAAAACTAGACTAGACTAAAAAGAGTATGAACGTGACTAAAACTAGTAAAAACTAAAATGACAGCTTGACACAAAGACTAGACTAAAACTAAAATTAAAATAGGCCGCCAAAAACAACACTAGTGTGAAGCTGAGAACTGACAGCTGATAGTTGTAGTTTTGTTAGTGAAGAAGTTAGCAAAATCATCAGCAGTTAGCGAGGAGGTGGGTGGTGGTGGAGGTGGACAGAGGAGAGAGTTGAATGTCTTGAACAGTGAACGTGTGTTAGAGGCGCTGTTGATCTTGTTGTGGAAATATGAAGATTTTACGGCGTGAACATCAGCAGAAAAGGCAGAGAGCAGAGATTGATACCTACTGAGGTCAGATGTGTCTTTTGATTTGCGCCATTTCCTCTCCGCTGTCTTTTTTATTAATTCGCTGCTATTATGCGCAGTTGAGTGAACAACACAGGTTTACTGTGCGTGTGTCACATGGCCTTCTGCTGCTTGGAAACGGACTCTTTTGAGGATACAGAGGATTTCCAAATGTGTTGCCCTGATTCCACGCGCAATGCACGAATACACTGCAGGCTCACTCTCGCTCGTAAATCATCAACACTATCATCCCTTAGAAGTGTTTTATTTAACTGAATACATCACAATAAGCTAAAAACGCATGTTTGTCCCATAATTATAGAGGTCCGACGGGGAAACGGTGGCGGGAATCTTTGGTTCCGTTAAGGATTGGAATCTACCACTTACTCATTGAGCATGGGTGTTTCAGGGACAACGCGGCAGAGTTGCTTCTGTCACATTCTGTTCAGTGTATTGTAAATGATATCAACTGTTGCATAAGAGAGTAGATAATCTATTTTGAACAGTATGACAAAAAGCTTCTTTTACACTCTATATTTATGGGAAAATGCGTGAAGTGTTGTGAGTTTGTCCCTCCCCATGGGGTAATGATGCTGGCCGCCAGTATAAATGTGCTCGTCTGTTTAATGGAGTTAGTCTGAGGTTGCTGCAGTGGAGAGTGTGGCCTGAGTGCTGCAGGTATTTTGTTCTTTCATTTGTCTTTTTTTGTTATTTTTGTCATTTTTGAGGAGGTTATTTTTTGGAAAGTTTGCATTTGGCATTATTACTTTTGAATCTAATTTGGATGTTTTTGGATAAGAGTTTTTCCCTTTTTTGTTTAATTTTTTCCATTAATGTTATAAATTTGGGTTAGGATTTTTTCATGATTTTGCAGATTTGAATGCATATTAATTTATACTTCAATATTTTTGTATTCACGCTGCCTCTGTTTAATTGGGCCACCCATTTTTTGGTACCCATTACTGGGTATCTATTACAGACTCCTCTGAATATTTTTTCGCCTATCTGTCGAAATAGCTCACCACCCGGACTTCAACTTCACTAATTATATGCTGCCCGCCTCAAATACAATTTTAAACCTGGTGTGGAATGCCCGTTCTCCCAAAATATCATCTGTTATAATCTTCAATCTGCTCTCGCAGATCCCGACGTTGTAGACAACCTGATTGAAAAAGAAGTCGAGTCAGGCTTCAGGATTGGGATTTTTGACGATTCCTCTGGCAAAGTTTTTCATATTAGCCCCATTGGCGATGATCAAAAGTGATTCATGGCACAATCAGTGCCGGATTCATGGCACTTATTCGGGGTACGCTGGCACGAGAAATTCTATTTCGGTGTATGCTTAACTTTCAGATGCAAAAGCAGCCTTGAATCATTTACCCACTTAGACAACTCAAATTGTATCTTTTTTCTATAACAATCTTGTTTCCTCCCCCGTTGATATCCACCTATTCACAGACGCAGCCCCTTCAGTCGGCTTCGGGGGATTTTTACCAAGGGCGCTGATTCGGGCACCATTTAGGCACCAGTACCTAAACCGGTAATAAACAAAAGCCCGTTTCACACAGAGATTCCGGAAAATACATGGATAATGTCGTTTGATTTTGGTTCATTCACACTGCCAGTGATTTTTCGGAGTCTGTGAGTGCGTTCACACACATCCCGTAAAGACACGTGACGTCAGGATGTTACGTGTAACGCACACGTCAAAAACATGTACACTAACGCATTGCGTTCCGTTCCACAAAGCGGGGAATGATCTCCCCTTCAGCGCGGATAGTAAGGATCTCTCTGGCCTCTACTTCATTCCAGTTTGCAGACATTTTTTCGTTCTTTCTTTGTTGATGAAGAACACAAACTTTCTTCTAAGAGCAACAGAGTCAGGGGATGGCACGTGTGTCATCACTACGACACACCCCTTACGGCATTGGACCTGGCTTTTGTTCACACAGGGCGCGTTCCGGGACTGGACCCCATCCCGGCATCGATCCCGAGACGTGTTTGCGTTCACACAGAAGGCACTCTAGCAATTTTATGGCAATTTCCTGGAATCAACGCGCTGTTTGAAAGGGGCTAAAGCAAAACAGACCAAGCTAAAAAAGGCCATATTTTCAACCTTCAGTCTGGCAGCTGTCCTTTGCTCATTTGCTTTTTGGGGGAGTACCTTGAGTTTAGGCCAAATGCCGAGCTCGGCGCCCTCCCCCTGGACAGCACGCCACATACGCATAACCTTTACTCGGTTTCATTTTATGTAAGTTTGAACTTGTGAAATTGTTTTATTAACAATGTTTGGGAGGAGCGTAGTCAGTTAATCAAGCCAATTAACAAGATAAGAGATATATATACAGCAGACTTACCTCTGTTTGTTGACAGTTTATCAGCATCCCTCCACCACCCCATCTCCTCACTTCTAGTTCTACCTATTCCTATCACAACCCGGGGGAGTTCTCCAGGTTCAGCCCAAACTCCAAGCCGCATAGCCATTACATATTTAAAACGATAATATCCTATACTAAACCTAAACTAATACTGACAAACTATATATCATTTGAAAGATTACAATCTGTAGTTTTCTAAATAAATTACAGAAGAGCCGTAATCTATCAATTTGCAACAAGAATATTTTCATTCTAAGGCGTGTCTAGACCTTTATTTTGAAATAGTGATGAACATTAAAATCATGAAAGAATGGTAGAAACCTCAGTTTGTTTTCATGCCAATAGTTCAAAATATAACATCCATTAATTTTTTTAGAACAAAAGGTCTGAAAATGTTTTAAATATAAAGAAAAAAATGATAGATTCACCATTTGTGATGTGGCAGCAAGCTATAACGCACTGCCCTAGTGGAAGCGTTCGGTACTGCGCCCAAACACACTCGCACTGAAAGCTCATTTTTTGAGATATCAACCTAGAATTTTAAACGCAACTTGTTCAGAGTTTTGGCTTTGATTTTCTTGCAGTTTTAGAGTCCACCAGGTTTTGAAAAACTATATATTTTATTTAAAATGTGAATAATTAAATTTTTACATTTTCATAAACTCAAACTTCTATAACTTTTTTCTGTTTCACTTTCTTAATCTATTTAACTTCTGAAAATCTGCCAAATGTCTTCTTAAAAAAGACTAATCTTACATCTATATTCAGAAGCATTCTGGAATTACAACCATTTAAGTTCGGATGGTGCATTTCTATGTTTATTCAATAAAGGGGACGCGGCACTTGAGGTTAATCACTCTTGAGGTTAATCACTCTTTCTTCTCGTTCACTGGTTTGATACGCTGAACAGTCTGGGTATGGGTAACATGCTTGTTGCTTAAGCTCATTTGGGTAAGTGCATTTGCAGGGGCTTCTCAGCTGCTTGTAACAGAAGAGCACCCCTTCACTGCTGCTCTCCTCGTGTAAGGGGAACGCCGTCTCCTAGTCTCTGCTGTCTCAGAGGGACATGCTGTTTCTTTACAAATGTCCTATTCTTGTCTGTCTTTTCCAGTATCAGAGTTTTTTTTTAAAAAGGGATTCAGATTTTTCGCTGTCAGTTTGTGTTTGGGGGATATTAGCTTGTGTTTTGGTTTTGGGGGGTTATAGCTGCTCTCCTGCTCTTCTCCATGCAGGGCTGATGAGTTCACCCAGAACAGAACCTTACAGCAAATCCAACCTGTATATGTTAATTGTAAATCTACTTGACAATAGCGGGCCTGATAGAATTAAGATGATAATTACTTTGATAGTCGAGTCATCTTCATTTATATAGCACTTTTAACAATATAGATGTTTCAAAGCGGCTTTACAGTGATAACAGGAGATTACAGTAACAGAGATTGTTTAGGCTGTACAGCAGCTCTAGAATAAAGTTATTGTCCAGCTAAAGTTAGTTTTGATTGATTCACTTCCGTTGCCTGAGATTCCAGACATTCCAAACATGCCTGATCCCCAACTGAATAATAAAAAATTTAACTTCAAAATCAAGTATAACATCAACAATAAAAGATAATTTGTATGTCTTTGTAATGTTTAATTATTCATTTTATTTTTGTCACGGGAAAGACGGAACGTGAACAGTCTCTGATGTGGCCCCTCTTCTCCACTGAGTCCTCATTAGGTCGGATCGTTATGTCATGGGACGTGCACGGCAAAAAGATGTGAGGACTCAAGTGCAGGAGAAATGAACTTTATTACAAAAAATAAACAAACACAAAGCAAAAACCCACGAGGGGGAAAAACACAAGTAAAAATAAAACAATGACAGAACCTGAAAGTGCTGAGTATCACGGGAAACAGGAAACATTTGACAACGATCCGACAAAGACTGCAAACAAGAGGAGACTTAAGAAGGGGTGTTACATGGGTGTGTTTTTATTTGAACTGTTGGTGTTTGTGATCTGTCTGTGTGAGTTCGTAGGTGGAGTCGTGAGAGGGGTTTTCTCCCTATTATCGCGTAAGTGGAATGACGTCACAGGAGTCCCACTATTTAACTGGCGACGGCGCTGATGACGCTCTCTCTGATGCTCACTCCCTCTTGTTCGTACTCGCTGAGGCTCGCTCGTGCTGGCTCACTCTCCAACTCGCTCAGTGATGTCAGCTGGGTGCTTTCTGGCTCAGCGAAGACTGTTTTCGTCCTCTTGCTACGCGGGAGAGTTTTCTTGTGTTGATGATATGTTAATTTAAACACTCTTTAAACCAGGTAGTGGATTTTGTTTACTTAGTTCACTTTATGTTAGTTATGTAGAACAGCGAGGTAAGCAGCTGCCCGGAAGACTCACCTGTTAATTGTTTGCGGGAGTTAGGTAAGATCTGTTGGTTAATTAGGTGTAGTTGAGGTTCCTGTTTTCTGTTAGCTGCCCTACCTGTGTTATGTTTATTTTGTTTAACCTACGTTGCTGATTGTGTTCTTATGAGTTTGTTTGCCTTCTTTCTTTAATAAACTTTATGGCTTGATGGACGTCTTAAACGCTAACTTTTGACTGTGGTTTTGATGTGTGCGGTCCTTGTCTTGTGTTTTGTTATTAACGAGCTAAAGACTCGGGTCGTAACATATTTGGGGGCTCATCCGGGATCTCAAACCGTTCAGATTGGTTTTCGAATTGTCTAGGAGCTGAATTGGTCGAGAGCGGATTTTTGTGTGGCTTTGTTTGATCTTTTATGATCTGCTCACACTTTGTAATTTGTTACTTTGGTAACTTTGTAATCACAGTGGATTAGTGTGGAATTTTGGCTTGTGTAGTGCTCGTTTATTTCTATTCCAAACCGGACTTGTAATCATGTTTGAAGTAGTGAATTTTATTGCGAATCCGACACAAGATGAGCTGTTTCAAGTCAACAGAGTAGATCTGATGAAGATTGCTGCTCATTATAAAATCAGTTTTCGTAATACTTCAACTAAGCGTGAACTTCAGACTTTGCTTGTTGATTCATTGCATGAACAAGGTATTTTTGGTGATGAGGAAAAGATGGTCTATCCTGAACTGGTGGAGGGTAGTTCAGAGGATCTTGTGTTGCAGATTAAGAAATTGGAGCTGCAAGCTAAAGAGCACGACAGAGTTTTGTTGCAGGAGAGAGAGGAATGGGAGCGTGAGAGAGATAGACGAAGAGAGGGTGAGAGACATGAACTTGAACCGAAGAAATTAGAAATGGAACAAGTTTGTCGCCTAAAAGAAATAGAGTTGAGATCTCGTGAAAGGGGTTTAACAGATACTTCTGATTTCGACGTGAGTCGTAATATTCGTATGGTTCCTCCTTTTCGAGAGCAAGAGGTGGATACATTTTTTGCTCTTTTTGAACGTGTTGCTACTAACATGAGGTGGCCGAAAGCATTTTGGCCTATGTTGTTGCAGTGTGTTTTTGTGGGTAAAGCCCAAGAAGCTTTTTCTTCTTTGTCAGTTGAAGAAAGCCTTAATTATGATCAGGTGAAAGTATCAGTACTTCGAGTTTATGAACTGGTACCTGAAGCTTATCGTCAACGATTTCGTACACTTCGGAAAACTGACGAGGCTTACGTAGAGTTCATCCGGGAGAAAGAGTCAATGTTTGATCGTTGGTGTGCTTCCATGAAAGTGAAAACTTTCGAAGAGCTCTGTGAACTGATTATTTTAGAGGAATTTAAAAACTGCTTACCAGAACGTGTTGTAACCTATCTAAATGAGCAAAAAGTTTTTAAATGTTCCGCTGCTGCTGTGCTGGCTGATGAATATGTTCTTACACATAAGAACGTGTTTAACGTTACACCGAAGTCAACATCAGTTAACTACAGTCACCGGTCTTCTCAGCGCAGTTCTGATTTTGAACGCCCTCTGCCTGTCGACAAGGTGACGGTGAGCTCTGATAAATCTGTGTTCTCACCTGTCTGTTTCTATTGTAAGAAACGTGGACACATTATTTCTGAGTGTAATGTGCTCAAAAAGAAAAAAAAAATGTTCTTAAACCAGTGGGGTTATTGATGACGTCCCCGCCACAGTTGGAAGGACTTGAGTCGTTAGCTTCGGAAGCTGACATGTGTAAAGATGAGGGATATGTGCCGTTTATGATGGATGGATTTGTGTCTTTGGCAGGTAAAGACGGTTCCCGTAAACCAGTCAAGATACTTCGTGACACTGGCACTGCTCAGAGCTTTATTCTTGAAGGAATTTTGCCATTGTCTGATGAGAGCTTTATTGGTTCAAGTGTCTTAGTACAAGGTTTTGAAATGGGTTTTGTACGTGTACCTTTGCACGAAGTGGAAATTGAATCTTCCCTTGTTGTTGGCCGCGTTGTGGTGGGAGTGCGACCATGTCTTCCCGTTCGTGATGTCACACTTATTTTAGGGAATGACTTAGCGGGAGGAAAAGTTTTTGCAAGCCCTGAAGTAACTGATGTTCCTCTCCCTGGTACCACTGTCGATTCATTGGCTCAGACATATCCGGAGTTTTTTCCCTCATGTGCTGTTACACGCGCTATGACTCAGAGACTGAAAGCTGAAAACCTTAGTGAATCAGAAAGTGGGTGGAATCTTGACTTGAATAACACATTCCTCACTGATTCAGATTTTTGTGGGGTTAGAAGTTCAGATGTTGTTGACGGTCCAAACATCACTGTTAATAAACCAGATGAACATTCTGTGGAGCTTAATAAATTGTCTCTGTCTCGCGAACAGTTGATCGTTGAACAGAGGAAAGACGAGAAAACGTCATCCCTCTTGGAAGCTGTTGTTCCTAATGAGCAACTTGAACATGTTTCACATGGATATTTTGTGGAAAATGGAGTGTTGATGAGGAAATGGAAACCATCTACAGCATCTGCTGATGATGAGTGGCAAAGCGTCAAGCAGATAATAGTCCCATCTTCATATCGTTCTGACATTCTGAGTCTTGCTCATGATAGCCCATTTTCTGGTCATTTAGGAGTAAAGAAGACGTATGATCGCGTGCTCCGACATTTTTTTTTGGCCTGGCTTAAAAACTGATGTTGCAAGTTACTGTTGAAGCTGTCATGTATGTCAAATGACGGGGAAACCGAACCAGAGAATTCCATCTGCTCCTTTACAACCAATTCCAGCTATTGGTGAACCATTCGAGCGTGTGATGATAGATTGTGTCGGTCCCTTGCCTCATACGAAGTCGGGAAACCAATATTTGCTTACCATTATGTGTACGTCAACACGTTTTCCAGAGGTGATTCCTCTGCGCAAAATTACTGCACCAGTGATTGTGAAATCGCTTGTCAAATTCTTTTCACTGTTTGGTCTTCCACTTACTATTCAATCGGATCAAGGTACGAATTTCATGTCCCGCGTGTTTAAGCAGGCTCTGAAACAATTTCATATCCAACATTGCACGTCAAGTTGTTACCATCCAGAAAGTCAGGGAGCACTCGAAAGGTTCCACCAGACTTTAAAATCGATGCTGAGTGCATTCTGCCTGGAATTTCAGAAAGATTGGGACGAGGGAGTGCCTATGGTCATGTTTGCTGTACGGGAAGTAGTACAGGAATCGTTGGGTTTTAGTCCGGCGGAGTTAGTGTTCGGGCATACGGTCCGAGGGCCGCTGAAGCTGATCAAAGATCATTGGTCTAATGATACAAAATCCAATAATATTCTTGACTATGTTTCGGAATTTCGGTACAAGCTGCACCGTGCTTGTAAATTGGCTAGGGAGAATTTGGAAATGTCACAACAACGAATGAAAAAACTTTTCGATCGTCATGCCAGACGTCGAAGTTTCGCTCCTGGTGACAAGGTATTAGTGCTGATGCCGGTGCCTGGATCTGCACTGCAGGCTCGTTACTATGGTCCTTACCGAGTGAAAGAGAAAGTGAGTGAACTTGACTATGTTATCTTGACGACTGACAGAAGAAAGAAAACTCGTCTATGTCATGTGAATACGCTCAAGCCGTATTTCGAGAGATCGTCAGAATTGTCTGAAAAGAGTTCGGCTGTGTTAACTGTTTCATCTACAGATGTCCTGATAGCCAGAGGACAGGTGCTGTCCAGTGCTGATCCTAGCCTACCTGAAGATGGGGTGCTGTCCAGGGCTGAACTGTCCATTCACCCATTGCATTCTACTGAACCGGGCTGTGGTGATAACTCTGCTGAGGACGATGTTGATTTTCCTACTCCAGAATTGATAGCGGGAAGACTAAAGAATTCTGAAATTATCCGAACCTTAGATTCGCATCTTTCCCATTTAACTGTTACTGAACGAACGGACATTACTAACGTTATTAAAACGTATAGTAGTTTGTTTTCGGACATTCCTTCTTGCACTTCGTTGATACAACATGATATTTATGTTGGCAATTCATTGCCTATCAAACAGCATGCAAACCGAGTAAGTCCGGAAAAGCGAATACAGTTACAAAATGAGGTGACCTTCATGCTTGAAAATGACATCGCAGAACCAAGTTTTAGCCCTTGGAGTTCACCCTGTTTACTGGTTAAGAAAACTGACGGTACTTTTCGTTTCTGTACTGATTTCAGACTAATGCGGTAACGAAACCTGATAGCTATCCATTACCTCGCATGGAAGATTGCGTAGATCGTGTTGGTAATGCTGCGTTCGTTACTAAAATCGACCTGCTTAGGGGATACTGGCAGGTGCCTTTAACAGCTCGCACAAAAGAAATCAGTGCATTTGTAACACCAGATTATTTTCTGCATTACAAAGTAATGGCGTTCGGTCTACGAAACGCTCCGGCAACCTTTCAGAGATTGGTTAATCGCGTTATCGAAGGCATGCCTAATATTGAGGCGTATTTGGACGATTTAATTATTTACAGTGCTTCGTGGTCAGAACATATAGAGCAACTGGATGCGTTGTTCAGTCGTTTGTCTCAAGCTACCCTCACGATTAATTTGGCTAAATGCGAATTCGGTCGTGCTACGGTTACCTACTTGGGCAAAATTGTCAGTGGTGGACAGGTCCGACCTGTTGAGTCCAAGGTAGAAGCTATTATTTTTTTTCCTGCGCCTAAAACAGGCCGTGAACTTCGTCGCTTTTTTGGTATGGTGGGGTACTACAGAAACTTTTGTAGGAATTTTTCTGTAGTTGCTTCTCCGTTAACCGACCTTCTTAGCCCAAAGGTTCCATTCATTTGGTCCGAGACATGCCAATCGAGTTTTGAGAAAATCAAAGCACTTCTGATTAATTCTCCTATCTTGGTTGCTCCTGATTTTTCTACTTCATTTACACTCGCTGTTGATGCAAGTGACCTAAGTGCAGGTGCTGTACTCCTTCAATTGGATCAGACTGGTGTAGAGCACCCTGTTTGTTATTTCTCGCGGAAATTTAATAAACACCAGCGAAGGTACTCTACAATTGAGAAGGAGGCGCTCGCCCTTGTCCTTGCTATACAACATTTCGACGTCTACATTGGTTCTGTTTCGCACCCGTTGATCGTTTACACCGATCACAATCCTTTGACGTTCCTTGCCCGGATGAAGAATAATAATCAATGACTGATGCGCTGGAGTCTATTTCTTCAAACTTTCGAGTTGGACGTCCGTCACATACGGGGTAAGGATAACGTAATTGCGGATGCGCTATCTCGCATTTCATTGATTGCAGTGTTCTTGAGGTAAGAACATGTACCCCCTACAATTAATCACTTAAGGGTGAGGGTGTTACGTGGGTGTGTTTTTATTTGAACTGTTGGTGTTTGTGATCTGTCTGCGTGAGTTCGTAGGTGGAGTCGTGAGAGGGGTTTTCTCCCTATTATCGCGTAAGTGGAATGACGTCACAGGAGTCCCACTATTTAACTGGCGACGGCGCTGATGACGCTCTCTCTGATGCTCACTCCCTCTTGTTCGTACTCGCTGAGGCTCGCTCATGCTGGCTCACTCTCCAACTCGCTCAGTGATGTCAGCTGGGTGCTTTCTGGCTCAGCGAAGACTGTTTTCGTCCTCTTGCTACGCGGGAGAGTTTTCTTGTGTTGATGATATGTTAATTTGAACACTCTTTAAACCAGGTAGTGGATTTTGTTTACTTAGTTCACTTTAT
Organism: Tiaroga cobitis; assembly: GCA_030578255.1. Classification (NCBI taxonomy): domain Eukaryota; kingdom Metazoa; phylum Chordata; class Actinopteri; order Cypriniformes; family Leuciscidae; genus Tiaroga; species Tiaroga cobitis. The sequence goes on along the minus strand of CM060607.1, from coordinate 27,455,134 downwards.
GTTAGTTATGTAGAACAGCGAGGTAAGCAGCTGCCCGGAAGACTCACCTGTTAATTGTTTGCGGGAGTTAGGTAAGATCTGTTGGTTAATTAGGTGTAGTTGAGGTTCCTGTTTTCTGTTAGCTGCCCTACCTGTGTTATGTTTATTTTGTTTAACCTACGTTGCTGATTGTGTTCTTATGAGTTTGTTTGCCTTCTTTCTTTAATAAACTTTATGGCGTGATGGACGTCTTAAACGCTAACTTTTGACTGTGGTTTTGATGTGTGCGGTCCTTGACTTGTGTTTTGTTATTAACGAGCTAAAGACTCGGGTCGTAACAAGGGGACTAATCAAGAGGGGACAGGTGGAAGAACTCAAACAATAATCAGGTAACAAGGGGGAGGGATCAGACAATGACACGAGCACATGGCCCAAAAATAACAAAACACCCAAGTGCAGCACAAGACAGGACAGGCATGTGACATTACCCCCTCCCTACGGAGCGGCTACCAGACGCTCCATAAGACCAGGAGGGACAGACCAGGGCGGGACGGGAGGGACAGACCAGGGCAGGACAGGAGGGACAGAACATTTGGTCCTGGGAGGCCAGGGTGAAGCAGACAGTTCATCGGGCGGCCCGGGCGAAGCAGGGAGTCCATTGGGCGGCCAGGGCGAAGCAGACGACAGTCCTTCGGGCGGCCAGGGCGGTGAAGACCCTTCGGGCGGCCAGGGAGGTGAAGACCCTTCGGGCGGCCAGGGAGGTGATGACCCCTCGGGCGGCCATGGCAGAGGCTCTGGAACAGACACTGGCACTGGCCCCGGCTCCTCTGGAACAGCAGGCACTGGCCCCGCCTCTGGAACAGCAGGCACTGGCCCCGGCTCCTCTGGAACAGCAGGCACTGGCCCCGCCTCTGGAACAGCAGGCACTGGCCCCGCCTCTGGAACAGCAGGCACTGGCCCCGCCTCTGGAACAGCAGGCACTGGCCCCGCCTCTGGAACAGCAGGCACTGGCCCCGCCTCTGGAACAGCGGGCACTGGCCCCGCCTCTGGAACAGCAGGGCGCTGGGCAGGGCAGACGGAACGTGAACAGTGTCTGGCTGGGCAGACAAAACGTGAACAGTCTCTGGCTGGGCAGACGTGACGTGAACAGTCTCTGGCTAAGCAGACGGAACGTGAAGAGTCTCTGGCTGGGCAGACGAAACGTGAACAGTCTCTGATGTGGCCCCTCTTCTCCACTGAGTCCTCATTAGGTCGGATCGTTATGTCACGGGACGTGCACGGCAAAAAGGTGCAGGAGAAATGTGCAGGAGAAATGAACTTTATTACAAAAAATAAACAAACACAAAGCAAAAACCCACGAGGGGGAAAAACACAAGTAAAAATAAAACAATAACAGAACCTGAAAGTGCTGAGTATCACGGGAAACAGGAAACATTTGACAAAGATCCGACAAAGACTGCAAACAAGAGGAGACTTAAGAAGGGGACTAATCAAGAGGGGACAGGTGGAAGAACTCAAACAATAATCAGGTAACAAGGGGGAGGGATCAGACAATGACACGAGCACATGGCCCAAAATAACAAAACACCCAAGTGCAGCACAAGACAGGACAGGCATGTGACAATCTTAGGATAAAACAAAAGAGACACAGAGGGGGTTTTGCATCAACAAACAATTTATTTGGTGTACTTTAAATTTTTTATTCAAAATTTTCAAATAATATTCATCAGATGCAACAACAATATGAGATATTAATTCCTCTTAGCTGGTAGGATCTCCTCACTGTGATTCAGTATCCCTGGGAAGTAACAGATAAGATATGCTAAGACAATCAGACACATTATCAGGTTTAATTTTACTAACAAGGTCCACAAATCATAAATATGTTTATAGGCTGTACTGTGATGAGTGACAATGTGAAAAGCCCTGTGAGCTTTTAAAAACCGCTGTCACCAGTAACACTTTACAATAACAGGCCATGAATAATCATATACTAATACCTGAATTAATAGTTACTTCAACATTAACTCATGATTAGTGAATATATGAACTAATCATGAACCAATGAAGAGCAACCCTTAACTACAACAGGAGTCACACTGATTCATGCATGAATAACAGCAGCCGTAAACATGTTAGTACATGTTTGGGTTAATGCATTAATTAACGTTTAGGGGTAAACTAAATCAATCAGTCTCCGTATAAATAAATAAGAAGTAATCTAAATTTGAAGTAAACATATAATTTAATACTGCCATAATTTAAACTGTAATATCATAATCTGCTATCTGCAGCTTTGTGACATAATTTGAATGGCACAGGATTTTTTTAGCCATTAATTACACAGATCCGTCTAATCAAAAGTGTAAAATAGACCAATAACTAGCACTAATACATTTTTCTGATTTTTATAGCTTATTTAGGCCTATGTTTAGTAATAGCTACTTTTCTTCCTGGAACTACAGTATGCAGGGTTTGTTTCTGGTGGGACACTCAGTAGAGGCGCACTCGGGGCTTGAATGTTAACAGAAGGATTTTGAATTGGATACGGAACTGGACCGGCAGCCAGTAGGGGTGGGAATCACCAGAGGCACCACGATACGATATTATCCCGATATTTAGGTCACAATACGTTATTATTGCGATTTTAAACATTTTGCGATATTCTGCAATATATTGCAATTTATTACCTTTTTGCAACTTCAAATTATGTCTACAAAGGAAAACTTTGTCAACATCTGTTTGTTTATATCACTTTGTTTTATCACATCAATATTATTGCCACAAAATGTGATTGTCAAGCCAACTAACTAACAAACACAAACCTGTGATAAATGTTGCATACACCTGGCAAACTGAACTGTTTGCATTTAAGGTGGACTAGACTGTAATACAAACAGGTATGCACTGCTGTGTTACTACAGGTATTTTTAACAATGCAACTTGTACAAAAAAAAGGTGTGCAGACCCTTCAGCAACATTGGGAATTAGTAAAGCAATAATTGTTGAATTTAAATAAAAAACATGTAGTCTTACATTAAAATAAAATGTTACATTTAAATTAAATAAATAAAACATGTACTCTTTAAGTAAAGCAAATGTGCTACAGCTTGCTGCCAACCTTGGTCCTAAAAAGAGTTCAAAAACATTTGGACAGTGAAGAAATTTCAGCATGTTTGCTCAGAGAGAGGAGCTGATCCACATGCTCTGAGCTTAGAGTGCTCCTTTGTGCTGTGACGATGTCTCCAGCCGTCGAGAAGACTCTTTCAGCTGAGACGCTAGTCCCTGGGATACAAAGGTATCTTTTTGCCAGCTTGGCCAGGAAAGGATAGACTCGCTCATGTGATTTCCACCAGCTTAGTGGATCTTCTGTGAGGGCTAGTGGTGTGACCTCCTGGTATCTTTTCACTTCCTCCTCGGCTATGGCAGATAGTGATTTTTGTGGGTCTCCAACATCACCATAAGTCTGACCAAGTAAGTCTGTTAGCCCACATGACTTCCTCATCTTGGCTGGAATGACAGGGGGTCCTCTTCAGTGTAGCCAGGCTCCTCCTGATGCTCCTGGACTTCTGGCTCAGAGATAGTCTGCTGCCTAATTTCTTCTAATTTCTCGGTTCCAGTGTCTTAAGCAAGTGACAAAAGCCCTCATTTTCCACAACGTTGTATGGGCGCAGGTCTTTGAACATGAAGTAGGCGATGGCTTGAGTTATTTTCTTTGCTCGCTCTGAATTGGGAGGTAGCTTTGTCAAGCTAAGTGTGTCCAGTGTTGGTTGATTTTTCGGCGGAGCTGGTTTAGCATTAGCGTCCTCGGCTAACGCTAACTCTGGATGGTGGCGTGTGAGATGAGCCTTCATGTTGGTTGTATTACCAGAGTATTTTATTTTCATTCGACACTCCTTGCAAATCCCATGTTTCATATCCATCTCAGTTGTCCCCTCCTTGTTAAAAAATCCGAAGAAAGTCCATGCACTTGATGTAAACGCAGACGGTGCATTTCTGATTTCTTTCTCTGATGCTGCCATGTTTATTTTATCTACGTCCTCCTGCACGCTGACAGTCAACCCGACAGTCACCCCGCTGACCTCACCAGAAAACAAACAGCACCATTTATTGGCATGAATGAGCAATTGATATTTAGCATTCTACCTCCAAAGTTAAATTCTCATGTGTAATTTAAATAATAAAAGATCGATACTTGGCGCCTGTGTATCGATACAGTATTGCCACAGAAAATATCGCAATACTATGCTATATCGATCCCCCCCCCCCCCCCCCCCCCCCCCCACCCACCCCTAGGAGTCAGTGAAGCTGCTGGAGAACAGGAGTGATGTGGTGGATGGAGGGGGTTCGAGTTATGATGCGGGCAGCTGAATTCTGGATTAGTTGAAGTTTATGAAGGGATTTGTGAGGGAGGCCGAAAAGGATAGAGTTGCAGTAGTCCAGTCGGGAAATGACAAGACTGTGGACAAGGACGGCGGCACTGTGTGGGGTAAGGGAGGGGAGGAGGCGATTAATGTTTCGTAGATGGAAGTAGGCAGACCGGCTAATGTTATTGATCTGGGACTGAAAAGATAATGTGCTGTCAAGGATGACACCCAGACTCCTAACCTGGGGAGAGGGTGAAACGGAGGAGTTATCAATAGTGAGAGAAAAACTGTCGGTTTTGGATAAAGTGGATTTAGTGCCAATGAGGAGAACCTCAGTTTTATCACTGTTTAATTTGAGGAAATTTTGGGTAAACCAGGTTTTTATTTCCGAGATACAGTCAATAAGGGAGGTGGGCGGGAGAGAGGACGAGGATTCTTTTGAGGATTCTGTTGTAGTGAGAGACGAGATAGATTGTGGATAGATTGTGAGTGTCAGGGAGGCAGAAGGAGTGGATACTTGAAGTGAGAGTGGCAGGATTGACATTCTTTATATTACGAAATGAAATAAGGCGTGGTATTTTAGAAATGGAGAGAGTGAGTTTCACAGTAAATGAGAGGAGAAAATGGTCTGTTATGGGGAGTTCAATAGCTGTAAGATCAGAAGGGGTGACACCAGAGAAGCAGATGAAGTCCAAACTATGTCCTTTGGAGTGTGTGGGAAAAGTGATATATTGCTGGCATCCAAAACTCTCTAGGAAGGAGGTGAAGTCTTTAAGAGGCAGATTGATATTGTCCATGTGGATATTAAAATCACCCAGCAGTATTATGTTAGGTGAGAGAGAGGATGAGTGAGTGAGAAAAGCAGCAAAATCAAAAAAAAAATTTAGACAGTAGCAATGATGGTTGGGGTGGGACCAGACAACTTGCAGACAGCAGATTCAAACGAGCTAAAGACAGGCACGGATATCGGCGAGACTTTTCACTTCTCGCGATAAATTATCGCGAAACCTCCTCCCTGGCCGGAGCCACAGGGATAACAGATGTAAACACACCGACTAGGAGGGGATTCATTGAGCTGAGAAAAGTCGTTGGCCTGTTGCTATGTCTCGGTTAAACAGAGAAAGTCTAGCTTACGATCAGAGATGAGGTCCTGGATGAGATGTCCCTTGTCTGTCAGTGAGCGGATGTTGAGCAGAGCGAAGTTGAGTGCAGTGTTGTCACAGCTGGTGGTGGTGCTAGCCAGTCGAGCTAGGCAGGCTAACACACTGTGGTTGACAGCCCGGTTGGTTGAGTGTGGAGGGCGACGAGAGCTGGACCAGATGGACTTTATTACTGTTGAGCTGTTGTGGTGTAAATTCCGGCGGGACCCTCGGTGGATATATCTCCGACGAGGCTGGAAGGCGATGGAGAAGATGGAGAGCCTCCGGCGCAGGTCCAGGCTGGTGACAGCACAGCCGGACCAGGTCAATGGCCGAATACTGAAGCAAACCCGTCACTAGCAGATGAACAGGCAGTAAAAAGAGTCAGACACAGACAAACAAGATGTATGTTCTACTGGCCCACATTGTACAGGAAGATTTAAGCAGCATCGACGGCCAGTGAAAACGCCAGATGAGGCTCAAACCAGAACAGAACAGGTGAGCTAACTGTGAAGACTCAGACAAACGGTAGGGCCGTTAGTTCATAAAAGTATTCCAAATGAAGGCAATTACACTGTCCGATTAGGTCATAGAACCAAAAAGTGAGGATGTAAAGTTAAAAGAGAAGTGACATTCATTATAAGAGAGGCTTTCACCTGCAGGGGACAAAGCTGACATGTGAAGGGTGACTGTAGTAAAGGTGTACACTTATAAAATGTCCTGAACTGCAGGTTTTAAATATGTTAATTGATAATGAGTCAGATCTCCGTTTAGTCCACATTCCTTTAATAGTAAAAATGTGTCATTGTTCTATAAGTAAGCTGAGATTAATGTGCAAGCTTCTGACTACTGTGGTAAAAGAGAGTTTTTGGGGGGAATTTATGGCATTTTTAAAACTTATTTGCCTCAATCTGTAATTATTCATATGTATACACATTTTGAAAGAATAGCTAAATTTGATGTAAAAATCAGTTTATAGGAGATCTACATTTCTCACTTTCATTCAACTAATCACTGATCACTCAATGGCAGGGACTGGGGACGAGCACAAGTGGAATGTTGTGTAGTGTTGCCATGCCATTTCTGTGTATTTGTGCTCTGACAGGATCTTTTTTAAATATTATAGCAAACGTTGTTTGGCGTTTCTCAGACCCCGACAGCACATACGGGTTAATGCTTTGCTGCTAATAACAGATGATGATATCTGGACTGCTCCTATGTTTGACAGCTTGTAATGATTTAATAATAATAGTGTATGAATCAGATTTCAGCACATTATGTACATACCACACACAGATTAAGTTTATTCTGCGCAGCAACAGACAGAGATCCAGCACTGATGAACTGAGAGAAACAGGACATTTCACAGTTCATTCTGGTAATTAAGAAGAGAGGCTTTAAAGTAAAACCATTAAATGACACTTACAGTAAGGGATCCCCAGTAGGTGATGCCACTGATAACAGAGATAGGTGTGTAATGGTAGATAATGACGGTGCGTACGATACCCAATAAAAAAAACAGCAGCCCAATCATTATCTGGACAGTCTAGACAGGGCAGATATGAGTCAAGTAGTGTTCTTTATAATGGCACACACACACACACACCCCTATTAACTTGAGGTCATATGATAACAGCTTTTTGTTTTCTGTTAATTTTTTACACAGAAGTAAATTATACACTAAAAATATTCCCAAATCATACATAATTATAATTCTTCATTAAATGCATTACCTCCAGTGCCTTTGGCTGTGCTTTGGAAAACCCAGTAAGAGCCGTACTGCGGTGTGCTTGTCTGCTCTCCTGTCCATCATCTCCAGCCACGATATTCTGTGTCACCTGTGGATTCACTTGGATGACCACTGTAGCTTTATCAGATGAGATGATCTTGCTGGTTTCCATTTTAGCAAAGTTTTCACCTGTAATTAAGCATTCATATTCTGCAGTTCACAACTCACTCAATGAGTACTACAGTACAACAATAACAGAAGCCAAGGGAAGCCCTCTTATAATGTGGAAGCAAATAAATGGTATTGTGAAACCGTCAGGCAAATCAAAGATCATCCATGAGTTTAGAAATGGAGGTAGGCAGATTAGGGACAGTAAACAAATAGCACTGGAATTTAATACGTTTTTTGTTTCGTCACTGGAAGAACTGGTGCAACAAGATAATCCAATATTCAATAATCCAATATTCTCCATTCTCACTTCAGCAGAAGCAAAAGTGCTTGAAGCTATAAATTCAGTTAACAATAGTAAGGATCCTTCTCACATAAATTCAGTCTTTTTGAAAACCAAATAAAAACACTTTTGTAAAGCCGCTTACACACTTGATCAACTTGTCTATTCAAAGCGGACAATTCCCCACACCTTGGAAACAGGCGAAAGCTATGGCATTGTTTAAGTCAGGAACACCTGACCAGGCATGCAATCATCGACACGTAAGTATCTTATCTGTATTTTCAAAGGTGCTAGAAAAAATTGTGTATGGTCAGCTTATGGCTTTTATGCAATCAAATAACATTTTACACCCATTACAATTTGGCTTCCGTCCGCAATACTCCACCGAACGGCAAACTGCTTCTTTGTGGAACAACTCAAATCTGCAATAGATAGTGGAGAAAGTGTTGGCGCCGTCTTTTTGGATCTCAAAAAGGCGTTTGATACGCTAAATCATGACATCCTTATACACAAATTGTCCAATTTTAACTTCACAACATTAACTTTACAGTGGTTCAAAGGATATCAGTGTGTGGTGGTCAATAATGAAATGTCTACATTCTTAAAAATGAATACAGGAGTACCGCAAGGGTCCATTCTTGGGCTTTTTACACTGTATATTAATGATCTGCCAGACTCGTGTCCTACAGCAGGATTTCAGATGTACGCTGACGATGCAGTGGTGTATGTGCGAGGGAAAAGTGTGCATGCAGTTTCTGATAAACTGGCAAAATACCTACAAAATGTGGCGGTGTGGTTTCAAAATGCAGGTCTGACATTGAATGTTAAAAAGACTATGTCTGTTTGCTTTGCCTCAAAATTCAAGTCCATATCAGAAGAACTACATTTACGGATAAATGGGCAAAAGATCCAGCAGGTCTCAGAGGTCAAATACCCGGGCCTTGTACTGGACTCTCAACTTAAATTTGACAATCATATTAAAAAAATCTGTCGAGTAGCCAAAGCAAATCTTTATACATTCAGACTGACCTATCTACCGCTTCATGCTGCTCGCACGCCATGATCTTCTCGCATATGAGTTACTGCATCTGCTCATGGTCACAGGCTACGGTCACTGCAGTTAAGCCACTTCAGATGATTTATAACAGAGCGGTTAAAATCCTAGATAGGAAGCCCATTAGGGCACATCATTGTGTTAGTCTGAGGAATTTAAATATGTTATCTTTTGCAAATTTCACTAGATTTTCTCTGTTGAAGCTGATGTATAAATGTTTAAATCAGCAAGCCCCACAGGTCTTGAGTCAGTGCATGGTTGCTCTCAGAGGAGCTCAGAACGGGAACTGTCAGATCCCCAAATACTTCATTTGGACAATCAGCTTTCTCTGTACAAGGCACTAAAGCTTGGAACTGCTTACCCACTGAACTGAGGACAGTCAAACGGGGTCCTTTTCAAATACAAACTTAAAGACTCTTTAATCAGAGGAAAGATCAGAGCATTCAAATTTACTCAGTAACACTTTAGAATACTGTATCTTACTTACTGCATAACTAATAAGGAATTATTGAAGAACTAGTAGGTAATTCTTCATTAACTACTTCTTCACTGCTGTTAACTACTAAGGGAGATGTGTTAACTAATCAGTATGTGAAGTTTATGATTGTGTTAAGTATCAGTTAGTTAATCAATAACTAATGAATTCTGTCATACCTCCTGAAGAACTACTACTAAATATCTACTAATTAAGATTCAAGAAAAATAACTAAGGAACAGTCATACACAGTAGTCACAACAATAATCCAGGTGTTTTTTAGCATTGTAGTGGTGGAAGAAGTACACAAAGCAAGTGCTTGAGTAAAAGTACAGATACCCCAATAAAATATTACTCCAGTAAAATTATAATTAGGCCATTTTCAAAATGACCTTAGTAAAAGTACAGAGGTAATTAATTTTTTATTATTATACTTAGTTCTTATACATTTTAAACTTATTTTGCACCATTCAAGTTCCGGCAATATCACGGTAGCCCACATTTTACAGTGATTTGGTGATGCAAGAGCGCGGGCATTTGCATCCTCTTCTGGAGAGTTCTCAGCGCCGCCGATTTGGTGCCTTTCTTCTGCGAAATACAGGTTTGTGTACGTTTTATTTAATCCATAAAAATTAAAACACGACCCCAGCTCCCGCAAGAGATCCAGCAATCACTACCGTGAACACGAGACCAGTTGATTACTTGAATTACTTTTAAAAGTTTAACTTTTGATTTTAAAATGTTTTTTAAACGAGTTTAAATGGAGGCAGTATACATGTTAAAACAAAATATCATCTGAAATAAAGGAAGATATCATGTAGCTTAAACGAGTCATTGTAGTGTATTTTACAAAGGTTTAGATGATTACGTTAGTGTTTTTTTTTTTACAGTAAGTTTTATTTTAGAAAGAAGTATGTGGTAATTCATTATTAATTACTAATAAGTTCCCTATATTTTCACTTTAGAATACTGTTCCAGGTTATAAATAGCCTAATTCCTGGATAGGTATTTGATAATTATTTATTATGGGTTCCCTGTATTTTCACTTTAGAATACTGTTCCAGGTTATAAGTAATTCCTGAAGAATTATCTAATAATTCTTTATTAATTAATAAGTTCCCTATATTTTCAGTTCCCCTCAGTTGTTGCCTAATACATGACTTTACTCAATGGCACTCTATGCTGAGGAAAACAGACACACACAGTACTGTATATAAAATATAAAAACTATCTGAGGTTAGTTTTGTATGACTGTTCATTAGTTACTTCTTAGTTATTTTTCTTGAATCTTAATTAGTAGATAACTAGTAGTTCTTCAGGCGGTATGACAGAATTCATTAGTTATTGATTAACTAACTGATACTTAACACAATCATAAACTTCCCATACTGATTAGTTAACACATCTCCCTTAGTATTTAACAGCAGTGAAGAAGTTAATGAAGAATTACCTATTAGTTCTTCAATAATTCCTTATTAGTTATGCAGTAGGCAAGGCAAGGCAAGGCAAGTTTATTTATATAGCACATTTCATACACAATGGTAATTCAAAGTGCTTTACATAGGAGGAAATAATTAAAACAGTAAGTAAGATAGAGTATTCTAAAGTGTTACCATTTACTCGTTCGCAATATTTTGCATGATTGTATATTTTGTAGCCTAATGTCCAAACAAATCTAAAGCTATTAAATATAATTGTATGTGCCAAAGTACAACAATTAATTAATTAATTTAAAATAAGACTCGCTAGTAATAAAATAAACTATAGATGTCAATTGATGCATAAAATATTTTACCTGAAATGAGTTGTTGATGAGGACGTCTGATCGCGCATATGGCGTAACTGTGTGTGTGTGTGTGTGTGTGTGTGTGTGGACTGTGAAGAACTGCTAAGGAGGAGCTTGCTTCATTTGAGCTTGCTTTATACTTTAAAAGAAATACTTATTTTACTTACTTTATAATTTTAAAGATTATATTGATGCCCTTTCTGATAAAATTTACATAGATAAAATCTAAAAGATAGCATAAATTATAACCATTGATTGAGGACAAAAATATCTGTGATTAAAAGCATCAACAGAAGTGTCTCTGTTCAAAACACACAATAATCCTATAGTTGGGCACTGATTTAGCAATAAATAATGGAAAAAGGTCTTAAATGAACTATACATTTTTGCCATTTTTGTATCAACAAATCTGAAATATTACCCATACGCAATGAGTGTAATATTAATGCGAGGGACACTGCACTACTACGCATTCATACAAAAAGTTATCATTTCAATGCACAGAAGGAACAGGAATGGAACAGGGAACAGGTGAGAACTATTAGAAACCAAGACAACTAATGATGAACTAGACCTAGAAATGACGACACACAGACTTCTATCCAGTTTTATGCTATTTATTATCGACAAACTGTTTCCATCCAATTGGCCTTTTACAGATAAAATTGTGCGTGCCGTCATCCCTAAAATAATGCATTGTCACATTAGTTTTGTTGTATTGCTAAAAAAAACTCCCTTAATCCGCTTCGATACATACTTTCATGTATATATATCATAAGTTATATTGTATCTTTCGCACACCAAATATTTGTAAAATGTAGAGTAATGAGACATTGAAATTAGCCAGTTTACTGCTTACTATTTTCACAAAGAATATTATTAAATGAGGAGATATGAGGAGACATCAGAAGAGGAGGGTAAAGTGTCTGACAGGGCTGTGTGTGGTGAAGTCCATGGGTTTGGACACAGGGCAGATCATTTGTCCTGTTTGCAAATTTTAGTGTTATTAAAAAGATTGGTAAAGTGAAATAATTACTTTCCGCATAAAGCAACAATCTTTAACGTGAGCTACCCTTGAACATGCAGTCCAGCCAGGCGTGGTTTGATGTGGCCGAGAACGCATATCCACATCATTCAAAGCAAATACTCATTCATGCTGGTTTCACGGTTCAATAACATCAAATCGATCAAACACGTCAAATCACATATTTCTTCCTCTTTTTTTTGAGACAGATGAAGCTGTGAACTACCTAAATATTTGATTTGTGTATTCAACCTTTTAAATGGTTGACGCTTAACTGATGCTGTCTTTATGCTCACATAACAATTCTAAAATTTGTTTAGAGCTTTTTGGATACAACCACTTTATTTTCCAAGACCAGATTCTGACCATGAAATCAAAACAGAATTGGAATTTTATGACATTCATTTTAGTTTATTCAGTTGCTTATTTTGTCATTTATTTAATTGATACAGAAGTAACATGTTATCCTCCAACAGCCTACCTTCATTTGACAGACACCCCATTCATATGTTTGATAAGCTGCAGATTTTCAAGACACTATAGGCTATTTTTCTCATCCATTTGAAACAAAGCCTTATTATATAATACATAATAAAATTAGTTTTATTAACAACATTACTTTGCTACATAGACTACGTAGATCAATACTTCATCATTGAGCAATATTCAGAAATAGGTGCAGGTGTGTGTTTATTCTGTTATTAGACTGTAGATGGAAAAGAATGCTTGGTAATATGTCTATTATTTTAAAAAATGTGAGAAACAACGGCTTATTCAGAATTTATACTGTTCCCAGATGACTCGTTTTGGATAGCGCAGATGTTTTTACCTGTTTTTTTATTGAATTTTGACCACATAATTTGTGTGTGTGTGTGTGTGTGTGTGTGTGTGTGTGTGTGTGTGCGTGCGTGTGTGTGTGTGTGTGTGTGTGTGTGTGCGTGTGTGTGTGTGTGTGTGTGTGTGTGTGTGTGTGTGTGTGTGTGTGTGTGTATGTGTGTGTGTCATTAAAGCTCAATATGATGGCTAAGGCCACAATTAATAAATTTGAATGTTTCTAGTTTTCTACTTTTTATTTGTTTCAGGAGAAATTTATATTTCGTTTGCTTTGAGGGCTTAATGTTTTTTGCCTGTTTGTTTAAACATTTCAGTAACGCTTTAGATTACAGCCCGGAAAGTACTGTGTAATTAACAGGAATTTACAGTGTAACTTTCGGTAATTATAGTGTACCTATAAAGTACTTGCATGATGTAAGTATAAGGGAACTATATTTAAAGTTTGGGGAATAAAGGGGTAACAACCAGAAGAATTAAAAAAAATATTTATACTGTAAGTATTATAGAACTAAGGGGTACTTATTCTACTATTATGATACAACAATCTTACATTTGGGAACAATTTAGCGAGAACATACACTGCGTACCTTTTTGTAGTAATTGTGCTCCAATACATACTGTATAGACTTTTTAACAATGAAAGGGTACATATCTATGCATATACAATTTTTTTTATTGCAAAACTGCAGATGTTTAAGTTTACATAATTTTTAAATACTGGGAAATATCTTGTTTGATGTGTTTTGGGTTTTTTTCCCTTTATTTACAGGGTAAGTGGTGCTTGTATTATAAATAAAGGTTTCCGAGTCAGTGATATAAGATTGTGTGTATGCATTTTTATTGTACTTACCGTGTAACTACATGGAACAAGAGGGTAACAAGCACCACTACATGAAACAAGAGTATCTTTCCCCAATATTTAAGCAAAAGTTGCAATAGTTTTCGTTTTTAGCCCACTTTTGTCAAAAAGATTACTTTATTTAAAAACCTAATAGCCTATATACAGTATGTACTGGTTCACCATTTTTTTTTTAAAAGATACGCAGTGTATGTTCTTGCTAAATTGCTCCCAAATGTAAGATTGTTGTATCATAATAGTAGAATAAGTACCCCTTAGTTCTATAATACTTACAGTATAAATTATTTTTAAATTCTCCTGATTATTACCCCTTTATTCCCGAAATTTAAAATATTGTTCCCTTAAACTTATATTGTAAGTACGTTATAGGTACACTATAATTACCGAAGGTTACGCTGTAAAATCGCTTTAATTATGCAGTACTTTCCGGGCTGTAATCCAAAGCGTTACCAACATTTCTATAGATTTACTTTGTTTCTTTAATATTATTTACCTACATATGGTCTCTTTATGGTTGCATTAAAGATGAAGAGCAATAACTCGTTACTACAGTGCATGGTAGTAATTAAATGAAACAACAATTTGACAGAGATATGGGTTTACATTTTATTTAAATTTGTTTAGAATTATTGTGTGTCTTACCCGTGGTTCTGCCGGGATCCATGACGACGTGTGTCAGGGGCCTGTTATTAAAAGGGCGTGGCATTTCCTGATTACATCTTTTGCTGGGAATTATGGGAAATGTAGGTTGTGGGTCCATATTTGTCTGGGTCGTTTGTTCATTTGAATGTGTTGTGCAGAAAGTATATTTTGGTGTGTTAATGGTGAATGTGATTTCATATGTTTATATGTGTTATGTATTTTTTGATGTATTGAAGTTTGAATTGAAATTGTGTGAGACCCCTGTCATTATAAAATGGTTTGGTCTGATTTATTAAAAGGACTTAATTGTGTCTGAGTTAGTTCAGGTGAGGATCCTAGAAACCATCTGAGACCGAGAACTCAGTATTTTCCTGGTTCCCTTTAGAAAGGGAACTCGCACTGTGTCAGAGCGCTATGGGGAACGCCTCCGCGTGAACCGGTGTCTGAAACGCTTATCTAATCACGGCAATCCTATTAAGTATATAAGGGGAGCCTGGAGAACATGTCAACAGCTTTTTCCTCTCAGGGACTGTTTTGTTTGTACGCTTCAACCTGAAACTTCAAAAAAGTAATCATGGCTTGTGAAAAACGCTTCAGGAAGTGTGTGCATCCGTGTCTAACAAATTGATACTTAATGACAGACAACTCAGAGCATGGGCGATCCGTTCCTGAGGGATCTGCTTGTGCCACTGTGAGTTTTTTCCCTTGAGAAAACTCCACTAATGTTAAAATACCTAGAATATCAAAATCGACCGTTGGCGGTAGATCCTTTTCCTATTTACCACCTAAACTCTAGAACAATCTTCCTAACATTGTCCGGGAAGCAGACACACTCTGTCAGTTTAAATTTAGATTAAAAACACACACATAGAACACTATACATTCCTATTATTCAAATCAGTTAAATGATTATTAGGCTGCATAAATTAGGTCAGCCAGAACCGGGAACACTTCCCATAACACCTGATGTACTCGCTACATCTTAAAAAGACTTAGAGAAACTTGTTCATGCTTTCATCACCAGCAGGGTGGATTACTATAATGCACTCCTCACTGGCCTTTCCAAAAACACCATAAGACAGTTACACTGGCTCCCAGTTACATTTAGTGTTGATTTTAAAGTATTATTACTGGTATATAAATCATTCAATGGCCTAAGACCTCAATACATTGTAGATATGCTCACTGCATATAAACCCAACAGATCACTCAGATCATTAGGATCACATCAGCTAGAAATACCAAGGGTTCACTCTAAGCATGGAGAGTCTGCTTTAGCTACTATGCTGGAACAGCTTCCAGAGGAGATCAGATGTGCTGGACCAGCTTCCAGAGGAGATCAGATGTGCTGGACCAGCTTACAGAGGAGATCAGATGTGCTGGAACAGCTTCCAGAGGAGATCAGATTTGCTGGAACAGCCTCTAGAGGAGATCAGATGTGCTGGACCAGCTTCCAGAGGAGATCAGATGTGCTGGAACAGCTTCCAGAGGAGATCAGATGTGCTGGAACAGCTTCCAGAGAAGATCAGATGTACTGGACCAGCTTCCAGAGGAGATCAGATGTGCTGGAACAGCCTCTAGAGGAGATCAGATGTGCTGAACCAGCTTCCAGAGGACATCAGATGAGCTGGAACAGCTTCCAGAGGAGATCAGATGTGCTGGAACAGCTTCCAGAGGAGATCAGATTTGCTGGAACAGCCTCTAGGGGAGATCAGATGAGCTGGAACAGCTTCCAGAGGAGATCAGATGTGCTGGAACAGCTTACAGAGGAGATCAGAAGTGCTGGAACAGCCTCTAGAGGAGATCAGATGAGCTGGAAAAGCCTCTAGAGGAGATCAGATGTGCTGGACCAGCTTCCAGAGGAGATCAGATGTGCTGGAACAGCTTACAGAGGAGATCAGATGTGCTGGACCAGCTTCCAGAGGAGATCAGATGTGCTGGAACAGCTTCCAGAGGAGATCAGATGTGCTGAACCAGCTTCCAGCTTCCAGAGGAGATCAGACGTGCTGAACCAGCTTCCAGAGGAGATCAGATTTGCTGGAACAGCCTCTAGAGGAGATCAGATGAGCTGGAAAAGCCTCTAGAGGAGATCAGATGTGCTGGACCAGCTTCCAGAGGAGATCAGATGTGCTGGAACAGCTTACAGAGGAGATCAGATGTGCTGGACCAGCTTCCAGAGGAGATCAGATGTGCTGGAACAGCTTCCAGAGGAGATCAGATGTGCTGAACCAGCTTCCAGCTTCCAGAGGAGATCAGATGTGCTGAACCAGCTTCCAGAGGAGATCAGATGTGCTGAACCAGCTTCCAGAGGAGATCAGATGTGCTGAACCAGCTTCCAGAGGAGATCAGATGTGCTGGACCAGCTTCCAGAGGAGATCAGATGTGCTGGACCAGCTTCCAGAGGAGATCAGATGTGCTGGAACAGCTTCCAGAGGAGATCAGATTTGCTGGAACAGCCTCTAGGGGAGATCAGATGAGCTGGAATAGCCTCTAGAGGAGATCAGATGTGCTGGAACAGCTTCCAGAGGAGATCAGATGTGCAGGAACAGCTTCCAGAGGAGATCAGATGTGCTGGAACAGCTTCCAGAGGAGATCAGATGTGCTGGAACAGCTTCCAGAGGAGATCAGATGTGCTGGAACAGCTTCCAGAGGAGATCAGATTTGCTGGAACAGCCTCTAGAGGAGATCAGATGAGCTGGAATAGCCTCTAGAGGAGATCAGATGTGCTGGACCAGCTTCAGGGAGGAGATCAGATGTGCTGGAACAGCTTACAGAGGAGATCAGATGTGCTGGACCAGCTTACAGAGGAGATCAGATGTGCAATTGCTCAAGTCTTCAAGTTTCGACTTTCATGTCTAAGGTTTCGAGTTTCAAGTGCAAGTCTTAGGTTTCATGTCACTGTTTACTACCAGGAAACAACAAGAGGAGTCTGAAGCAGGTAAGCTAACTAAAGCAATGAAGTTAACGATCACAGGAGAACTCCAAAAGGAGGAATCTACCTTTGTGTCAGAAGTACATGTGTCATGGTTGATCAGCTCCAGTCAGAGGTTCAACAGGACATCAAAGCTGTTCAACACACATTCCAAACAAGCCATGATCAGATAACTTCAGAAAGATCAGAAAACTCCAACGTGTTACTCAAACTGACACGTCTCACCAGTTTAAAAGAGTTGAAAAGTGAAGTGGAGAAATTATTTCAAAGTGTCAAAGAAAGTGCAGATCAACAAAAGTTAAGTGTATTGACACTACCAGATCCCAGCACCATCCGTACTTCATCCCTGCCATCCGATTCTGCTCCAATGGCTCCTTTAACTTCTTCAACTCCTCTTTTAACCCTCTGGGGACCAAAAACGCGCCCGCGCGTTTTGCTGGGTTTTTTTCACATAGCAGCAACATACACTTAAAATACTCCGTCATTTATGGTCATATAAATAAAATCAATACATGATTATAAACTATAGAGGGTCTTCTTTTTTTGTGTACACTCACATTAACATCAAAACCGTGTGTTTTTTTTTTTTTTAAATAAATAAAATAAACAGGGTGCGCTTTCAGCTCACTCTGTCTCTGCAAAAATCTTTCTGAAACATGTCTGGAAAATTAACGAAAACTCAGCCAATACTTATCACACAAACATGAAACATACGTCTAAAGAACGCTTTAAATTTCTACTTTTAAATAAAACAATTCACATTTAAAACAAATATTCTCCTGCAATGTAAACTGTATGAAACTAAAGAGAAGTACAGTTTCTCTTGTCTCAGCTCATTATCGTTAATTTGTTCACACCCACTCGCAGAGCGCGCTATTCACAAGATAATGTGTTGAGGCCATATGCAAAATAGATAAACACCCCCAGGCAAATGCCTTAAAAGCAGCAAGTTTCATAACAAGATTCACTCACTTTCCTGCGCGTTTGGAAGATGGCACGCTACACCGGCGCGCTCTTCAGCTCGTCCTGGACAGTGACGAAGAGTTCACATTTTCCTCAGAAGAAGAGCGGGACTCTGACGATGAACGTTTGTATTTTGAAGAGCGACTTGATCCAGCCATGGATACAATTTCGGATGAGTAAGTCTTTTAGTTTAACTTACATTCGTTGACAAGCTATTTTATATAAACATGTAGGCCTACATATTTTACTGGTTGGACTATTTCCAGACTTGCCATCCAGTAGCCTATTCAGAGTATTGAAATTTAAAATATGTCTTAATAGGCAGGTTTTACTTACATTTAAATTGTCTAGCCTATAGGCTAAATGCTGTATGATATGTAAAATGATATTTAAAAAATATTATCTATGTTTAGATTAAATTTTGACTAGGCTATAGTGCTTATGCTACTGTGAGATACCTGCCTTTAGTTTTGTTTATTTTACTTACATTTGATTTGCTTAGAGCCCGCATCAACGGGGCATAAGCATTTACTGTGAGATACCTGCCTTTAGTTTTGTTTATTTATCGCTCACAATTGCTTTGTTTATAGCCGACTGATTATTTTTTAATCACATTTGATTTGCTTAGAGCAAATTTAGAACATTTAGTTTCTCCACATAGAGGAATTATAATAAAACAGATTGAAAACCTTTGAATCTCCTCTCATTCTTTGTTCAGGCTGCTTCACTTGATGGGTCATTAGCCATTGGGAGAGTGTCTGTCACACCCCTGGTCTGAATCTCATTAATATTGATAGGCCATTACCACTCCCACGCATAAACCTCTTCTGACCAAAAAACTGTCATACAAAGTGACCATATCAAATGAACTTTCCCCACAATTGTAAGGCCTTCAGACGAAGCAGACCCCCTACTGTACCGAACCAAACACATCATCCACCAGGCAAATGTCCACACTATACCTCAGACATCTGGTCCACAGTATTCTACCAGCAGCAAGCATCCTTATCACCCCAGTCAGGTGGTCACCCTTCCAACAACTCTGTTGCTACATCAAAAATTAATGTCACAATCAGCAACCAAGAAAACCTCCTCCTCATCTACAAGCTCTAATGAACGTGTTACAATCCCTCAACAACTAGTTGTCCCCCTTTGTATAGATGCCTGATCAGTTAAGGCCATTGTGGACACTGGTGCAAGCTACACACTCATCAATGAGAATCTTATGAGGCAGCTTACATTTCTGACAGCTGCGATTCGTGTGACGTGTGCGAGATGGCGCCAGTGTGTTTGTCGGCTTAACGTCAGCTCCGTCAACTTCTACTATGTTTGTTTGTGTTGTCACTTACGCTCTGTCGGTACTGTTCTGTTGCTGCTACTGTTGCTGCTCCAAGGTCCTACGATCAGAAAACTTTGTTGGATCTCAGAAACGCACTAGTGACCCCTGTTCTGTATGACGGATGTCACCCTCCGTTTATTTACCCCATCGCTGAGTGCGTCATTCGGCTACCTTGCTGTATCTCTAACCGAAGGAAGCGTCGGAGGCGCCGAGGCAAACGTGGAGGCATCCGGGTGAAGATCAGGAGAGGAGCGAGTGGTTCTCCCGCACAATTAGGTCCCTGCCAGCTCTCTGCAGACATTCTAGGTCGGAAAGATCTCTACCTGGCTCAACGTTCGTGGGATCTGAGGTACTCTTGTCATGTATACATCACCCTGCATCGACCCCAAATGCCCGTTAGCTATGCTCAACCGAGATTGCGTATCCGTAGCGCCGGGGTAAACGCCCTGAACATCCGCCCTTTGGAATACTCTCATTGCCCCCAGGCTGCTGTTTACACAAATGCAAAAGTGGCCCTGGTCAATAGCAGGTCAGCGTCTAACAAGACTTTCGTTCTGAATGACTTTTTTTCTCGTCATAATTTGGATTTCCTGTTTTTAACCGAGACATGGATTAGCGCTGGAGTTGGCCAGTCTTCTGTTTTTAGTGAACTTTGCCCAACTAATTGTTCATTTATTAGTACGCCGAGGTGCGTTGGAAGAGGTGGTGGTGTGGCTCTTGTTTTTAGGAACAATTTTAAATTACGGTCACTGTTTGCAGGGAGTTTTTCCACTTTCGAACTGCAATGTGTAGTTGTAGAATCTGTTATGTCACAATTGGTTTGTGTACTGATCTATAGGCCCCCTAAGCCAGACAAAGACTTTATAACTGAATTCTCTGACTTACTTTCCCATTTTGTGTCACTGTATGATCATCTCCTTATACTTGGTGACTTCAACATCCATGTTTGTTGTCCGGATAGACCTATGGTTCGCGAATTCTGTGGTGTAATAGATGCCTTTGGCCTTACGCAACATATAGATAAAGCTACTCATAAACTGGGACATACACTTGATCTAATTTTATCTTATGGTTTTATTGTTGATAATACTGTGATTGAGGAGGCCACTTTCTCTGATCATAAGCCCATTATATTTGACATCACCCTTTTCAGTCCCCTGCAAACTGTCAGAGTTCAGGACCATTACTCTCGCCAAATACATTCTCTTACTGCAGCTCAGTTTTCTGATAGTTTTTTTTTGTGAAAATGTTGCATCTACTATTGCAATAGCGGCATCGTTCTCCTCTAGTTCGGATTAATTAGTTACCCTTTTTCACTCATCTTGTTCTTCCATACTTGAGTAGCACCTTTAGTAGCACCTTTCACTTACACTCGCCTCAAATTAAAATCCCATTACTGGTTAGACGAGGATACACGCTCTTTTAGGCAGGCCTGTCGTAAAGCTGAAAGGAAATGGAAAAAGGATCATCTCAATGTTTCCTTTCAAATTTTTAATTCTGCATTAGCTTCTTTTCAGGCAGCAGCAAATATAGCCAGAGCAAAGCACCTCTCTAATTTGATCAGTAAACACTTAAACAGACCAAAGATTTTATTTAGCACTATAAACTCTGTTATCAACCCCTCAAATGTCCCAGTTGTTGATGTATCCACTGATACCTGTGAGAAATTTCTTAAGTTTTTTACTAACAAAATTTAGAACTTTAGAACAGTGTTTACCCCCACCTCACCTGTTACTCCGCCTGGTTGCTCAGGTGTACTAGCTACTTTTAACCAATTTCAGCCATCTCTCTCACTGAATTGAGGAATTAGTTTCACATACGAAACGTACTACTTCATCTTATGATTCTATCCCCTCTTCTATTTTAAAGGATATCTTTGATGTAGTTGGCCCCTCCATACAGGTCATCTTAAACTGATGTCTTGCTTCCGGTACTGTCCCTATTTGTTTTAAGCATGCGGTTGTCCAACCCCTGCTCAAAAACATAATCTCGATGTTAAATGCCTAAATAATTACCGTCCCATTTCTAAGCTTCCTTTTATTTCTAAAGTTCTGGAAAAAGCTGTTTTGTCACAGCTGCTACCCTTCTTAACCACCCACAATATACTAGAACCTTTTCAATCAGGATTTAGATCACTTCATAGTACTGAAACAGCTCTGCTCAAAGTAACCAATGATCTTCTTCTTAAACTAGATTCAGGTGATAATGCCATCCTGATATTATTGGATCTTAGTGCCGCCTTCGACACCGTTGATCACAACATCCTCCTTACTCATCTTGATCAGCAGGTGGGCATTAGGGAGACTGCATTACTTTGGTTCCGTTCATACCTCAATGATAGGACTTTCTCAGTATCTATTGGCAAGTTCTCCTCATCTTCTGCTTCCGTTTCATATGGGGTCCCTCAAGGGTCCATCTTGGGTCCTATGCTCTTTAGTCTGTATATGCTCCCACTGGGTAACATCATAAGGAAGCATAACATCTCTTTTCACCTCTATGCGGATGACTCACAGCTCTACTTGCCTCTAAAATCTAGGGACTCCATACAATCTCTTCTGGTCTGTCTCGAAGACATCAAAACTTGGATGGCTAACAACTTTCTCCAGTTAAATAGTGACAAGACAGAAGTCATTATTTTTGGTTCTCCCAAGGCAAGATGTACTGTGGTGCACAATTTAGGTCATCTCACCCCATTTATCAAACCTTATGCCGGAAACTTTGGTGTCATTCTTGACTCAGAACTCTGCCTTAACAAACAGATTAGTTCTGTTGTCAAGAATAGTTTTTACCAGCTCAGAATGATTTCCCACCTGAAGTCATTCCTATCTCGTGACGATCTTGAGAAAGTTATCCATGCCTTTATTACATCACGGCTGGATTATTGTAATTCCCTCTACTTTGGCCTCCCACAATCATCACTCAGACGTTTGCAGTTGGTACAAAACGCAGCAGCGCGTCTTTTAACTGGCACTAGGAGGCGTGAGCACATCACCCCCATTCTGGCCTCCTTGCATTGGCTCCCAGTTATTTTTAGGATTCAGTTTAAAGTTTTACTGTTTGTATTTAAGGCACTTAATGGGCTCGCCCCAACCTATATCACTGACCTTGTACAGCCATAGTCAGTTCAAAGGTCGCTGAGATCCTCAAACAAAGTGCTCCTGCTTGTGCCGCGCTCACGGTTTAAACAGAGGGGTGACAGAGGTTTTGCAGTTGCTGCTTCACGGTTGTGGAACCAGCTCCCTCAGGATATTAAATCTGCCCCCTCCATTGCTGTATTCAAATCGAGGTTAAAAACTCATTTTTATTCCATGGCCTTCCTTGTTCCCTAACCTGGCACTCCGGTTTATTCTTTGTATTTCTGTGTTGTGTGCCCTGATATTGAAGGTTTTCTTTTTATTCATGTCTTATATGCTTATGACTATTGATTCCATGTGTTTTTATTTTCTGTCTTTTTAGCTATTCATTGTACAGCACTTTGGTCAGTTCTGCGCTGTGTGTAAATGTGCTTTATAAATTAAAATGACTTACTTACTAACTTACTTACATCCCCAGACCAGATCCAACCGTGGTCCCGTGGTCCTCTTTATCTGGCAAACGGAAAAGCAGAGATTCCATAAGGATGGCTGAATACCACAATTCATTTACACGACCAAGCCTTTACTTTACCTGCTGCTGTACTTTCATCCCAAGTCCTAGCCTATGCTGTAGTCTTGGGGTTGGACTTTATTTTCTTCAGTGGGCTGAAACTCAATGTCATTGATCATAAATACTCCTTCAAGCTTGATCCTTCAAAAGAGTACCCCTTTCAACCAAGATATCCAAATGTACTTTGTACAAACTTAAGAAAGCCACACAAAACCTTTCCTTGATGACTTCTGTTCCACCTCTATCATCACCATTGCAAATTCAACAACTTGCCAGTATTGATAAAAAGACATTCTATTTTAGAAAAAATTATATTATATAGAAACTACCCTTTGATGGTAAGCTACAGTTATTCCAAATCCTGAAAGGCAGCCCTCAGGTATGTACTCTCCGTACTGGACGTACTGAGGTTCTCCAACACCGCATCTAAAGCACCAGTCAAGTAACCATCAAACAATGACCATACCGTTTGTCTCCCATAAAGCAACTTGCACTGGCTGAGCAACTTGATGATATGTTGATTCATTCTGAAGGTTCAGAAAACATCCTCAGTTGACCAGGAAAATACTGAGTTCTGGGTCTCAGATGTTTTCTGGGATCCCTCACCAGAACTAACTCAGCCACAATTAAGTCCTTTTAATAAATCAGACCAAACCATTTTATAATGACAGGGGTCTCACACAATATCAATTCAAACTTCAATATCAAAAAATACATAAAATATATAAACACATGAAATCACATTCACCATTAAGCAAAAATGAAAATAAACTTAAACACACCAAAATATACTTTCTGCACAACACATTCAAATTAACAAACGACCCAGACAAATATGGACCCACAACTTACATTTCCCAATTCAGAAAGTGACGCTTACCCTCTTCCCAATATCACAGAAATTCTTGGAATCACTCTCTGGGGCAGCCATCTTCTCTACTATTGATCTCAATAGTTGATATTGGTGTTATGGAATTTTTCCATTATTGCTCTGATTTCAGTGATTCCTAATGATGGCTTAATCTGTTCTCACGAATGTAGTGAGAGGGGGCCTTTGGGTGATAATTTACTGTGGTTGGGAGTCAGTGGAGGTAAGGAAAAGCAGGTGGTCCAGGGGTCATCTTGAGTGCATTTGTACGTTATAGCCTAAAGGGTTAAGGGGGCATTTACCTCTCAGGGCCAGGGAGAAATAGGAAAAAACAAAGCATATCTCTCCTGTGAGGGGAGGGCAGAAATAAGGCCTTGGAGGACACAAGATATAAAAAAGACAGACACTGCTTCTCTTTATCTCTCCTCACTGACTCACGAATGTGTATTGGTGATGAAGATCTCTCTTGCAAGAGAATGAATACTTTATAAACTATTAAATTGGACTCAGAGTGTCTCTTACTCAGTGATGATGTTTGTTGGAAAGCAAAAAGCCACAACAGTTTTGGTGTCAGAAGTGGGATTCCTTGGAAGTGCCTTCTGGACCTGAGAGCGAACGGTGTTTGGCCACCTGAACTGAGCAGTTCCAGCTCTACCTCGTAAGCTTGAGAGAGAGGGGGCGACCGCTGTCGGGTCCGGGAGGGGCTCCACTGGAATCAAAAGAAAGCGAACCCGTGGCAACCAACATATCTCTGGTAAGAGACGTCTAAAATATTTTCTTTTGGGGAAAAGTATTTTGTTTCGGGTATGAAATGTGAGTGAACCATATTGGCTGAGGACTGTTTCTGTGGTACGTAATATGAGATTAATTGAGATCTATATATAGATCAAGAGGTTTCAAACAGATAAGAGAGAAAATTATCTGAGATTAATTGAGGTCTGTAACAGATCAAGAGGTTTCAAACAGATAGGTAACCTGAAAATCAGTTGTTCCACCACGGAGCAAATTGTTTTTAGGTGCTGAGGCTAATTAGGGGGAGGCAGAAAAGATTTTTTTTGGTAAACCTTAATTAGGAGGGCACTAATAGTGCAACCCGACTGATTTGGGTTAAAAGAAAAAATCGGGTCTGTTGGGGACGCCTAACAGATCAGGAAAACGCGCATTGAAGAGAAATCCACAGAGAACAGAGAAGCAGCCAATATGGGGAAGTCTCAAGGTAAGCATGCCAAATTTGATACACCGGTTTTCTATCAAATGAGAAAATTATGGGGGAAAATTTATGTTTTAGATATTGAAAAACTGAGAAAATACCATGATTTCCCCAGGGAGGGAACACTGAGCACAACTAGACTGAAAGTAGTGTGAGAATCAGTTAAACAGGGCAGTGAGAAACAAAAAGGTTGTTATGGCTGTGTTCAACGTGTGTAAGCAATGTGGACAAACAATGGATTGTTATCTTAAAGGGGCAGATAAAAAAGAACTGTCGAGAGAAATAAGGTTTTTACTTCTTCATCCAGTAAATGGATGCATGACATTAGATGTCTGGAGAACTTAAATTTATATGATACGGATTGAAGTAGCAAGTAGCAATAAGGCTGTCTGTGTGAAATAGGGGATTGTAATTTGATATTTTGGTTTCTGCAAAACAGTAAAGATAAGTGGGACTGAGACAATACGGATACTATTTTTTTTTGGATCTCAGACTAACCATTTGATAAAGGAATACTGTGAGAAGTAGTTATAATGAAAAAAATAAAGTTAAAATTAATGTTATCAAAACAAGGGAAAGATTGGAAATTCAAGTGTCACTATGACGGATGAGAGACTTGATGGAAGAGGGAAGTGGGAAAAAAACAAGAAGGAGTGTGAGATATGTTTGTGTGAGGATTGTGCAAACAATCATGTACTGGTTAGATAATGAAGGAACTGGCATGTAGGGAAAAGAAAGGAGAGGATACAGAAGGAACTGGCATGTAGGGAAAGATTGAGATTGACAGGGATTAACATGATATGAAGAATGTTTTAAGTTGATGATAATACCAAATTAGTAAGGTGTAAAGACAGCTATGTCCAGAGATTCTGGAAGTGTAACTGTAAATGCCCACCGAGAAGGTGTTTGAAAATGTGATAGTGACACATTTCTGATAATAATGTGGGTTTGAAAGTAGATCAGTGTTTAAATGACGACATTAACATTTTGTCTGAGAAATAAGAGATAAAAAACAAGGTCAAAAGATTGAAGTCTTAAAGTGAATCCTTTTGAAGAAAAGATCTATAATAGTCATTTTTAAAAGTGAATTGATGAATACAGGTTGATGTAAAATTAATGACTCCAACAAATGTGAGTTGCAAAATATATCAAAGTAACTAACCTGATGATTGTGTTGTAATTAAACATTTAAAAACAAAGGTTTAAGATGATATAGAGAGACTTATCTGACAGATGATTTACAATAACTGCAAAAGTATCACAAGTAGAGTGCTTGCCTCGTCAAAATTAAATCCTAATTGGAGATTGATAAACTCCAAGAGAAAACTTAAGTCAAATATTAAACTATGGTTGAGAACTTGACAATTAAAATTGAGATTGAGAAATGTG
The DNA here is from genome assembly GCA_030578255.1 of Tiaroga cobitis. Classification (NCBI taxonomy): domain Eukaryota; kingdom Metazoa; phylum Chordata; class Actinopteri; order Cypriniformes; family Leuciscidae; genus Tiaroga; species Tiaroga cobitis. The sequence goes on along the minus strand of CM060607.1, from coordinate 27,428,449 downwards.
AAACGTTATTGAGAACTAGAATAATTATTTTATGTAAGAACAAATAAGCAGAAGCAGTACTGGATTAACAGTTGCTAAATGCTGATTAAACAAACAGCTTGAAAAGTTGACCATGAAAGAACTAGAAGCTGATGTTTTGCTTCCAAAAGATAAGTTTGCTATTGGCTGTAATGAAACAGTTCGCTTATCTAAATCTGATGTGTGCTGTGGCTGAAACAGCCAGTGCAACAGAGACTCAATCTGAGTGGAAATTTGTAATGTCTAAATAAAGACAACTATAAGAATTATGTTTATTTGGAAACACATGTAATTTCTGGCAAATATGCCTTAAGTAGAAATTTTGGGTATCAATACTTTACTTGAGTAATTATTTTTCAGCCGACTTTTTACTTCTACTCCTTACAATTTCACGCAATTATCTGTACTTTCTACTCCTTACATTTTAAAAATAGCCTCGTTACTCCTATTTCATTTCAGCTTGTCTTGTCATCGTTCAAAAAATGACCAACACAAACGTTTAATAGATCTGAGTCCCGCCTCCTGAACATCGCTAAACTGATTGGCTTTATGTTTTCTTTCTAACTTGTGAGAGGCTGTTACATTTGGTTGTGCGAAGCGGCAAAACTCATCCGAAGGAATTAGGAAACCTAGATGCGGTAAGTGAGGGAGAAAATAACAGTTTTCTGCTCAAGAATACGGGGAAACTCGCGTCAAATATTGATTTGGGGACAGCCGTTTTTAAATGATAGAACTGACAATCGCGGGATAAGTGGCAAACATAATAGAGGGGTTTCACGACGCGTCATCAATACGGAAGTCGGCCATTTTGGAGGCACAGAACGTAAATAATGCCACTGACCTGAATGGACTCGCAAATTTGGCTGATTATTGCTGCTGAAAAATGGTCGAGTTTTGGTCTGTACCAATCGGTCACATCGGGAAAAAATATGTCGAGTGCTATAGACTGTCAAAAGTTAAAGAGAAGAGTGCAATAAACTGATGAAAGAAGGCTTTTGTGATTGAGAGAGGTACAGCATCAGACACGTATAAATGAAGCGTTGACTATGGCTAAAATGTTGACGTAGTTAACTATGGCTACATTCACACTGTCAGTTCAAATCCGATTATCTTTGTATCAAATTGGAATCGGATCTAAAATGATGTCCACACTGTGTATCGCAACTGTTCAGATCCGACGTGTGTGTCCATGCATGTTATTTGGTAATATGGCAATGATTTTGCGGTGATGGAGGGAGTTGCATTTGCAATATAATGTTAGATGTTGTCTTATTTAAATGTTACAACATGGAAATGTGTAGCCGCCGCGCTGGACTACTGCGGCAGAACTGTAGGAGGCTGGTATGTAGCTACTGCTTTTTTCCCACGCTCGTCTGCGCCGGTTTCAGAAATAATACTTTTCTGCTCGTCCCGGCACTTTGCAACAACACAGCATTGTTTCGGCAGTGACTTTCAGCATGTTTCCTATAAATGACGTTTGCATTTTAAGACATACCACGCGAAATCCGATCGTTCAGACTGTGGCTGATGTCCTGATATGTGATTTGAATAGGATTTCAAACCACATATGGATGTAACTTGAAACGGATTTCATGTGCTTTTTTGGACTGACAATCTGAACGTATCCTATGTCGGGATAATAAATAGATGGAAGAATTGCAGTAATGTTACGTGCTAGAGAAGCTAAGTTAACTCGTTCGGATCTTTACCACATATTAACTTTAGTTTGTCAAAATGTTGCGCTCTCTCCTGCTTCCCAAGTCATTCTCTATATGATTTTGCACCTACCACATGTTTTTTCCATGGTTTATTAGTGTAACAATGTGTTCAGTAGTACATAAACTGTGCAATCCATGCTGTTGTTTACATCCGAGTGCCTCCATAATGGCCGCGCATCCGGGTTACCGCCCAGAACGTGACGTTGGTGAAACCCCTCTATCGAGAGTGTGAGTGTGTGTGAGAGAGAGAGTGTGTGTGTGTGTGTGTGTGTGTAACCCTACATTACAGGATCAAAATATCCCCATAAAGATGGCAATATCCGAAATCCTTGTGTTTTTTTTTTAAACGGCTTATAAATCAGACTAAATTATGTTTTTTGAAAATGCAGAGAGTTATCTGTGATAGGGTTAGTGTAGGGGGGTAGAATGCACAGTTTGTAAAGTATAAAAATCATTATGTCTATGGAAAGTCCCCATAAAACATGAAAAAATAACATTGCTTGGTCTGTTGAAATGAGAGGCCTGTTTAATCAAGTTGAAACCTTGTCATCCCAGTCTCATCAGCTGGACTGAAAGAAGTTTCAGTGCACTTAGGACCCTGAAAACATGTCTCAATGCAATGGTCACAAGTGACACTTGACAGTATTGCTGTGTGTCGTGTCCAACAGGACAAACTTGACATTATTGATGCAAAACATATATGCCAACAGTTCATTTCTGTTAAAGGGATAGTTCACTTATTTAGAAATTAAAATTCTGTCATCATTTACTCCCTCTCAAGTTGTTTCAAACCAGTTCTACCAGAAAGACTCGGGAGAATAAATACTGTAACAATAAATACATTTATTGATAGCCCAGCAAGCAATAAAGTTCTTTGGCGTAGGCCCCGTCCATAGCTCGCAATCCGAGGGTCCGGACTCTGCATTTCCTGCCTGAAGACGAAGGCAGGGGCGCAGCCGACCCCCTGTGAGGTATAGGAAGGGACCATCCTGGTGGTGGTGGGGAGGATGGAGGGGAAGGGACCATCCTGGTGGTGGTGGGGAGGATGGAGGTGAATGAAAGCGTCAGCATCTGCGAACTCAAACATGTGTAAGTACTGGTCTTTTATACCGCAATTATTAGACACGATTGGATAGATGAGAAGGTAATAAGTGACGAAGCAATTGAGTCTTCCCGGCAGAACTTAACGCTAAAGCTTCCATTTCTACCAGAAAGACTCGGGAGAATAAATACTGTAACAATAAATACATTTATTGATAGCCCAGCAAGCAATAAAGTTCTTTGGCGTAGGCCCCGTCCATAGCTCGCAATCCGAGGGTCCGGACTCTGCATTTCCTGCCTGAAGACGAAGGCAGGGGCGCAGCCGACCCCCAAAAATAGGTGGAAGATAATTCCACCAGGACGGAGCCCACCCCCAAAGAACGGTAAAGAAAAGTATACCCACCAGTCGTATATCCTGTAGAGCCTAAAATAGAAAGAAAAGGGAATTAATAATGGGCATGAACATGAAATGTGGAAAGCCTCGTAGCCAATAACTAATTAGTAAAAGATGACTGCATAGTGAGCCTGAAAGGTACTATGATAAGACGTGAATAATGCATTTATGGATTTATGTTCTGCTGCTGTATGTACATTAGCATTTATCCATGCTGACGCTTTCATCCAGGTGACTTATGTTTTGAGACGCACTTACGTCTGATCGAACCAGTTTCCCTGAGAATGAGTTGGAGGGACGCAAGTGTTGTGGAATAGTGACTTAACTGAGAACGAGGCTAACTTAGGACATAGGGACAGGTCATGGAACAAAAGCTGTTATAGGACCACAGAGAAAAGGCCACCTTGGCCATACAGAACCGGCCATATGGGACAAGGCCGTAACAGACCGCACAGAGACAAGGCCTCGATGGACCACACAGACAATGCCACATTGGCCAGGCCTCATTGGACCACACAGAGACAAGGCCTCGATGGACCACACAGACAATGCCACATTGGGCCAGGCCTCATTGGACCACACAGAGACAAGGCCGCGATGGACCACACAGACGATGCCACATTGGGCCAGGCCTCATTGGACCACACAGAGACAAGGCCGCGATGGACCACACGAAACAGAGCCGCATTGGCCAGGCCTCATTGGACCACACAGAGACAAGGCCGCGATGGACCACACAGACAATGCCACATTGGGCCAGGCCTCATTGGACCACACAGAGACAAGGCCGCGATGGACCACACAGACAATGCCACATTGGGCCAGGCCTCATTGGACCACACAGAGCAGGCCACCTAGGGCCATACACAGAGCAGGCCTCCTTAGACCGCAAACTGGCCACATTGGACCACACGGCCATGATAGACCACAGACACAAGGCCGCCCGGCCACATGGCCTTGCTAGACCACAGAGACAAGGCCGCAATGAGCCACAACGGCCTCTAATGCCGCACATAGAACGAGGTAGACTGGACAAGGCCGCAAGGCCACACAAAACCAGGCCGCAAGGACCACAAGGCCTTTTTTTTTTTTTTTTTTTTAGCGAGGCAACAATGCCTCAAGGCCGCTTGGCCACACAACAACGGCCGCTTGGCCACATTGAACCGTGCCACTAAAGGCCACAGACCACTGGCCATTTTTTACATACAGGACAAGGCAACTTGTGCCACAAGGCCACTATAGACCACACAGAGACAAGGCCCGCTGGGCCACAAGGCTGCTAAAGCCATACAGAGACAGAACCACTCATAGACAAGGCCTTAGGCAACATAGAACCAATGCCATAACTGGCCACAAGACAAGGCCACATTAGGCTACATGGTCACAGTAGACCACACCGAACATAGAATGAGGCCGCAAGGGCCGCGATATCGTAAGCCCACACTGAGACGAGGTCACACAGGGACAACGGCCACTAGGCCACACAGAACCGAGGCCATAGGGGCCACAAGACCATGTAGGCCACACATAGGACAAGGCAACATTATGCCACAAGGCCTTGAGACCCGCACAGAGACAAGGCCCGCTGGGCCACAAGGCTGCTAATGCCACACGGATACAAGGCCAACGAGACACAGCCACTAGGCCACACAAAACCATGCCATAACTGGCCACAAGACCACGGGACAAGGCCACATTAGGCTACACGGTCACAGTAGACCACACTGAACATGTATATCATACACTTGCATGATTTTTATTTTTTTTATAAGACCATAAAGACCACATGGAACAAGACCACAAAGGCTACTACTGCCACATAGAGACAAGGCCACATTAAGACAAGGCCACTAGGCCACATATAGACGATGACTCATTGACCATTTGTAAATGCAAGCAGAATTTAGGACCAATTGTGAGAATGGATTATCATGGCACCACCACCAGTAGTTGCGAAGGTTATTTACCTGAACCGTTTTAGTGAAGAGCTTGCTGAGCTTCGAGGATGATTTTAAATCGGGTCTTATATAGACTCTAATGTAGAAGACCATTTGCCCAGGATCTTAATAGCTGAAGTAGAAATGCCATGATCAGCTGCTGTAGTGGCTGCCCCGATCCTGAAGGAATAACCAGTATACTGGGAGGGAGATAGACTGCAGCTTTTGAGGACAGAAACTGATGAGTCCTGAACTAGGCTTAGAGAGAAGTGCTCCGTTAGTTAGGATAAATGAGGGGAATTTAAAGAAATTAATCATAGATGAGAAGGGACAGAATTTATAACTAATTAATAAATTGATAAGTGAAACAGAGCCTTGAGAGTCATTCTTAGAGTTCTTAAGAAAGAGAGTAAAGAAATTAGGTGAGAAACGCTAATCAGAAAAGACCATGGGGAAATCAGAGTATTTAGCTCCTGGAGTGAATCCCCTGGATGCATGAGCCATGATGCTGTAACAGACAGCTACAATCTGAATACCAATAGAAAAGAGACCATTGCGGACATGAAGTAATAAAAGGAGGTTGGATGGATTTTGCTTTTTCTAACTTACTTAGTGTGAAATGTTGCCGTATAAGCATAATCAACATCTTCAAGGTTAGTGCATCACAACCTAAATTTACATGAATCCTGCCCACGGGACATGATTTAAGAAAATCGAGACAGAATAAGCCAATTAGTGACTAGAGATAGCTACATAATTCAACGACCATCCGGAATGTTGTCTATATGTTGACACTTCTTGAGTCTCTCCATCTTGAATGATCCCGGTTGAACGAAGCGAAAAGTTTAAAATATTTGGTGAGAGGTAATCGAAGCTGCAAACGAGCTGTTGAAACTCCGACCCCTGTGCCGGGAGTAGCAGCCCTGCCACATCCAAAGGGATAGACAAAACGATATGCTTATTCACCTTCGAAATAACCATTCCAAAATGCTATTCAAAATTATCTGTGGGCATTCCGAGCTAAACCCCACGTACACACTGGAGACCCACCACATATCCTGCGAAAAGGGCACAATTATACTCATTTTTATCTTTGTGATACAATGTGATTGGCAGGCGTTTATCGGAGGTTTACTACAGGTCTTGGCTATGCCTTAAGTAGCAAATAAAGAGAAGGTATGGTGAACATACTTGGATAGTTAGTATTAAAATACTTACGTGAATTTGAATGCCTGCGAGCAAACTATGAATGGAAGAATATTAAATTACGATTTCGTAATTATAGACGAGGAAGGAACAATCGGCCGTGATCAGGATGTGAAAACAGGAATCTGAAAAGAAAAGCAAAACATTACTAATTTAACATAAACTCTGTTAGAAGAGGGCAGGGTGATGGATCCGGGTTGCTGAACGGCAAAAGCCGTCTGAAAGCCTGTAACAAAGAATGAAAGCGCGTAGCTATGGCTTTGCATTGGCAGGAATAAGCACAACCTTAATTATGAAATTGAAGACGACTGATAGCCAAATTAACGTCTCAGGAATGGCATGATCGCCTAACAATAAGATCTGCCTTGATGACAACCATGCTTTGTTAGCACGGCGATATAATATATTTTGCGACCACGTCAAATCCCTAAGGACGCTAACGACCGCTATAGGATGATTTTGTGAAGAGCGGACGAAACGAACCTTGAGTAAGCTTAAAATATTCATCTAGCCTTTACTGATCTAGATATCCGAATCTGAGATTGTATGTTTTTTTTATTTTTTTTTTATAGAAATTCTTAAACCAGCTAAATCTGACTTCTTAATACGGTACTTACCTGAAGTAAGGTGACGGCGTCCTATCAAGAAGCTACTATCATTACCTAAATGATACTTGATCTGTTATCTTTTGAGCGTAGAATCCTTTTCTCAGATGCGGAGCATATGCCTGACATGGCTCCCAAGTTGCTCTTTGCAGAAATTGCCCCATTCGTCGCTGGCCACAACAACAGTTGAGACTCTTGAATAGAAAGATACATGTACATGTGAATCATACAGTTGAGGAAAGACAATGCCACTCGAGTCTCCTTCACTGATTAGTTCTGTTGATTGGTTTGACTTGATAAAACTAATATGACTGTTAGTTCTACTGAGTTAAAAGTTTTTGCTAAGGATATTGACAGGAGTATCCTTAGTCTGCATTTTTCTGTACATTAATGTGGAAATACCCATCACATAAAATATTTTTATCACACATATCAGTGGATTAAGTAGTCACCAGGAAAGGTTAAATATTACAGCAATTGTACACATTTCCAATATTGTAGATCTAATTTTCATTAAGGGACTTATAATATGATTTTAAAGTAGGCCTAAATATGTTAAATAGTTGTTTGTGAAATTACAACACTTATGTAAGTATGTAATTAACTGCCATTATAGAGATATCCACTACAGAATGTATAACAGTCAAATGAACAACTTGCTCTCTTTAGCTCAGGTTTTTTTTTTATTTTTTTAATCAGTTACTCAGTTGTTAGTGGGTATTTGCAAACTGCCCACGAGAGCGTGGTATCGACAACGCTGATATATATATATATATATATATATATATATATATATATATATATATATATATATATATATTTTTTTTTTTTTTTTTTTTTTTTTTTTTTTCTTCTTCAACAATTGCACAGTTTACAGGAACGTTCATCTCCATTGTAAAAAATAATACATTGTGCAGTTTCCAACATTGCGGGTGTTTTGACAAAAATGATATTATTAGATCACTGTACTGTGGCGGTGACACGAAACTTGCTTACACTTGCTATGAACATTTCCCCTTTAAGGCGAGCTAACCGGCCCCATTGCAGTCTGCAGATCAGTAACGTTAGTAATTATGAACACGTACGCCACGTCACCGTAGACACCAATTTGAACTCTGCCGCTGGTGTAGGAAGCAACGGAGAAATACTTACCTGGATGAAGTTTAATCATGCTAGAGGGGACATATTAACAGTGGCTGGTGGAAGCGCCTACCAAACTTGAAAAACCAACTTGAAAGCCTTGGAAGTGGAGCTTGAACTTGAACCAGCGAGAGAAGATCGCCTCTCGTGATTTGAGTTGTTGATTCATGTCGGTGGATCGGTGATCTGCGGGATAATGCACCCGTGCAGACAGCGAGGTTCTTTTGCTGGACAAGTTGTTGAGAATGACATAGTTCTCTTCCTGCCGGATTATCCTGACTGAGCTGACGCTGTTCGAGGCGTTTGATGACGTGAAAATGGAAACTGATTGGTTACCCAGGGTGTTTTAGGCCTAGAGAGCAGAGCTTCTCATGAGAGGCCTTGGCTGATCAAAAACTCTCCGAAGACCACTGTGCATACGGGGAGATGCGGGGGACATTCTAAAACGCTTAACGTGAAAAACGCTTAACGTGGCTTACTGCACTAAGACAGTGATATTAAAAGACCAAACTCAGTACACATCATATTAATAAACCATACTATGTATAAAATAATAAGATGAGTCCAAAATATGAACGCAACGCGTTTCATTTCACGTTAAGCATTTTCTTCCCATAGAAAACCGTTATAAGAAAACGCTTAACGTGGCTTACTGTACTAAGACAGTGATATTAAAAAACCAAACTCAGTACACATCATATTAATAAACCATACTATGTATAAAATAATAAGATGAGTCCAAAATATGAACGCAACGCGTTTCATTTCACGTTAAGCATGTTCTTCCCATAGAAAACCGTTATAAGAAAACGCTTAACGTGGCTTACTGTACTAAGACAGTGATATTAAAAGACCAAACTCAGTACACATCATATTAATAAACCATACTATGTATAAAATAATAAGATGAGTCCAAAATATGAACGCAACGGGTTTAATTACACGTTAAGCATTTTCTTCCCATAGAAAACCGTTATAAGAAAACGCTTAACGTGGCTTACTGTACTAAGACAGTGATATTAAAAGACCAAACTCAGTACACATCATATTAATAAACCATACTATGTATAAAATAATAAGATGAGTCCAAAATATGAACGCAACGCGTTTCATTTCACGTTAAGCATTTTCTTCCCATAGAAAACCGTTATAAGAAAACGCTTAACGTGGCTTACTGTACTAAGACAGTGATATTAAAAAACCAAACTCAGTACACATCATATTAATAAACCATACTATGTATAACATAATAAGATGAGTCCAAAATATGAACGCAACGGGTTTAATTACACGTTAAGCATTTTCTTCGAAAACCGTTATAAGAAAACGCTTAACGTGGCTTACTGTACTAAGACAGTGATATTAAAAGACCAAACTCAGTACACATCATATTAATAAACCATACTATGTATAAAATAATAAGATGAGTCCAAAATATGAACGCAACGCGTTTCATTTCACGTTAAGCATTTTCTTCCCATAGAAAACCGTTATAAGAAAACGCTTAACGTGGCTTACTGTACTAAGACAGTGATATTAAAAAACCAAACTCAGTACACATCATATTAATAAACCATACTATGTATAAAATAATAAGATGAGTCCAAAATATGAACGCAACGCGTTTCATTTCACGTTAAGCATGTTCTTCCCATAGAAAACCGTTATAAGAAAACGCTTAACGTGGCTTACTGTACTAAGACAGTGATATTAAAAGACCAAACTCAGTACACATCATATTAATAAACCATACTATGTATAAAAAAATAAGATGAGTCCAAAATATGAACGCAACGCGTTTCATTTCACGTTAAGCATTTTCTTCCCATAGAAAACCGTTATAAGAAAACGCTTAACGTGGCTTACTGCACTAAGACAGTGATATTAAAAGACCAAACTCAGTACACATCATATTAATAAACCATACTATGTATAAAAAAATAAGAGGAGTCCAGAATATGAACGCAGCGCGTTTAATTACATGTTAAGCATTTTTCTCCCATAGAAAACCATAAGAAAACGCTGTGGAGTAAAAAAAAAAAACTTTTCCTCTTCAACGCCCTTTTGTGAACACGCCCCTTTTTAGAGCACATGGTTGCCTACAACCAATCACAAATCTTTGTTTTTGAATGTCCAATCACCACACAATGTAATCTTTTGAAATGCGTGTAACTGTCATCTGTAGGTATATATAAGGCACTGTCAGTGGCACTGACACCACAACCTGTCATTTGTGCAGTCGCCTTGCTAGAGTCGCTGTATAGGTCATTCAGTTGCATTCAGATTTTTGGAATCGAAATTTCTTTATAAAAAGCCTTTTTAAAGGCTACAACTCATTTTCACTGGTGTCATACTAATTACCAGGGTATTCTTAATATACATATATTATATAATATTATATTATAGTATATTATATTATTACTAATATTATATATTATAGTATATTATATTATAATATAGTATATTATATTTTGTTGTATTTGTTTGTTTTGTCTTTTTTCCCCCTTTGTTGTATATTCACATCGACACAGGTGAATATAAAAAAATGACTTTAATGCAAAAACAGTCAGAGTTTACACTTAAAGAAGCAGAAGCAATTCTAGATGATGTTGAAAAATACAAGGAGTTAATTTCCAGCGAACCACCATTACATCCAATGTGTACTGAGTTTGGTCTTTTAATATCACTGTCTTAGTACAGTAAGCCACGTTAAGCGTTTTCTTATAACGGTTTTCTATGGGAAGAAAATGCTTAACGTGAAATGAAACGCGTTGCGTTCATATTTTGGACTCATCTTATTATTTTATACATAGTATGGTTTATTAATATGATGTGTACTGAGTTTGGTTTTTTAATATCACTGTCTTAGTACAGTAAGCCACGTTAAGCGTTTTCTTATAACAGTTTTCTATGGGAAGAAAATGCTTAACGTGTAATTAAACTTGTTGCGTTCATATTTTGGACTCATCTTATTATTTTATACATAGTATGGTTTATTAATATGATGTGTACTGAGTTTGGTTTTTTAATATCACTGTCTTAGTACAGTAAGCCACGTTAAGCGTTTTCTTATAACGGTTTTCTATGGGAAGAAAATGCTTAACGTGAAATGAAACGCGTTGCGTTCATATTTTGGACTCATCTTATTATTTTATACATAGTATGGTTTATTAATATGATGTGTACTGAGTTTGGTCTTTTAATATCACTGTCTTAGTACAGTAAGCCACGTTAAGCGTTTTCTTATAACGGTTTTCGAAGAAAATGCTTAACGTGTAATTAAACCCGTTGCGTTCATATTTTGGACTCATCTTATTATTTTATACATAGTATGGTTTATTAATATGATGTGTACTGAGTTTGGTTTTTTAATATCACTGTCTTAGTACAGTAAGCCACGTTAAGCGTTTTCTTATAACGGTTTTCTATGGGAAGAAAATGCTTAACGTGAAATGAAACGCGTTGCGTTCATATTTTGGACTCATCTTATTATTTTATACATAGTATGGTTTATTAATATGATGTGTACTGAGTTTGGTCTTTTAATATCACTGTCTTAGTACAGTAAGCCACGTTAAGCGTTTTCTTATAACGGTTTTCTATGGGAAGAAAATGCTTAACGTGTAATTAAACCCGTTGCGTTCATATTTTGGACTCATCTTATTATTTTATACATAGTATGGTTTATTAATATGATGTGTACTGAGTTTGGTCTTTTAATATCACTGTCTTAGTACAGTAAGCCACGTTAAGCGTTTTCTTATAACGGTTTTCTATGGGAAGAAAATGCTTAACGTGAAATGAAACGCGTTGCGTTCATATTTTGGACTCATCTTATTATTTTATACATAGTATGGTTTATTAATATGATGTGTACTGAGTTTGGTCTTTTAATATCACTGTCTTAGTGCAGTAAGCCACGTTAAGCGTTTTTCACGTTAAGCGTTTTAGAATGTCCCAGATGCGGCACTGAACGCGGGAACCTCGACGTGTAGCGGAGATACGGCGGGACATATCCATCGTCGGAACTCAATAATAGAACAGTCCTGAAACATGTTGGCTGGCGACTGAACGAGAGCATGAATGAAAGCGTCAGCGTCTGCGAACTCAAACATGTGTAAGTACTGGTCTTTTATACCGCAATTATTAGACACGATTGGATAGATGAGAAGGTAATAAGTGACGTAGCAATTGAGTCTTCCCGGCAGAACTTAACGCTAAAGCTTCCACATTCTTTCTTCTGCTGAACACAAAAGAAGATATTTTGAAGAATGTCGATAACCAAACAGTTGATGGTAGCCATTGACTTCCATAGTATTTTTTTTTCCCTACAATGGAAGTCAATGGGTACAATCAGCTGTTTGGTTATCGACATTCTTCAAAATATCTTCATTTATGTTCAGCAGAAGAAAGAAACTGGTTTGAAACAACTTGAGAGTGAGTAACCTAAATGATTTTCGTTTTTGGGTGAACTATATCCTTTTAATGAATGATGCAGATGTGTTTGGCTTCTTCAAAAAGTAAGGAACAAGACAATATTGCACTATTGCATTGCACTATGAACGGAGTAAGGTTAAGTCTCTGTTAAACTGCCTCCTTGTCTTTATTAGTTACCTGTAACATTACAGAATTAATGAATTAATGTATTGTTAAGGTCAATATAGACTAAAAACCTTAATACATTATCCTATTAATTTCCTGATTCCTCCTCCCCTTCTGTGAATGTCCCCAGTACCCACCAATCTCAAAATTAAACCTACGCCTTTAAAGAGAAGTATAAACATATACTATTCCGAGATAACATGTCTCTGAAGTTTGACTTTTTGCACCATTACAATACTTATAGGCAACTAGTCATCATATCTTCCGCTCCATGAAACACATGTTAATGCTCAGTTGTACACACATATGGTTCTTTAATGTATTTGCATTTTACTAAAATGGAAATTGGACTGAAATTCATTTTCTATGGGCATATATGCGGCTGAAACAGGTAGTGCATTCCAATTTTTTCAACATTAACATTTTAATATAACGTTATAGTGATGGCCTTTAGAAAACATGTTTTTTAAGGAGGTGGTAGTGCACTATAGGCCCCTGTGGCGAGGCCTAAGCTTTTGTCCTTAATGGCATTTTTTTCCTTGCATTACTTTTACTTTTATACTTTAAGTAGTTTTGAAACCAGTTACTTTTACACTTTTACTTGAGTAAAAAGCTTGAGTTGATACTTCAACTTCTACAGAAGTCTTTTTAAACCCTAGTATCTATACTTCTACTTGAGTAAAGAATGTGAATACTTTTGACACCTCTGCTACTGATAAATAACCAGGGCTACTTATTTACATACTGACTTTTTAAAGACATTTGGGACTCCAGTCTCTCCGCGGGAATATAGCATTGTTTTTGATGCAGTACCCGTCAGTCTTCTGAGAGGCAACAGTGAACCTCATTAGCAATCAATGTTTAAAACAGTGTTTGTTAAACGGTGTTGATATTAAGCCTCAGTTTGTAAATTCGTTTAATACATACTAACTACGCTGACTCCATTTCACCAAGCCTTTCTTTTCAGGCATATCTTGTACAAAGAAAGAGAAACATTTTCTTCTGTTTTTCCAGTGACACTAATAAAAACCACACACTACTATCTGTGTACTTGTCAAGAAAGGAAGAAACTTTAGGATTATTTATTTGTTTTCCGAATGAAACCAGCACTCACCAGTGTGAGGCCTGAGTCATGGTGCCTGTTTATTTGTAATGGGATCCTTTCTCAACACTGTATTATATTTCATCTCTCCCAGCGCATAGCTCATCTGAGGAGTTCACTGACACAGGATGCAACATGCGTAGCTAGTTCAATACCAAGCATGGAATGAAAATTCTCCCTATTTTCTAAATGCTTGCTACAGAACTTATTATGGGTTTTTCTTTTTAAGTTTTGACCACATAATGTTTAATCAAAACGGACCCTGTGCGGAAATGACTGACTTCTCCAATCATTTAGTCTGCTTAAACCACTGTCCCTTCAAATTTGCCTTGTTCTGCCTCCACGTTCGAGTGCAACGTCCACATCTCAAAATCCAGTCAACAACCGATGCATAGATCCAGTTCCCACCCTAGATTTTTCCATTCCATTACACTCAGATGTGTCACATACAGATGAAAAGATCTATCACTTTGCCTAGAACAAATAAAAGCTCCCTGCGCCAAATTTTGATAGATATTATCCAATTCAGCTTGTAATTTAAATAAAATATTGATGTCAGCTTGTGATTGCTCATTCTTTTCATTGATAGAAATTATTTCCTTTAGTATTCTATCTTGTCTTAATCTTTTTTCCTTAGATCATTATTTTGCCCTTTTGATGGCCATATACTTGGATCTGGAATCGTGTATACTCCCAATGTTTGCCATATATTTTGTCTTTTTTTGGTTTTATAAAATTTTCATTTATGTTTTTTTTGGCTTTTTCTTTGAAGATTTTATCACTCAAAAGTGTATTATTTAATTTCCAATAATTTGGTTTATATTTTGTTGATTGATCCATTATACACGGTACTAAAGTACTCATATTATGATCAGAAAATACAGAGGGCTCCATCAGTGTGTGATTATGATTCAGGCGTCACAGGTCAGAGGTCAGACTGGATCGGAACAAGTCAAGTCACCTTTATTTATATAACGCTTTTTACAATACAGATTGTATCAAAGCAGCTTCACAGTGATAACATGAAAATAATACATTTACATTTTACATTACATTTAGTCATTTAGCAGACGCTTTTATCCAAAGCGACTTACAATTGAGGACTACAACAAAGTTTGTTTCTAAAAGAAAATTGCGTCAACATCCACCTTAAGTAAGGCAGATCAATAATATTATTGAATATTAAATGTCCCCAACTAAGCAAGCCAAAAGCCAAGGCAACAGAACAGTCAGAATATTATCCAGCTGTCTGGTTGAAGATCGGACTCACGCCGGTATGGAGACGAGTTAAAAGTGGTGAAAAGTTATGTTTATAAATTAGAGCCCATGCTAAGGGAACCTGATGATGAAAGTTGGAGCGTTTGATAGGGAGTGCGGATATATCATAATTACACATTAATAAAATAATAAATGCCATCAAGTTGTGAAAAAACAAGTTGAGGAAAAAGAGCCCAAACAGAAGATGGGCTGATAGGCTGAGGAGCGTCACATGACCCCGGTTAGCCGTTACGCTTCCTCCAATGGGAAGAGATACAGACCATCTCATCGCCCTATAATGGTTATCGTTTACATCCATGTACTTAAATGAGCAAACCATTTAAACTGAAATAAACAATTATTAATTTACAAATTCATTGAAACTGGAAGCCTAGAATTAGGCTCAGTTTCTATTTATGTGAAAATGAGCAAAGTGACAAACTTCACTGTTGTTTATTAACCTGTTAAAGCAACATGAGAGTGTGTGTTGCTGTAGTGCTGGATATCAGTCATGTGATCATCACGGCCCAATCACAGCAGCCGTACTGATACTCAGATCAACAGCACTCTTACTCATGAGATATGGAGTAAATATTGGAAACATGATGAAAGCAGGAAGATCCAGATCTACAGGAGTAACTTTACTGAGTGTTGACCGGTAAGATCCTCAGAGAGTCAAAACACCGGAAGAATGGAATGAGTGTGTGAGTAAAGGTGGTTGTGAATGTGTGTAGATGTGTGTTAGTTACAGGATCAGAGAACGACACCGTTCCTCCATTATAGTCCAGATTCACTCTCACACGATCAAGCTTCTGTTCAACATGAAAAGCAGAACCTGGAGTCCATCCGTACCACACACTCCAGACATCAGTGATGAAGAAACCGAGTCCTTTCCTCAGGTTTGATGCTGTAGTTACTCCAAGAGTCCAGAGTTCACTCTCTGTAACCTCCACATCCCAGCAGTGTGTTCCTGAGTTAAAACCCTCTGAACCCAGAACAAACTCACACCTGTCAAATCTCTCTGGATTATCAGGAAGAGGTTTAGTTCCCGCTCCGTCTCACACTGGTCAGATCATCAGACAGGACGAGACGTGGATTCGCAGTGTTTGGATCCAGAATCACAGGAGCTGATGAGACACAATCAACACATGCTTTTATTCTGATCTTCATATAGTGATCAACAGTATAATAACCCAACACAGATTATTATGAATTATGACACTCGTCCTGTTGATCAAACTCATGTTCCTCTGATCACTGCAGTGCTGTTATTAGTTTCACACTCGTTTTTATCATCAGCGTTTAATGGCATCAACTACAAACATTAAATATGAGATTCAGACGTGTGTCCATCAAGAGAAACTGATACTTTAGGAAAGTTAAAATAAATCAATGAGATCTGTTGAGATTTCTGCTGTACATGAAGAACTGTAAGTGTGTGTCTGATGTTCAGCAGCTTCTGATCATCTTCATTTGATTGGCTCTTATCCTCCTTATTCTCGGGCGCTACTGTAGGTGTAACAGGTCGTGTTCCCGCATGTTTTAGTTCCCAAGCTCTCTAAAAAGAGGATTAGCGCACCGCTAGCGTAGACGGTTTATGACCGTTACCATGGAAACCTCTGGTTCCGGTTCAGTGACAGGAAGTCGCGCAAGGAAATGGAATCATGGGAGCTGGGAATAAGGTGGACAGTCTGTGTATCAGTTTAAAACAGTTTATTCTTACCGTCTGTTGTGTTTGATTAAATAATTATGTTGAGTTGAGAAATTATTATTATTATTCTGAGACTAAATGTTCTAATTGTAACTCCTAGAGATGCACCGATTGATCGGCTGGTGACCGGAATCGGCCGGTTTTCACGTGATCGGCCATGATCGGCGACCGGCCGGTCAGTCTGACATAATCCGATTTTATGCCGGTCAAATGCAC
>CM060607.1:25920417-26166402 GCA_030578255.1 Tiaroga cobitis | reverse complement strand
GCCAAGTTAAATTGGAGTAAAACGGAAGCTTTGTGGTGTATTGAACATTCAACAGAGGTCCTACCAGTTATTCCTGAAAATGTAAAATGGGGAAAAATAGGATTTAAATTTTTAGGGATTTATTTAGGAAGTGAAGAGTTTAAAAAAAAGAATTGGGAGAATGTAAAGGATAAAGTATGTGCTAAGTTGTCTAAATGGAAATGGTTGCTGCCTCAACTATCGTATAGGGGAAGAGTGCTGGTTATTAACAATCTAGTGGCATCTACCCTGTGGCACAGGCTGAACGTTCTGGATCCACCAATGGACTTTTTTGTGGAGATCCAGAGAGTTCTTGTTGATTTTTTCTGGACTGGAAAGCACTGGGTGAAAGAAGCTGTTCTGTACCTACCAGTTCATGAAGGAGGACAAGGCCTAATTGAATTAAAATCCAGGTATGCATCTTTTCGTCTAAAGACTGTCCAAAGGTTTCTTTACCATCAGGATCAGAACTGGATGGAAGTGGCATGTGCCCTCTTGAAGAGGGTTGGTCGTCTGGGTCTCGACAGACATCTGTTTTTAATGCACTTGAAAAACATGGACCTTAACGGACTTACGTCTTTTTATGCCTCAGCTTTACAAGTGTGGCATATTTTTTCTGTGGAAAGAGTTAACGTTTGGACTATGGAAGAACCTTTGTTCTTTAACGGACTGTTGTCTATTGAACTACTGAATTCAGTCACTCTACGTAATAATCTGATAAAAGCTGGCATTTGCAAAATTGGACATTTAAAGACTAACAACCAGTGGATTACAGCAGAAGAATTGCATCTTAAAACAGACATTCGGTCTCTTCGAGTTCTTGAAAGACTGCTGGCAGAAATAAAGAATTGTTTGCGTCTTCAGTTGTTACATTTGGAGGAATTTGATGGATTTTTCCCTGAAATTCGTGTGTCTGCAGAAGTGGGAGATTGGGAAGAGACTGAAGGGAGTCTACTGACTTTTAGAACACCTGAATCCGGAAATTTTGAATTTTTTTCCAAGAAAGCCCTGTACATGATTTGTGTTAAAGTTCTTAATTTAAGAGCTCTGGACAAAGTGATTGAGTCAAAATGGATTGGAGTAGCTGAGCCAGGATCTTCCCCGAGAAGTAGTTGGAGGTCCCTGTACAAGAAGCCCATTGAAAAAAGACTAGGGGATTTTCAGTGGCGGATTGTACATTGGGCAATAGCCACAAACAGGTACAAAGCACATCTGAATCCTTTGCATAGTGTAGACTGTAGTTTTTGTGGGGAATCTGAAACTGTTAATCATCTTTTTGTTGAATGTTCAAGACTAAGTGAACTTTTTTGGTTGTTAAAAAATGTTTGCCAAAGGTTAGGTTTTTTGTTTACTATTAATTTATTTATATATGGGCCAAAATACAGGGCTACAAATAAACAAAAAGTCGTTTTATTGAACTTTATTTTTGGTAAAGCAAAGATGGCAATCTGGTTAACCAGGAAAAACCACACTCTTAATTTAAGTGGAAGAGATCCAGTGCAAATGTTAAAAGGTTTTATAAAGGGTCGTTTGATGCTGGAGTTTGCTTATTATGATTTGGTAAATGATATTGAGACCTTTTTTTTTATGTGGGGAACAGAAGGTGTGATGTGTGAGCCCAATGAAGAGCAAGGCTATCAGATAAGCTTTGGAGTGTTATAAAAGATAGGTTGAGCTGTAAAAGTTTTCATTATTAGTTTTATTTATTTTTATTTATTTTTAATTTTCTTGGTATTTTTCTTTCAGGTTCTTTTTAAGACGTTTGTTTTTTGTGTTTTGGAATATTTAATGTAAAATAAATCAGATTTTAAAGGTCTCTCTCTCTCTCCCTCTCCCTCTCCCTCTCTCCCTCTCCCTCTCTCTCTCTCTCTCTCTCTCTCTCTCTCTCTCTCTCTCTCTCCTTTATTTTCTCACACTCTCTCACAGCTAAGCACCTCTCACCTCTCGCCCAGTTACCAGTAGGTCGGGATTGATTTGGTGATTGTGGAAGGCCTTTTGACACTCCATGAAAAACGATCCAAATAAACCCCCCTCTTTCCTCTCTTTTGCGCTTTTCTTTTTTTTCTCTCCAGCCTCTTCATGTTGAGTAGCGCCTCTAAAGTTCAAAGACTGTGGAAAGCTGTGCCTGCATTTAGAAATGCTCCTGTTGGTAAATTGGTTAACTTAGGCTAAGTGATTATAACTTTTATAACTTTCATTTTTGGAAAACCGTCATGATGCTAGGTTGTTTGCTAGGGCAATGGTTTGCAGTTGCCAAAATGTTCAAACTGCCTTTTTAGCACATTGTTATGCAGTTTTAACACATTGCTATGCGGGGTGTTCTGTGTGGTTGTAAGAGAGTTCTGGGAAGTTGCTTGTTGATTGCAAGGTTGTTCTGTACAGTTACAAGGATATTCTGGGAGGTTGTTAGGTGGTTGCAGGCGTGCCGTAGGTTGTTGCTAGGTGGTTGTAAAGTAATATCGAATTTTTTCTCATCAAATCCCTTGATTTGCTCTTTTGAGTTGCATGTAACAATGAACAAGTCAATGGCTGTATTCAAAATAGCTTATTCTCTTGAGTAGGTACTTATTTTGAATAAGTAATTTTTGACTGCTAAAATAGTATGGTACAAGTAAGGGATAATCCACGGCTTGCCATGCATTAAAGGATTTTAATGCACGACGTAGAGGCGAAGAACCACCCGACGCAAAGCGGAGGCTGGTTGCCTCTACGTCGTGCATTAAAATCCTTTAATGCATGGCTAGCCGTGGATTATCCCGCTTATACCTCGGTTATTTGCCAAATTAAAAAGAAGTTAAAGCTATAACTGATGTTTACAGTGTAATTTTTTAACAGACGTGTAAAAATGACGGTTATTTTCTTAAGTTACGGCTCGTTAGTTCTAGCACTCAGTCCACTTTAAATAAAGTAGAGCCATCGGATTGCTTTTATTTGAATGAATTATCACATTTATTTAAACTCATTATTAAAAGAGAGAGAGAGACAGAGAATGATTCTTTAATGGATTTATTAAAATTATTTATGAATGACAGGCAACACAGTGACAATTTAAATTAATTGTAGAGTGAGAAATAAAACCGGCGTCTCTAGCCACGATTACTATAAAGACACATTACATTTATTGAAATTTATTGTATTTTGTAATGTGATGGTTTATACCTGCTCTGAGACACATCAAACTTGCAACACTGTATTTGCGTCCAGCGGTAGACTGAACAGAGGCATAAAACTACCGCAATGTCTCATTTAAAAGAGAAGAAGAGTAGGTCTCGAAATCATCTGTCTTTGGCGCAAAAAGTCACTGAACGTTTTAACTGCCCATTTAGTTGTCTTTTTCGTATTGACCTCATCTTTGTCGTCTTCAATCTTATCAAGCTCTGTCTTTTCCCTCGAAAAAAAAAAAGCCTAAAACTTATCTAAGTAATACTACAGTATTTCGTTGTCACCCTGCCTCTCCGAATGCAAAACTGACATTAACAAAATGCATTAATGCAGTAACAGCTGAAAAAGTACTTGGGTGTGTATTTTATTTTATATGTACCGTTCAATAATGCAATCGCTGCTGCCTGTCCCATAGAAGAAAATGACAGCCAGCGTATGTTTTGGAACTATTGGGGCTTACATGATCCACGTGACAGCCATCGCGGCGACATCAAAGAGACATCAAGATAAACTCTTTCTCTCTATGGCTCTGAGCCTACCTAAATAAACGTTTTCATATGATATGTGTCTGACTCTGTTTGCAAGTGTAACTCTGTTACTATGGTTACTAATGTTTATAGTAGCGGATTGATTTCGAACTGTAATCAAACTGACTGGAAATACCTGTGCATTAAACGGTTTTACTGCACACCTTCCAGCCAATCAGAATCAAGTATTTAAACAGCCCGTGGTATAATGGGGCTAAAGGCACACTTTAAGAAAAAATTTGCTTTTTACTATTCTCATTGTGTATGTATAAACATATATGTTTGTATGGAACATTTATGGACCAACAGATTTTGTGTGAAAATAAATCATAAAAGTGGCAAAAGGCACAAACTATTGATACAAATAGTTGAGCTAAAATAATATGTTTTTAATAATGTCCAAGTTAATACTTGTTCAAAATAATCACTTTACCAAAGTTTTTCGCTATTTTCTGATAATAGTATTTCTGATATTTACTATTTTGATAAATAAAATAATTCATTTTTGTTCAATAAATATACTGTCATTCAAATATGTACATTTAAAAATATATTTAAAAAATACTTAAAATTATTTTAAAAAGTAAAGATTCTGAAAGCAGTGAATGAGATCCCATAATAATTATAATATAGATTTACAGTGGTAAGTTAACGTTAAATCACATTTTATTATATGATATGATTGATATCATATTTTTTTAAATATGATGGTTTCATTATAAAATGGTGATTATCTCTTAGGTGGACACCCAACTTGATATACATTTACCATCTGAATCTAACCATGTCATGTCAACAAATGAAAAAGTCAGCCGGCTATTTATTATCATGTTAACTATTGTGCCTTTCGCCCCAACAGCAGGAGCGCCTTTTACCCCAAATATCATACTTTTACATATTCTTCCATTATTGAAAAACTGTTGCTTTCATTACCTTGAACAAAACTGAAAATCATTCAGAAGGCATTTGTCTCAAAACAAATTCAATAATTTTAGTGATTCTCTTAAATCTACAACATTTTAAAAAACATAAAATATTAGATGAAATTAATGCCGAATAAACTTTGCGTTGCTGCCCACGATCGCGCCAAGGATCAGACAAATTTCTACATGCATCTTGAAAAGCGGATGTTTTGGAAAGTGCTGCGCCAAGTTTTTGTGCCATCTAGTGGTTTAGAGGAAAATTAAACCAATTAAACCCCGTGGAGCCTCGAGCCACGTTGTACCCTATCAATGTAATCCGGACGTACTACATCTCCCATGTTGACATGATCATGTGACCTACCAGCGTCAATTGCGTCACTTCACTGCCAATCACAAATCCTCTCCCGGGGCCTCATTGGATAGTAAAGTGTCTATCGTATATATACTTTTGCCTACTCTTTTAGGAGTACTGTGAATTTGGACATACTAGTTTTGCCACATACTGTTTTTCGCCTACTATATAGGAAGGAAATATGTGATTTTGGAAGCAACTTATGTTTTTTTTTTATGAGTCATGACAGTAACAATAAAGAGAATGGAAGTCTTGGTGAGATGCCCCAGTTACCCGGAGTGAACTTTTCCCCTCACTGTGACTCAGTGTGACCTTTGGGTTGTTATAGCACGTTTACACTTCACGTTTGCATTGAATCATTTGAGGCCAATAGGACTATGACACAAAAACATAGATGTGTTGTGACATATTCCCTGGTCAAGTCCACAGTAAAAGCTGCATAGAAATGCAGAATTTATGGAAATAAAAAATTTCACACCTTAAAAGTTTGCTGACCAAAATTAGTGATACTCTCTTCCTACAAGCCGACTGTATTCATCAAGTGGACGGCAAGTTAAAACTAACTTTTGTTTTTGAATTCTGATGAATTACAGCGAGACACGTCTCACAATTTTTTTACTAGCCGCAACAGTTTGAAATTCAAGGGCTAAGTCACTTGCTTGCTGAGAAGAAAGGCTGTCAGGATTGGACGGAGCTGTGGAACTCTTTCAGTAATGCTTTTCAGACCTTATTATTCTCAACGCTTGGAAGTGTTCGCTGGAACGAGAACGCTGTCTCCTGCCTGCCTTCCCTTCCCTTCCCTGCTGTCTTGCACGTTTCCTCTTTTATCTCCTCTTTGTTCTACAAGAGTTGTATCAAAATGAATGTGACAAAACGGAGCCGTGTTTTGAATATGTAGTCACATCTACTATCTGTATGAGAATGTGTATATGTACTTTCATATCAGTGTGTGTCTGTATCTGCACTCTTTGTCCTTTCATCCTTTCCTATCGTTCCCTTACTTTAACGTTACTTATCAGGGTTATCGATAATCTCATATGATAAATATGACATCACAACCATATGCACAATAAAGAAACTATCCAGGTTCAAAAGTTAAGCTCAATCAATAAAAAAAAAATATATTTTTTATAATTTAGAATTTCAACTCATCCCTCATTTTATTTAAAAAGGCAACAAAAAAAAAATACTGTGAGGCACTTACAATGTGTCACGAGTCTGGTTGCATCAGAGAAGAAACAGGATCTGTGTGCAGCAGTCTTTATTACAAATAAACTCAAACTAATAGAAATGCTAAGGAATCTTTAGAACTTCAAAACAGGAACAGAACAACCATCCAAAATACCAACGTCAACAGACAACATCGACAGGACTAAACTCAGGCTTGAATACAGGCAAACAAGAAGAACTAATGAGACTGATAAACAAGACACACCTGAATTCAACTAACACCATCAGTAACGGAGGGGACGGAGAAAGACAGAACTCAGGTAGAAGATTAACTAGGAAATAAAGAAAAAAAACCAGGCAAAAAAAACAAACTCTAAACATGAACAAATAAACTCAATTCCTGACACAATGGAAGGGAATGGGGCAAATTATATGAGATTTAAAAGGAGAAATTCCTCAAAAAATGTGCAAACAGTTGTCACATTTGGTTTCTGTTCCTGTTACTCTTTGGGGCTGTTTACACGACACCGTTTTCAACTAAAAATGTAAAACCTTTTATGCGTTTTGGCTGTTTGTTTACACGGCAACGGGGTTTTGGGTGCCTGAAAACACAAACTTTTGAAAAGGGGTTTCAAAGTGCAAGGTTTTGAAAACGTTCTCTGTGTAAACAACAAAAACGCGGATCTCTGAAGACGATGTTGTCATGCACATGCGCATTACGTGTTCAATCTATAGTGTTTCATCGCCATCTAATGGCCTGGCAGCAGAATACAGCGTTTTCGCTGATCTGTGTGAAAGGGGATCGTTTTGGCAATGGTGTCGTCTGTACGCGGAAAACTCAAAGGAAAAACTTCTCGGTTTTAAGCATATCATTGTCGTGTAAATCGTGCAAACATAGCCTTAGTTTGTATGTTCTTATTTCCTGTGTTTTAGTTCCTGTTTCTTTTGTTCCCATTGCTAGTTTGTTTCTATAGTTAGCCTACTATTGCTAATCATCAACTGTGTCTTTAGTTTCGTGTTTACCTTTGTATTTAATGCCCTCAGTTTCCTTAGTTTGTTGTCGATTTACTCCATCTATGATTTACATCTATGAGGTTTCTACCAATATTAATTAATTTTTCAATTCCATCACTTTTTCAAAATAAAGGTCTGAACACGCCTTATGACTCTGATAAGTATTCTTGTTGCAAATTAATAAATTACTGTGCTTCTATCATTTGTATCGGAAATCTGTCACCAAATATGAAAACTAAAGTTTGTAAGCTTTCAAATAGTATATAGTTTGTCAATATTACTTTAGGTTTAGAATTATTTTTTTTTTTAATACTGACAAACGTCCCAATACTGGTTCAAACGAACCGACCCCAGTTTAAACTAACACTAATTCGTCTGTAAATTTACATTTGTAATGTATATGCTTTTTGAACACTAACAGGCCTAGATATAGTGTGAATGTGGCTTGGCTTTGTCAACAGTTTAACCTTCGAAACATTTTTTGTCAGAACACATGGCTACTTTTGAAAATCTGTCAACAGAAAAACATGCTTCCCTTTCAAGGGAACTCGAGCTGCGTTTGAGACGCGGTGGGAACGCTCTGCGTGATTGCGTCATGAAGCACGTGTAAAATCAGTCCAATGGAAGCCCGATACGTCATAGGTGACGTCATAGACCAGGAAACTATAAAGCACCCTTGCAAACAGACCGCGCCAGCTTCTGTTGTCTTCAGCAAGCGCTCTCTGTGATTCTGTCCTTGTCTATTTATTGTTGTCTGTCCGATCACATTGCTATATATATATATATATCATTATGGCGAGCAAGCAAGATTTCAAACGTTGTGTTGTTCCCTGCCCTCGTTTCATTACGGGTGGGGACACACATCAGATGTGTGTTGCTTGTTTGGGAGTTGAGCATGCCCAGTCAGTCCTCGAGGGGGCTGATTGTGAGCATTGCATGAGTTTGTCCATGAAAACTCTCCGCTCCCGCCGGGCATTCTTTGAGGAGGATGGTTCGGTTCGTGTTCCCCGTGGTGCGGGTCCCGCTGCTGCTGAGGCACAGCGGCGGCGTGCATCATGGGGTTCACAGATGGATCTAGTAGCGGGGTTTGAGACGGGCCCAGCCCTTTCTCAGCCCTTACCTGCTAGTTCCGGTGTCCCAGCCCAGGAAGGAGCCCGCCCTGCGGTTTCTCCTCCCCAGGTTGAGGCACCAATGTTGCGGCTATCCAGTTCTGAGGAACCGGATGTCGTTGATATGGGGGATTTTGAGTTTTCGCCAGCTCATATCCCCGATGATGAGGAGTTAATGGAGGTTTTATCTCGTGCTGTTACTAAATTAAATATTGAGTGGCCAGCTGATGATATTGATGTTGAATCAAAAAAGAGTCTTCTAGATGATCGTTATTTACCATCTAGATCACGACCTCCTCGTCGGGAGCTCCCGTTTTTTCCTGATCTTCACACTGAGGTGTCTAGATCATGGAATAAACCGGCATCTTTCAGAGTTCATAATCCTCAAACTAGTAATTACAGTAAAGTGAGAGGTATTGATGATTACGGTTATTTGACGATGCCTCGTGCGGAAGAGACGCTTGCGAGCTATCTCTCCCCCGAGTCAGCGTCATCACTGAAAGCCCCGACGTTACCCACCAGATCATTAAAAAATACATCAATGCTGGTGGGTAAAGCGTATTCGGCAGCAGGTCAGGCGGCAGCATGCCTTCATACAATGTCGATATTACAAGCCTATCAAGCTGACCTGCTGAGGGACATAGATGAATGTGAGGAAGTTAGTGCTGATGCAATTCGAGAATTACGTCGCACGACAGATTTATCTCTCCGGGCCACCAAGGAGACGGCCAAATCTGTGGGCCGTTCTATGGCAGCCCTGGTGGCCACGGAACGTCATTTATGGTTGAATCTTTCTGAGATAAAGGACAAAGATAGATCTGTTCTTCTGGACGCACCGGTTTCTCCTACAAGTCTGTTCGGCGATGCTATAAATTGTGTTGTCGATAGGTTTCAAGAAAATAAAAAACAAGCGGCTGCGTTTCAGAGGTTTCTTCCTCGCCGGTCTAATGTCCCCGAGGCTGCACGCAATATAAAGGTTGAGCAGCCTCGTCCGTCTACGAGCTCCTCATACAGATACCAGCAGAAACAGAGCGTTGCTGCTCGGGCTCCTCCACAATCTGGGGTTCCCGAGTGGCGTTCGCAGTCCAGGCCTGCTGGGGGCAGACAGGATCTGAGGACTGTCATGTCTAAAAGAACCTGGACTAAGAAGAAGTCCTGACGCCAAGTGTGCCAGGCTTCTGAGGGTGGTCCCCTCCAGGGAGGAACGATTCCGAGGAACCGTTTCTCTTTGGCGCCCTCCGGGGGGCGGTTCTCCGAGGAGAGTCGCAGCGTTGCCACATCGGTTGTTCCCTGCCGGTTCGCCGTTTCAGGGCACCGAGGTGTCAGCGTCCCCATGCAATCCTCTGAGGAGGATTGTAGAACGGTCAGTTCGGTTGTTCCCTGCCGGTTCGCCGCTTCAGGGCGCCGAAATGATTGTTCAATCAAATCCAGAGGCCAGTCTCGAGAGACTGGTTCCCTTATCAGAATTTCTGGCAGCGTGGAAACTTCTGCCAAATATTTCTTTATGGGTCCTGCATATAATAGAGAAGGGTTACAGAATTCAGTTCGGTTCTCGTCCGCCCAGATTTCAAGGGGTCCTTCCCACAGTGGTGGACCCACAGCAGGCTCTGGTTATGGAGCAGGAAGTTCTGACACTTCTTCAAAAAGGAGCGATAGAGGGGGTGCCTCCTCCCAGCAGAGAGTCAGGGTTTTACAGCCGTTACTTCATTGTTCCGAAAAAAGATGGAGGGTTGCGTCCTATTCTAGATCTGCGCCAGTTAAACAGCAGAGTTCAGAAACTCAAGTTCAGGATGCTCACACTAAAGCAAATTGTATCACAGATTCAGTCCGAGGACTGGTTTGTCACAATAGACCTGAAAGACGCTTACTTTCATGTATCCATCCATCCTCATCACAGGAAGTTCCTGAGGTTCGCTTTCGGGGGCGAAGCTTACCAGTATCGGGTTCTACCGTTTGGCCTAGGTTTATCACCCCGCACCTTTACAAAATGCGTGGATGCAGCTCTGGCTCCTTTGAGACTCCAGGGCATTCGCGTATTAAATTATATCGACGATTGGTTGATTTTAGCTCAGTCAGAGCAGTTGGCAGTTCGGCATCGAGATGTCGTTCTGTCTCACATAAAGGAGTTGGGGTTGCGGCTCAACATCAAGAAGAGTGTTCTCCTCCCTGCTCAGAGGACCACTTTTTTAGGTGTAATTTGGGATTCGACCACAATGCAGGCACGTCTATCTCCTGCTCGGATTTCTGCGATCCTCACAGCCGTAAAGAATGTAAAACTAGGCCAGTCACTCACTGTGAAACAGTTTCAGAGACTGTTGGGGCTCATGGCAGCAGCGTCCAACGTGATTACTTTTGGCCTGCTGTACATGAGACCCCTGCAGTGGTGGCTCAGAACCAAGGGGTTTTCTCCGAGGGGAAATCCGTTCCGCAAGATCAAGGTCACGCGGCTATGCCTTCGTGCCTTGGTCATGTGGAAGAAACCTTGGTTCCTCGCCCAGGGCCCAGTGCTGGGGGCTTCTTGTCGACGCGTCACGCTTTCGACGGATGCTTCCCTCACGGGATGGGGGGCGGTCATGAGTGGCCGCTCGGCGCAAGGTCTTTGGCAGGACCATCATCTGTCATGGCACATAAATCGCTTGGAGATGATGGCGGTATTTCGAGCTCTCAAATATTTCCTGCCAGACCTGAGAGGCCATCATGTGTTGGTCCGTACGGACAACACGTCGGTGGTATCATATATCAACCATCAGGGGGGTCTGAGGTCACGTCACCTTTGCAAGCAGGCCCATCAGATCCTCCTATGGGCCCAAGGAAAGTTGCTATCTCTCAGAGCAGTTTACATTCCGGGGCGTCAGAATGTGGGAGCAGATATACTGTCAAGGCAGGGGCTGAGGCCCGGGGAGTGGAGACTTCACCCCGAGGTGGTGGAGCTCCTTTGGGAGAAATTTGGTCGTGCTCAGATAGACCTTTTCGCATCCTCAAATACAACCCATTGTCCCATGTGGTTCTCTCTCACGCACCCAGCTCCTCTCGGACTGGATGCGATGGTGCAGGTTTGGCCGAGGCTTCACCTGTATGCTTTTCCCCCGATATCGTTGCTCCCGGGGGTTCTGGAGAGGGTTCGCCGGGAAGGGGCCAGTCTGTTACTAATAGCCCCTTACTGGCCGACTCGAGTATGGTTCTCGGACTTGGTGTCTCTTCTGAGCGGCTCTCCTATGGAGATTCCAATCAGGAGGGACCTGCTGTCCCAGGTAGAGGGCACGATATTTCACCCTCGACCGGAGTTGTGGAAACTGTGGGCCTGGCCTCTGAGGGGGCCAGGCTCATAGAATCCGGTCTCTCGACTGAGGTCGTTGAGACCATTCTCCATTCCAGAGCCCCTTCCACGAGAAAACTGTATGCGCTGAAATGGAAATTATTCTCCACCTGGTGTGGTGAGCGTCAGTTAGATCCTGTTAACTGCCCTGTCGGTTCAGTTCTCGATTTTCTGCAAGACCGTTTCTCTGCTGGATTATCTCCTTCCACCTTAAAAGTTTATGTGGCGGCTATTTCGGCCTACCATACCCCTCTGGGGGGTACTTCTATTGGGAGAGATCCTCTGATTACTCGTTTTCTCCGTGGTACATTGAGGTTGAGACCTGCACTGCACTCCAGAGCACCGGCTTGGGATTTAGCCATTGTACTTGAGGGTCTGGCTCTGGCTCCGTTCGAGCCCATTGAAGAGGTTTCAGAAAAATTCCTCACTTTGAAAGCTTTATTTCTCCTTGCTGTTTCATCTATCAAGAGAATTGGAGATTTACACGCCCTGTCGGTTGCTCCGTCATGTTTGGAATTTGCACCTGGTATGGTGAAAGCATTTCTATACCCTAGACCGGGTTATATTCCTAAGGTCCCTGTCAATGTTGGGGGCCCAATAGTGCTGCAGGCC
This sequence comes from Tiaroga cobitis, assembly GCA_030578255.1. Classification (NCBI taxonomy): domain Eukaryota; kingdom Metazoa; phylum Chordata; class Actinopteri; order Cypriniformes; family Leuciscidae; genus Tiaroga; species Tiaroga cobitis. Next base: position 26,154,199 of record CM060607.1, on the reverse strand, counting down.
TTCTATCCTCCACCTTTTAATACCCCAGATCAGGAACAATTAAACCTGTTATGTCCAGTTCGGGCATTGGATGCCTACGTTCACAGAGCTGCCCTGTGGCGTAAATCAGAGCAATTATTTGTATGTTTTGGGTCACTCAAAAGAGGGTGCCCTGCATCTAAACAGGTTATGAGCAAGTGGATAGTCGAGGCTATTTCACTAGCTTATGAAGCGGCCGGTCAGCCTTCACCTATGGCTGTACGGGCCCATTCTACTAGGAGTATGGCGGCCTCTACGGCCTTAATTTCAGGGGTTTCCCTTCCTGATATTTGTAATGCGGCAGGATGGTCCTCTCCGCATACATTTGTCAGGTTTTATGACCTTGACCTCTCCACTCCAGGGGCTAGGTTGCTTGCTTCTTAGTGTGCGCAATGGACTTCACACAGAACGGGCATTTGTCACTATGGCGTAGTGGGTATGGGGTTCCCACCGCGTCTCAAACGCAGCTCGAGTTCCCTTGAAAGGGAACGTCTCAGGTTACGTATGTAACCCTGGTTCCCTGATAGGGAACGAGACGCTGCGTTTGCCTGCCATACTTCCTGCACACCCTGATCGACTTGCTTCAGACTTTTCAGAAGCTGGCGCGGTCTGTTTGCAAGGGTGCTTTATAGTTTCCTGGTCTATGACGTCACCTATGACGTATCGGGCTTCCATTGGACTGATTTTACACGTGCTTCATGACGCAATCACGCAGAGCGTTCCCACCGCGTCTCAAACGCAGCGTCTCGTTCCCTATCAGGGAACCAGGGTTACATACGTAACCTGAGACGTTTACATGTTTACAGGAGGAAACATAGATCTGCCATAAATGTGTTTTCTTCATGTAATAAACAGTAAATGAATGAATGTGGGAGTGTTTCTCTAGGCTGGAGGCTTTGCTCCAGGGGATCAGGCTGAAAATGTTCTTTTTGCATTTCACCTGCCATTACTCAGATTTCACAGTTGATAAATAGCTGCTGTGTCATAATTGTTCTGGAATTCTTCCTGTCTTTGAATTAGTTGAAGCAAAGACAGAAACATTGAGAGAAGGAGTGCAAAGAGAGCACACAATAGAGGGTTGTGTTGTCATGGCGGTGACATTATCTGTCTTCTCTAGAGGTAGGTGCGTAAATTTTCATTTCAGTCATTCTTTCATTCTGTTGAACGAAACTGCTTTGAACCTACATGAGTCAGATGAGTGACTAAGAAGTCACATTGAAATGTATTCATCTCTGCCTGTGATGCCACCCCAGCTAACGATGGGGGGTCCGCTCTAAAAGCTACATGCCTTCCAGCATCAGAGAGAAATGTCTGGGGAAACCTCGTCTCTTTTTTTTTTTTTTAAACAAGGTCCCAGCCAACATAAAGCATATAAATGTAAATATACAGTGTGGAACAAAAGTCTGAGTCCGCATTAAAAACCTGAAAAGTATTTTTATATTTAAACAAGAAAAGGTCAAATAATAATTTTAAAGGAATTTGAAAAAATTTGAAAATGAATATTTTAGATAAATCACCAATCAAATAAGTACATCTGATAAAAATATTGCTGAAGACTCGGTGAATGAAAAACACCTCAAAGTCAACTTTTTTTCACATTTGCACAGCCTGCAGATTACCGTAAATATCATAATAAGCGTGCAGAGGATTTATGTCGCAACTGGCTTGACGCGAGTTAACTTGCACTAAAATCGTTATTTTAAAAAAGCCTGTCTCAGATGCAGTGGTCTTTCTTATTTATTTGTGCTCCGTCTTTCTTGCGCTCTCTCTAGTGAATGCGTCTTGTGTGTGCTGGCTAGTTCTAGCTTCAGTGAGCGCATCACATACACTCAAATGATCGATCGGTGTCACCAGAGTATTCGTCTGCATATTGTATTAGCAGTAATATGTATTGTATTTCTCTAGCTAGCTAGTGTTCTGTTATGTTTTAATCTTTGAAACTATTCACTAAACATCTTACATTTTGCTTTTTAAGACAGGTTGGAGGTTATCCTAACTTTAAGTAGTTATCTACGATGATTTTAAAAACATTCTTTTCGAGAAAATGAATACTTGAAGAACAATCTTAAGAAAAAAAGATAAGAACATTCTTAAAGTTTTTGGGAATATAAATATTCTTATCTTTTTTCTTAATTTAGACAATTAGAAAAAATTGTCAGTTAAGAAGAATTTTATTCTTAAGAATGTTTCGTGAATCTGGCCCCAGGTACATACAGCTCGGATTCTCAACAGATATTATTAATATTCACATAAAAAAATACTATTTTCACTCCAACTGTTAATTAGAAAATAGAAGCATTTTCACTAGTGGTCAGAATTTTTTGGACCATATTCAGAAGTACATTGGTTATATCTCTCCATCTTTCCTCCATCTCCTTCTCCCACTCCCACCAAGGAAGGAAGGCATTGTGTCTCTATGACTCAGATGAAAGAAGAATAAATCTCCATTTATGTCAGGCTACTGAACACAATAAAATGAAGTGACAGAATAAAGGGGGAGGATTGAGTTGAGGGAAAGGAAATATTTGAAGATGCCCTTAATGCATCATCCAGGGCATTTCCACTCCTCTAAAACCAATTCAACAAATCAATCTAATTTACATATTTCAGCACTTTTTGTTTGGTTAGGGTGTTTGGGGTGGTTGCTAAGTTGTTTGCTGAATTCACCTCGAAGTCAGCAATCACATAATAAAATAACAGTACCTACATCTTCCTTAACAAGCTCCACAATTTGAGGAATCATTCCTGTCTGTAACAGTGCAGGATGAAGCTGAACACTTTGCATTGGAGAAAAATTATTATCACTGAAAAATAATAATCTGGGTTTTCACCTCCAAAGCCATTTTTCTTTGTCAATTCAGTCTTCCCATTTGGGAAAGAGAAAAAGAAAGGAAGAGACCGAAATACATTAATCAGGAGAAAGTCTTAGGTCTTCCAGAGCCAGCGAGCGCTCGTCTCCGAGACTGACGGCAGAGCGTCTGTTCTCCGCATTGTTTTCTCCCCCGTCTCTGAGACGTGGGTGTTGCGTCTTGCTGAGCAAATTGAAATCGTCAAGTGGCATGGCTCATGCTAATTGCTCTGTGGAATGTGTAAAGTTTATTGAAGGCTGCTATTGTGGAACTGCCCACACTTAAAAATCACGGCACTCTACCGTCCCGCGGTTTACGGGCTCCGCTACAGAGGTGTGCCTGAAAAGATTTGTGCAGCTGTTCCGCGTGCATGATTGGAGATAAAACACCTATAGTGCTTTGTGCTGCTGCTGCATTGATGTGCCCTTCAAAAATGTCTTGCTCTGTTTTATGTCCGCTTTACTGAAAATGCCAAAACAAATAAACCATCCCTGGCTTCAAGGTCTTATCTGGACGCGTCCCTCGGGTTCACCTCGTAACTCTAGTGCTCTCTCTGACTGCTCACGGGGGGCTCTGAGGTCAGTGGGAAGTGGATTTGTGCGTGACGGTCACACAGTAAACTGCACAATCTGCTGACCTCAGAACAGTGGCTCAGTCAGGCTCTAGAAGGCATTTTCTGAAATGTGTTTGTCCCTGTTATATAAAGCGCAGCCTGATTTCTCTGCTTCTTCACAGTAAGTTCTATATATACACTCTGAAGTCAGAGGCTGCATATTATAATATTAAGCTGCATGCTTTCATCGCGTGTGTGTGTGTGCAGTCCGGTTAGCATCCACATTTATAGTCGCCACCATGTGTCTGGTTTCTATGACCGCCTGTAAACAGGCCCCAGAAAGCCACGGCTAAGCACAGAGCGCTATTTCCTGTTTTTGCCTCGCCCGTTGCATGATATACTGTTCTCAAGTGTGTGAAATGTGAGAGGTTGCCATGACGATGGCAAGCCCCGGCCAGGGGAGCGAAAGGAAGCGAGAGGAAGGAAGACGTCCGGAGATCTTACATAGAGTGGATGGAGCTGAAGAACTCACTAAGATGTCTTAAAGAGCTGTTTAATTATTCATTCATCTCAACACACCGGCTCATTTTACAGAGCAGACCCACAAATAAAAATAGGAGGGAAGATCTGTGCCTGACAGCTCTTTTATTTTCATAGCAATTGAGTGCAACAGTCGGGTTCTGGAAGTAAAAACTCCATTCATTTTCTCCTTAAGGAAATTGATTTTGAATGATTACTTAGGCTATAAACCTTTAAAGACAGACCGGCTGTGAGCTACGAGGTTGTTAATCCATGATATTTGCTTCTGCTGAAGCCATCAGCCCTCATTATTTCAGCTTATTTTCTAAATAATCGTGTTTAACAGTGAAATTCCTGGTGAAAAACTACATTACCCATGATGCTGTAAAGAAAATTACACCAATCAGAAAGTCGAAAAAAGCAACACGCTCCAAAATAGCTCTTTAGCTCCGCCCACTCCCAAACAGTTATGTTTTAGTTTTCACTCGTCACATTTGTTCTTTTTTTTCTAGTTTCCCGTCACTCATCAGTCACCAAGGACAGTAACACTCATCATCACAGCTGTTCGTCTTTTAGTTAATCATCTCTGTGTATTTAAGTTCCTGCTTGTGTTCAGTTCTTTGTCCGTTTTTGTTCGTGTCATGTTTGCATGCTGTTCACGTTGTCTATTATCCTTGTATCATATAGTCTTCCTTGAACTCAGTGTTACACTTGTACCTTTGTCTTTTTGTCCGTTTTTTGCTTCAAATCAAAGTTTCTAGTTTTCTCAACTGATTGGCTTGGTTCATGGCTTAAAACTCTTTAACGAAGATTATTATAGGAAACTATGGAAAAAAAATTATGAAAATAGCACCTGTATATGTTGTTTCAAACCATGACTTTCTTCTGTTGTGATCGAAGATCCTTAGCCCAAGCTCCAAAAGTTAAAAAAGCCATTAAATTAGTCCATATTCTTTGTTCACTATTTTCCAAGTATTCTGAAGTCAAATGATAACTCGTGTGAGGAACAGATATTCACTGAAAGTCTTCCCCTTCTCTTCTGTCTTATAACTAGTCGCAATACACCAACATTAAATATGTACACATTTTAATTGCACCAGTGAGATTTTTAATTTGCACATAATTTAATTTTTAAAATGTATTTCTAACAAAGCTGAATTTTTTCTAGCATATTTTATTGTTTTGATTTTTAGATGTATTTTAGGCAAATTATGTTTGAATAAATTATAAAGTATTATTTAATAAAGGAATAGTTCACCCAAAAATTCTGTCATAATTTTCTCACCCTCAAATTGTTCTAAACCTGTATGAATTTTTTTCTTCTTCTGAACACAAAAGAAGATATTTTGAAGAATGTTGGTAACCAAACGGTTAATGGGCGCCATTGACTTAGTATTAGTAGTATTTTTTTTTTACTCCATATACTATAGAAGTCAGTGGGGCCCATCAACTGTCTGGTTCTTCAAAATATCTTATTTTGTGTTCAGCAGAAAGAAGAAATTCATACAGGTTTGGAACAACTTGAGAGTGAGTAAATGATGACAGAATTTTTATTTTTGGGTGAACTATCCCATTACTTTTTAATTAATTAATTGTTTCATGTAAAATTAGCTGTAAATGTTTAAAACAATATCTTTAAAAGTAATTTTAGTATAAAAATTTTCAGCAATTTTCTATGTAAATTTTGATCTGTTTTTTACACAAAGAAGACTTACAAAATATAGTGTGCAAGTCATATGAGCTGCTATATTTGAATGGTGCTTTTTGCCATTTTTTAAAGCTTGACAGCCCCATGGTCTCTATCCACTTTTTTAATTGTGTGGAAAAAGGGGTTTAGAATGACATGAGAATGAGTAAATATGTTTGTGAGTGGGTGAACTATCCCTTTAAAGATGTCAGGGAGAGGATTGTCCTGCATGTGTGTTTAGCAGGGCTAGTAGAAGGGGGAGGACAGAGCAAACGCTCTCTACTGTTTTAAGCTCTACTCGTGCGTGAGGAGGCCATTAGAGCCTCATAAAGCACACAGCCGCTAGTGGCTTATCAGCTGGGTTGTGGAGGGCAGCGTAGGGACAGGGTCATTATGAGAAGGGCTTGTCCCAGAGGGCGCGAGACTGACTGGTGTCCACACACGTAGAGTGTCTCCGTAGTGTTTGATCCCATTTGGCTGATGTGTGTTTGGCTCCGCCACACCGCCCACAATCCTTGTTTGGGGATTTAAAGACAGAAGGAGGGAGAATAAAAACTGCTTGAGTGGACGCTGTTGTGTAGCAGCGGCTTTTCACGCTCCACTAGCATGTATCGACATGCACCAAAGCAAAGAGAGAAAACAACACAGCTCCCTCCTGTGGGGTACCGCTGGGTAACTTAACACCCCACCATACTCAAAACAAGAACTGAGCTGATTTCGAGTACTGATGGTCGTGTAATTTGCCCACCCAAGGGTATGTGTTTTAATGGCTACTACATTGCTGAACCATTATTGTAGTAAATTCTTTTAAGAATTTATATTATAATAATATAATATAAACCTTGAAGCCAGGCAGATATACTGTAAATATATACACCTGTAAATATACCCCCCCCCCCCCCCCCCTCCCCCATTCCATTCTGACTTTATACCTTGCATTGAAGGCTCTCTTTTCACTATCCATAATGATAAAAGGGGCATAAAGGCCATAACAAAATGAATAAGATTTCATAGTCAGTAAGATTAGCTACTGGAGGTAAGCATTTGTGTGCATTAGGGTGTTGAAAGGAGTGAGGTAAGGCTACAGTGAAATGTATCTGACAGCTATGTGGCCCCGTTACCAGTGACAGAGCAGGATTCATTTAGCAGCTAATGTGCCAACTGTAAGCCCTTAATCTCTGAGCACTCCCGAGGCCTACGCACCACCGCGGGGCCTGAGGCGGGCACCTGAGGGAAATTACTGACTTCTCTCAGAATTAGAGCAATTTCTGCATATCAACACGGACCATGTGATGGCACCCACACAAACACGCTCTTCGTGTTCATTCATCGCTGTAACATCGGATGCCTCCGGGCTTAGTTTATAGCGGTACAGTAGAGCCGACGCCTTTGAGGCGACCCACTCTGGTTACAGAAGTCGCTTTAATCTTATGAAAATGAAGAGGCAGGACACCAAAAAGTTGTCTGTTTTTCTGTTTGTAGCTCGCAGTAGTTTTTAAAAGCAGTCTGATTCTCGTCCTGCCGTGTGTGTGTGTGTGCTATAGATTTCGCTAACTCAACCAAAAACAACACTAGCTTTAGGAGTCCGACTGGGTTTATAGCCCCTGAAGTATTTCTGCCCCTCACTGTCTTTTTCTCTCTCGCTCTCAGACCATTTCCCTTCCTCTGATATCTAACGGCTGGGTTCTGTTTGCCAACACGGTGTATTTTGGGAAGGCATTTCATGTTAGTAACTGCGCAATTAAACTTAGTTGTTGCTGCAAACAAGCAAAACCCCATCCGCATCATTATAAAAATGGTAATTGACCTTTAACAGGGTTTTTTTGTTTCCAGATGGAGGGATGCTCCTCTACTATGGCTCATTGCTTAACTGGGACAGCTGCTCTTGTGGATTCAGATCTGACGATCCATGCAATCGATTCTACAATGTAGCAGTCTCAGCATGAAAATGAATCAGATACTCTGTTTACATTTTTAAAAGTAAAGGTTCTTTATTTTCATCTATGGTTCTGTGGTTTCTTATCATTATATTCTTCACAATAAGGAGAAAATGGTTCTTTTAAGAACTGTTCACCAAAAGGTTCTTTAGGGAACCCAAAATGGTTCTTCAATGGCAGGGGTGTCCAAACTCGGTCCTGGAGGTCCAATGTCCTGTAGAGTTTAGCTCTAATTTGCCTCAACACCCCTGCCTGGAAGTTTCTAGAATGCCTCGTAAGACCTTGATTAGTTGCTTCAGGTGTGTTCAATTGGGGTTGGAACTGAACTCTGCAGGAGGAGAATTGGACACCCCTGATCTATGGCATCGCTTCGAAAACCTTTGCTTTTAAGGCCCCGTTTACACGAAGGGAAAACACAGATATTTCCCTGCGGTTTGGCCTCTCATTTACACGAAAACCCCGTTTTTATCACAGAAAACGATTATTTCTAAAAACTCCGGCCAAAGTGGAGATTTCTGAAAACGCTGGTTATGTTGTCGTGTCAACTGGGAGAAACAGGGTTTTAGGTTCTCTCTTGTCGATTCTGAGGATTCTGATTGGCTTGCATGGCTTATCCTTCTCCCTACACTGCCGCCCATAGGTTTGGCATAGTTATGATGGCGCTCGACGGCGTATTTATGCGGGTGTGTGCACAATGTTATTATTGAAAACGGAGAGGGGTGGAAATATTCGTTTCTCTAAATACCTGGCTTTGTGTAAACGTGGCCCAAGGGTGTGTTCACACTTGTATTTCGGATCTCTTGGTTCTTTTGCTTTGAACCAAAAAAAGAAAATAATACATTTAGCAAACGAGCAGACGTGGTGAGAGGCGTTGTTAAGTTTGCGCTCCCGACAGTGCGTGTTATATCTCATCAGAGTCTGACACTTAAATGAACGCTGGGTCTCCACCCTGTGAATAATAGATATTCTTCAAGCACTTCAACATGTTCGTTTGTCTGAAGAATCAAAGGGAGAGCTCACACGCCGTGCCTTCAAAACATGCGCTGGCATCTTGCCTGCCTCTGTTTTACGCAGCTGGCGCCAACTTTAAAAAAGAGCATTCGTTTGCTTACATCTGCCTTCTGTCAGAGGGAGAGTTGCATAACGTTGAGACCCGTGCGCTGTTTATCTTTTTGGCCTGACCTTGCTCCTGGTCACCATGGCGAGAGGCGGGATCTGAACGCTCGGATATCAGTCTCGGTTGCCATGGCAGCCTGGTAAATAGTTGTGAAGCAGCGAGCGGAAGATTAGTCCCTAAGGAGGTCACTTGTCACTGTGTGACCTACAAAGGGCCCTTCAATCTCTGCCAATGTACTGACAATAACTCGTCCTGAAATTATATCCTTAAACGACATTTTGTTTGGATTCGGTTCTGTCGTGGCAGACGCTGCGACTCTATGAACAAAAAGGCATTCACTTTGTTTCTCCCTCTCAAGCCTTTATGTGTGTGGTGTATGCGTTAGCCATCTCTGGAGTGCGTATAGGAGCTTTTATTTGGCAGTGAAAGGGAGAAGGACTTCTCACAGCACCCGGGAAACCATCACCACAGCCGAGCGCTTTTTGTAGCATGTAGGAGAATTGTTTAAGACACCGGCATCACTTTGCACTGTTATTCCTGCCTCAATGCCTCAAGATAGCAGTGTATCATTTGACTGCTCCTTCCTTTTAATTCCGGCTAATGCTGACATTTATCACGCTGAAAATATTCGAGCTGAAAACCGATCCCCTCAAATCCAATATACTTCCTATAGTTCGTCTGGGAAAAGAATTAAGCTAAATGCATGGGCTTTATTGCACAACAGCAGGTGCCAAGTTTACAGTACAGGGAATTTGTCATCTGCATTTCTCATCGCCCTTACTCTTCCATTCAGTGTCTCTCTGTGTATTTATCTGTCTTTATCTCCTTTCTCACTGTGTCTCTCTCATTATACCCCGGAGGAGTGATTCCAGCAGATGCAGTATTAGATTAAATGAGCAGGCATGTAAATGCATGTTTCTCTGGCGCATTTCTACAAAGCTGTAGCCGCCATTAAGTCTTGCTGGAGTTAATCTGGATTCTTTTATACTAGTTGAATCGGATATTTAGGTCGCAGACATTCCTCGAGCTGATTTCACATCAGGCAATGTATGGCTCAATCTTCAGTCCTGGAGCGAGAGATTCGCATTTGGCTCCCGAATGAGTTCAGCACCTGAAAAAAAAGAAAAAGAAGATAGGATTGGGGTTTTTTGGGGGTTTTTTTGCCTTTGGGTTGCATGCCTTTTGTTCGTAATTTGTGGCTGCTTAACCTTATACAGTGACGCTTTTTTTTTTTTTTTTTACATTTATTTAATTTTGATATTTAAGTACATAATATAATATAATATTAATAATCATTTTAATTTTTTTTATGCATCACTTTTTTTTTTAAATCAGTGAATTGACCTCACAAAAATACACAAAGACTTATAAATCATATGCATTAGTTTTATGGAACTTCTATGGTGTTTTTGGAGCTTGACAGCCTGTGGTCACTTTATGCTTTCATTATTTAAAGGCAGATTGAACATTCTTTCAAATATTTCCTTTCATGTTGAATAAAGAAAGTCATACAGGTTTGGAGAGTGAATATGAATAAATGATAACAGATTTTTCCTTTTTGGGTGAACTATTAGGGGGCAAGGTGTATTACAGTTTTCACTCAAAAGACCATTGAGATTTAAATTTTCATTGAAAATCATTTCAGATTATAATTCTGGATAAATTCTAATACACGAATTAGAACTGTGTTGTTCTCTTTGGATTTGTGTTTATTGCTCTGATGGTACATTTCAGGATTTTCTCGCTATATCAAACTCAAGCTTCAGTCACTCTATATGGCCTCTGACCTTGCTTACTTGAACCTGTTTTTACAGAAGTGTGCCAGTTGAATACAAAAGCTCCTTCAGTACACCTCCTCCTCCACTGGTGTTTATACAGAAAGCAGCCCAGTGGCCATAGAGCCCCATGTGCGGAGGCTGATTCTTGAGAGGATGTGGAGTCCCTGCTGTTTGGCTTTTGTGAGTAAAGAAGCGCTCGCTCAACAGAAGCAGTGGTGCGTGTCATAGGCCCGAATGTACGAATCACGCAGCCCCCAGCTGTATTGTGAGAAAACAATGGCCAAAAGCACTCTCGCCCTGAAACTCTTTGTATAAGCAGCGTTTTAAGGTACTTTTTACTGAGTGTGTAGTTTGCCCAAGGAGTCCTTTCAATACAGCTTATCTAAAAAAAAAGACTGCAGTGACATTTTATCTGAAGGAGTTCAAAATCATGTATAAAAAGGGAAAGTTAACATAAAAATGTAGGGTTCATTTACTTTTGTTCAAAAAAAGCATTTAGAGATGATGGGGCTTTAAGGGTACATTATGAACTTTGATGCTCTTTTTTTATGTACTTTGATAAGATAATATGAATGTGTCCGGAAAGAGTGGACTGAATGTTCCCTTAGACACCTGCTTTGTTGTGAATGACTCCCCCTGGTGGACAAATATTGCAAAGGCAGGTGCTGAAGTACTTTTATTTTATTTTTTTAACTACTGAGTACTTTTTTAAGCTTGCAAGCATGTTTGGGAACAGCAAGGACTGTTTCCAACCGAACATACACAGGGATCAACATTCAATTATTGATCAACATTAATAGTTATGTTTATTTTATTTATTTTTTTCATTGCTTTTTTAAAAGATTATTATTATTATTTTGGCTAGTAGTTTTTATTTTGACTTTTTAAATATTTTGTATGTATTTATTTCATAAATGTTTTCTTTACAAAAATAATTTTCTTTGAGCTGGAAATTATGCAGATAATTATGCAGCTCAAAATGTAATCATGGTTACAAAGCTGCAATTGCGGCAGTGTTATTTTACTATCATTGAGATACTATTAAAAAATGTATAGATATTTTGAATTAGTTTTTATTTTTATATTTTAAGTTATAAGTTATTTTAGTACATCAAGTTAAACTAAATGGAAATGAGAAATGTTACCTTGGCCACTAGCTGAAATCAGTTTTAGTTTACTTTAATAACCCTGATTGCAGTAATGATGTAGAATACATCACATAAAAATGGATGTACAAAATTGATGAATGTACGTTTTTTTTTTAGTGGATACAAACATTATGCTGATAATCAACTCAACAGTCCCCTTTTAGAATAGAGTTGTTAGAGAGAGAATAAAAGAGAAACTGACTTTTCAATACAGAATTGTGTATTAGGGCCACTGTTTCCTGAGCCATCTGCCACATACATTAATGTGCTTGAGAGGAAGGCAGAGAGAGAGAGAGCGAGCGAATGAACAGTCTTATAGCATTTGTGCACTGACTGCCTCTGCAGTGCCCTGTGTGAGCGCCAGGACACCTTCCCATGGGCATCAGCATGACAGAAACACCACTGAATCACTGCTGATGTTTGCACAGCTCCAGATTCTGCCTCGCAGTGAGCGTCCTGTCGCGTGTGTGTACTGAGCTTCCTGGAAGTCACCATCCGCAATACTTTATTTATTACCTGCTGTTAAACACAGCATTATCCGCGCATAATGCCACATAGAAAATCTCGGTCAATGGTGCCAACGTGAAGCCATTCATTGCGATCACAGATCTGGATTTCTTTTCAATGGAGCTAGCCTTTGTTTAACAGCTCTCATGCACATAAAAGAGGGAACATCCCCAGGCACAGAAGCCTCACTGCCTTCCTTCCTGATGTGGCTGCACTGTGAATGTGCTTTGCTTTTGTGTCCTGCTGTTGTTTCTGATGCCTGGATGGATGGCTCGACATGAACCGCCTACAATGGGGCGAGATCATTAGCCATTCACTTTGCTAGCCCATCCACGCTAATTGGTGGAGAGACGCACATCTCTGTCAATTCTCATTGTGCACTTGGTTAGCTGGGACGGCTTCTGTCACAGGGCATCGCTTCACCTTGTTATGGCAGCGTGTTCCCTCAGGGTTTGGGGGGCGGGGTGAAGAGGGCACCCAGCCAGCCCAGATGTTCTTTTCGGCTTCACAACCACAACTCACTGTCACCTAGTTGAGTTCCACTACTATGCCATACATAGGGGGACCAGTTGCCAAGGCAACAATGCTCCTGCCTAATGGCTAGATCAGTGTGCTGGATTCTAAATGGATGGTTATTTTGTGCTTTTTTGTGTTCGCCATCTGCTACGAGTCCAGGTTGGTTTTCCAGATGGAGCTATATGTTGCCCCATACTTGGACTGAGAGAAGGGCAGCGACCATTAAGCCCGTTTGACTGCAGCGCTAAAAATTTGGCGTCCCTTGTTAACCCTTATTAAAGGAGGATGCTGCTCATCTCAAATGCATTTTGGCAGTTATACACATGTACAGTATATACACTGCCCGGCCAAAAAAAGAGTTGCTGTTTGGATTTAAATAGGCAAATGCTTAAGAGTCTATGATTGGATCATAATTGCAGTGATTATTATGTTTCTGGCATGTTATGTGTTTGGCAACAGTTCTTCAAACCCTTATAGATGGATTGTGTAGCTTTTCATTACTTAAACAACCATGTAGGAAGACACATCATGGGCAATTTCCAGGATGACAATGTCAAGATTCATCGGGCTCAAACTGGGAAAGAATGGTTGGGACGGAGGTAGCATGAAGAATCATTTTCACACATGAATTGGCACCTCTGAGTCATTGAAATCCCTTGGGATGTGCTGGAGGAGACTTTACAGAGGGATTGACTCTTGCGTTGTCAATACAAGATCTTGACTAAATATTGGTTCACGTCTTGATGGAAATAAATGTTGTGATGTTTGTAGAGAGTATATTTTGTACGTTCCTTTGATAAAACATGAATATAACATGAATGTAATGTCTTGCAATACTCTTTATTATCTTGAGGTATAACATTCAATACAGTGCTCTTGTAGGGGAGGTCATTCAGAAAAAGTGAGCACTTGTCGCTTGTAGCATAATCAGCATTATAGAAGAATGAAAATAATCAAATAACAGCCCACTTCCCTGTAAAATCAAGTGACCTGGCAAATTTTTCTTGTCAGTTCAGGTGGCAGTACAATCTTGTTTGTTATTTTATCATCTGTCTGGGCTAATTTCTTCCTCACATTACATAGGAAACTAGGAAAGCAATTGATTTTCCATTGGGTTTGTGGTTGTTTCCTGATTGAATGTGGAAAACAATTTGACTATCCATATGTAGATGTATTTAGAGAGTTCTGTTCCCTCACATTATTTCATTTCGATAGTCCACTTTAGATATTATACTAACTATATACTAGATTTATAACTTTGCAACTACATGTCAGCTACCAGTCATTATCAGTAGACTTTTAAGACTGAATAAGATGATATGTACTTGCAAAGTTACTTATAGTCAGTAGAATGTCTGTTGGGGATCATCAAAATAAAGTGTTAGCAGATATTAAGCAGACAGTCTACTGATGACTGGTAGTTGACATGTAGTTGCAAAGTTACTTATAGTTAATACAATATCTAAATTATATCGAAATAAATTGTTACCCTTCAGAACCAGACTTTTGACCTATGCATTCGGTATGTCCACTTTGCAGTTTATTCTGTTTGGAAACGGTCTATTTAGACAAGAGCCCCGTCTGACATGCTAATGAACCAACCACTGTTTCTTTCTTTTTACGTACCAGTAAAACAGTTTACGTACGTGCATTCGAAGTTGCAAAAGCCAGCTGAACAGATTGAAACTGATGATTTCGGAAGGTTCTTGGCTGTCTGATCCTATTTGAAACTACAGGGAAATTTCATCCTTTAACATCAACAGCTGGAATTAAAACCATTTTAAGCTGATTTCTAAAAGCTTAAACATGGTGTGATGCTTTTGAATTGACTTTGCTTTGAATTGTTTGCATTATGAATTTGTGCTCCCATATGCTTGCAGGTACTCTGTGCATTAATGCACATTATCTGTGTTTTCTCCCCAGTCCCTCAGGGAGTGATCCAGAACGGAGCTCGAATGATGAGCCAGGGCCTCTTCCCAGGAATCCGACCCCTTCCCATCAACCCCATTGTCAGCAGGACAGCCACTGTCAGGTCAGTCCTGTCCCTCCAGGTCACTTTGAGCGAATTTCCTGTCTCTGCTGACTCATTACTTGATTGACAGGTTTATCAGACAATCAGAATCATGCTCACACTGCAGATCTTGGTTCATATCTGATCTCTGCCTTTGACTCTGTGAAGTCTGGCTGCTTTTTATTAGAGCAGAACAGCCAGGTCATTCACAGACATCAGCACACCTCCGTATTCAGGCTTAGGCCCTGCTCTTGCATGCATAATGTGAGATGAATAATTGATCACATACACTAAGTTTTTTTAATGGCATGACCGAACACATGGACAGTCTGTCTTGCTGTGAAACATTCATAAGCCTGGGCATTAAAAGGTTGTAATTAGAACATAGGGCTCGAATAGATGGAAAAACAGCAGAATCACCAGTTAAAACAGAGAGGTTCGCAATGTCTTAGGTGTGTGTGTGTGTTTGTATGTGCGCTCACCTAAAGTCCTCTGAGCGACATGTCAAGGTAACACGTAATGTGTCCAATTTTACTTTATATATTAAAAAGCATAACAGAATAGTGTAAAACAACTTTAGAATAAACACTTTTTATAAGGAATAGGAATAGTGAAAAGGAATAGCTCACCCAAAAATAAAAATGTCCATATTAATTACTCACACCAAGGCCATCCAAGGATCTGTTTACACCTGGTATTATGATGCGTTTTGGGCAATCGGATTACAAGTTGGCGATGCTAAACACTGGTGTAAACAGGGTCTAAAACGCTTTCCAGAGGTGGTCGAAAATACATTAGACCGGATTGCTTTCATAGTCTAAACGCTCATGTGGTAGAATGTGTTCCAACAGCCACAAAAGACGCCTACTCTCCGCCTACTGAACTAAACATTATGGAAAGCGCGCTAGTTAGATGGGATTTAGACTTTGTCGGCTGAAGACCCAAGTTTGGTTTGAAGATGGAAAACATACCAAGCACAATGTTCCCTCACAATTCCTGATTTCTAACAGGCACTCACTTTCTTTGACGTGGTCTAGTGGCTATCAGAGCAGAAACGAAAGCTGCTGCTCTCTGTACGTTGTCTTCAGTCATGTTCATATGTAAATTGCTTGAGCTTATTTTGTCCATTATAACGAAAGATCTGAAAAAGCCCATACATTTACCCACCCATAGACCCTCCCCTTAAAGAAATCGGGACAAAAGTGGTTGAAAGTGGACAAAGATGGATTAAAAAAGCAGGTATAAACGTGGAATGTCTCCCTCGTCTACTCGTGATCCGATCAACCAAAACGCATCTTAATATCAGGTGTAAACTGGGCCAAAGATGTATATGACTTTCTATCCTCAGCTGAAGAGAAACTTTTGAGGAAACACATTGCAGGAATTTTCTCCATCTAATGCAAGTAAACTGGGATCAGAGTCTATTTTTGATTTGATTTTGATTAACTCACTTTAACTTATTCAATTAAAATCTCAGGGGCAACTTCATGTAAATGTATTAAGTCAAAGAGATTCGGCTGACAATTTTTTTTTATTTTTTAAACTTTTGAACCTATATTAGCAGTAGGCTTTTTAGAAAGGAAAATTAAAAAGATCAAAAAGAAGTATCAATGAATTATAAATAATTTACAGCCATTGTGAGAATAATAATCATGTAATCAATAAAGAGTAACCGTTGTCCGATTACGAGTATCTTAAAACGTAATATAATAAATTACAAGTACTTAATTTTTGGAATCTACTTATGTAATCCAGATTAGTACAAAAGTACAAAATATAAGTACATTTTCCCCTACTTTCCTTTCCACGTGCATTTATTTACAAATTATTTTGTTGTACAATAAAATTACTTTAAATGCTGTAAAACAAATACTAAATTATATAATTATAAATAATGATAAATCATACATCTAAAAATATTTTGTTGTTTGTTTCATCACATCAATGAAATGTGCTTATTTGTCACGAAGATAATGTTGAATCCCCCAGTAAGATTCATTATTTTATTAGCATAAAACAAAGGCATAGGCCATATCAATATGTCAGATTACCTCTATTATGATACGAGCATTCGGCAACAGCTCTCCTTTGTCCATATGCACACACAGGGCCTCCGCCTCTCAGTTGCTGTATGATGCCCATATCGTGCAGTGACGGTCAAAATAGTAAAACAGCCTCTTTAAAATGAGTGACACTGCATTTAGGCATTCATTATTGAAGCAGTTTCTTTAGCCTGCTGTGCTGCGGCTATAATTTATGAGTCATAAATGCACATATGAGGCAGGAAGTGGAAAAGCTCTTAGGATTATTTTTCGAACCACAGAGGGAGGTTTAGCGTTTCTGCAGCAAATCTGCAAAGTGCGTTCTTTTTGACTCTTAAACTGAACTGTGACCAGAAGCACAAAACAAATGTCATTGTAAAGACACTTCATTACTGTTTCTGAGAATAAGAGGCATAAACAGAGCTAAACTGTCTTTATTCGCTTATTTTCCATCATATTATTTTACCGAAAAGTGGAGAGTTTTAATTAATTAATTCACTTTTTAATTGTTGTTGTTCGGCTGAAGATGTGCTTCAAAGCTCAAGTGTATTTCAGAGACAAATGCTTACAATAATTGTTTTTAACATTTGAGGATGTGGTGCTGACCAACACACAATACAAGTTTAATAAAAAAGAAAAGCTGTGAGATGTGCTAACCACAGTTGTAGTTCTAGCATTTTACCCTGTAATCAAAAGAGAATGATTAATAATAAGCACTGTTTCTTGACAATCGAATAAATGAAGCCTTGGTGAACATAAGAGACTTCCTTTTAAAATCATTAAAAATCGTACTGACCCCAAACTTTTGAATGTATGATATATGATTATTTAATTTTCCTTTTCTCTCTTTTTTTTTTTTCTTTTGATTTGTGGGTGAAATATGACCCAGGCATATCCTTGACTGGTTTTGTGATTTAGATTTTACCCACTTTATACAATAACAAATGGACTGAATGTATTCATGTGTTCAAGAGGTTGTTGCCATCTGTGCAAAAAAACATCAAAACATCAGTACAGAGTGTCCATGATACACATATTATTATAATTAATTACTATAGTAGCATAATTACAAGCAGCTCCACAAAATAATTACACAGTTAGCGCATGTAGTTCATTTGTTTTACGAAGCACTTACACAGTACAACAAGAACGGCATGTGTGCGGTTTGCACTAATGCATCTCTCGTCTGTGTTATAGGTCAGTACTCGAATACAGGATTACCAGTGACGGCGAGCCCACCTGTAACTCTCCACTGGTCAGCAGTGACTCCAAGGATGACCACACCTACAGTTTTGCCAAATCTTCCAGCTCGGACGTCGGAGAAGAGGCTCACTGCGATGGAAGCGAGGTGAGCTTCCACGCCAACGACACTGGCAGCGATGTCGAGGACGACGACAAGAGCAAAATCAAGAAGGAGCCCAAAGAGTGGTCCGTGGACGCCCTCGCTCTGGCCCAGCACAAGAAACGGCAACATTTGACAAAAGTCAAACAGAGAGTGCCCAGTGACACTCTTCCTCTAAAAAAGAGGCGCACAGAGAAGCCTCCGGAAAGTGACGACGAGGAGATGAAGGAGGCGGCCGGGTCGCTGCTTCATTTGGCGGGAGTCAGGGCCTGTTTGAACAATATCACCAACCGGACGGCAAAGGGGCAGAAAGAGCAAAAATAATGAACAGACTGTATTATAAAGAGAGAGAGAAAAAAACATCACTTTGAATAGAATTTACTATTTTTTTTCCCAGGACATCAGGTGAATTCTACCGATTTGTGGCAATATCAACAATCACTTTGTTTTCCTATCTTTATAGGTAACATTTTACTGAGGGTTTCTTGTTTTGGTTCACCTATTTTATTGTGTTTTCTTTCTTTTTTTTAATCTACGGAGATTGAAGCCATAGCCTTCCCTTTTTTAAGATATTCAGCAAATTTATTCCATTCTTCTGAGAGAGGAGAAAAAAAAAGTGATAGCAAAATTTGCCCTGCCCCATTGTCATTGTGAAAAGTGAAACTACTCTTAATTTGTGGTGCAGCTCGCCAGAGTTACTGATAATTATAGGTTCTAGTAATCTCTGATGTAATATAAGATGTTTTAGAAGCACAGGGCAGTGCCAAAGACAATCCTCAGGCAGTTTCTGTGATGTCACTTCCCCTTGATGCTCTCACCGGTAAAAGAAGTCCAGCAGCATCGAGTGGAGAACCCTCATGTCTGTAGTTGTTGTTTGGCTCGTATGAATCATAATTCACCACGACGAGAGTAAACCATAAGCCTTTGTCAAAGTGCTTTTTGGTGGCAAAAGTGATACATTTACCAATATGTCTTTCAAAACTGCCCACGTTTTTTTTCTTCCTAAGCAATCAAAATGAGTGATATTTTCCTTCTAAAGCGATAGTGGATGGTGATATTTCTTCTTCGGCACAATGAAAAGGAAAACTCTGAGCTAATGCTACAATACCTGCCAATTGTATTTTATTAGCGGAAAATAATGACTGTGGAGTTGTTTTGTGTTCGTTCGTTTACGTTTTCTAATTTTTTAATTTAAAACCCTCGTGATGTAATAAGCAATTTCATCCAGTCAGGATAAACACTGTATAAAAGTAACACTAGACCATTTTCCTTTCTTAATTTAAGCAATGTAGCCAGCAGGATTTTCCAAATCGTGTTGCATGGGTTCTGTAAAGAAAAACAAGACCGTTTTTTAAAAAAAAAAATCAAAGTTCATGTAAGGTAAATAATGTATTTAGCATGGAGCATGAATTATTTTCATATAAATATAGATCCTAGAGAACTAAGGCACCGCCTCTAATTTCTATGCCAATAGGCCTAGTCTCTTTCGTTGTTTTTGTCAGTTTTGATTTCGATTTGTCGTCCTCATCGCCTTTGTGTTAAAGCAGGCATCTTCACAATTACCTTCTTCAGGGACAAACACTGACTGTTGGGAAACTCTCTCTGCAATACGAGGACTCGGGCTTGGGCCGTCTAGGTCCACGCTTACGGCCG
This sequence comes from Tiaroga cobitis, assembly GCA_030578255.1. Lineage (NCBI taxonomy): Eukaryota > Metazoa > Chordata > Actinopteri > Cypriniformes > Leuciscidae > Tiaroga > Tiaroga cobitis. The sequence continues at coordinate 26,134,522 of CM060607.1, read as the reverse complement.
CCCCTCTAACGAATACCCGCTACGTCAATGTCCGTGTCTTCAAGGAGAAGTTCGTAGTGAGTGTCGGTCCCCTGCTCCTTCCGGCTTCATGCCTGCTTTTCTTCCATGTGTAATCCGGATGTGCGTGTCTGTGATTTATTCAGGGTCTTCCATTTTGTTCCACGAGACTTTGGATCTACAGTACAAGTAGTTTTTTTGTTCCCGTATTTACATGTAGCACTGTTCAGGAGTCATCAGTATTGATTCAGTTCTCGGTACAGGCAGTCAGACGGATATTTACGCCTCCACACATATATATTTAAGCACTTATAGACGAAAACAAGTGATATCAGAGCTCAGTGCAAACGCTGGTGTATATATTTTCACGACCTCACCGAATTGCACTTTTATTGTTTTAACGTACGGTAAAGAACTTAATAATTCAGTGCCAAAGCCTGTAATGACTCTATACACATGCATACTTGATATGTTAGTCATAAACATGTCAATGAGTTGTAGCATTTCTCTCAAGTACCCATGTATAAGATATTCTCAGTCATATTTGTTAATATCGCTCTGCATTGCTGTGTTTCATGAAGTCACACTGTCTTCCCTGTTCATCTGATGATGATAATGGTTCGACCTAATGTTTTGTAGCGTGCTGAATGTTATATCTGACCCATGAGTGTTAATGTGATGTCTCCAGTTGGCATGCCTTTCCCTAACCAAGCTAGACATTTCTTGACGTTTCCTCCCCACATCTACGCAAAATAACCCCGATTATAACCTTGTCTGCTGGTCTTTATCAACATCTGCCATATCACGTTTCTGTTCAATGTGCTTCAAACTGGGAAACCGGTAGCAGAGAGAGCTACGAGTCCTTTATACACTGCCTTCAAATAAAACACTCACTACGTAACTTTTCCTCTCCTGTTCTTTCAGAGGAACCTGAAACACGTTAAAAAGAAGAGCCAGCCAGCCACAAAAAAAAAAAAAAAAAAAAACGTTAATAGGAGGCGAAGTGTTTCTTTTTTTTCCCATTGTGTTTTTTTTGTTGTTGTTGTTGTTGTTGATCGTTTTGTTGAAAGGTTCCTGTTAACTGCCATTCTGTTAAGCGTTTGAGTTGTTTAAGATGAAAGTAACGGAGTCCATTTGGTTTGTAATGAATTATTCGGTCTGATGGCATGTGCACCCTGCTAATATGTCAATATAGAGGCGTAATTGCACTCTGTATTTTCTTTGACTTGTAATCATATTGCCAAAGACAACAGTTTTATCGATTAATGTAAATACCACTTTGTCCATTGCTACGACAAATTCCATTTGTTTTTCTTTCATTTGATTTTTTTTTCTCTAACCCTACCATCAAGTTTCTGTGATGTATTGTCTTCCAGTTGCAATAAAAAAAGTTGCAAAGGTGATCTTGAACTAGCATGATGGTTTTGTGCAGCTCTAAATGCATTGTTGATATTATTGCTTAAAATAGTCATATCTTAATATATCACATGGCTCTTCAAGCCAGATCAATACGTCCTTTTTAACAGCTGATTTGGGCATTATGTTTAATAGGAAGTGAAACTGAAAATAAATATTAGCCTAAACTTAGGGTTCAGATTAGGTTCAGTCAGATTGTTTAAATATTTCTGAAAGTCTTATGTTCGTCAAGGCTACATTAAGTTGATCAAAAATACAGTAAAAATAATAAAAATTGTAAAATATTAAATAACTGCTTTTTATTTGAATGTAATTTATTTCTGTGATGTCAAAGCTGCATTTTCTGCATCATTCCTCCAGTCTTCAGTGTCACATGATTGTCCAGAAATCATTATAATATGCTGATTTGCTGCTTAAGAACCATTTCTTATTATTATCTGTGTTGAAAACAGTTCCCTTTCGAACGGTCACTTCGTATTGCGTAGCTATACGCAGTGGGAAAACAATAGGTTACTGTCGTAACCCCGGTTCTCTGAAACATCGAGTGGAGAGATCCACGTATGGGAAGGGCATCCGTACCTGACCTCTGCAGAAGCATCCAATTGCACCAAGTCTGGCTAACAGACAGAAGCGCGCACCCAATGCCAGGTGAGGCCACACCCCTTTACCTACGGTCATATCACAGCTGGGCGCGCTGCTATTCCTCAGTAAGTATATTCGCTTCTCGTGCGGCAAGCGGGGCATAGCTGGTGGATCTCTCCACTCGATGTTTCAGAGAACCGGGGTTACGACAGTAACCTATTGTTCTCTTTCATCATCTCGTTTCGAGATCCACCTATGGGAGAGACATGGACAGCTCCCCGATTGCCCAATACACTCACAGTGAGGTTCTGAAGGCCAGAGAAGGACGGTCACCTCGGAGAGGCGGTGCCTGACACGTCCCACAAACATGACCCTGAAAGTTTTCCGCCACGCTAACTGCTGTGGACAAGCAGGGCATGAAACATGCATGAGACACATACATGATAATGGCCCCCGCACCACCAATGCACATAGCTAAACCCAAGAAGGAATGCGAATGCTTGGTGACAGGAATGAACATGGCCAGCCGGCCCATTCACTCCTCGTTGGTTAACCAAACGGGGATGTGGGAAAGGGCTAAGAGGACCCTACCCCTAGGACCAAGTGTGCCACCGAAGTTCTGGTGACATCCAACCGGTAGTAACGCTCAAAGGTATGAGGAGAGGCCCAGCTGGCCGCGGAGCAGATGTCCTGCAGTGGCACTCCCCTGAACAAAGCCCAAGAGGCGGCTAAGCCCCTTGTGGAATGAGCTTTTGATGCCCCTTGGGGCTGCACTCCCTTTGCTTCATAAGCCATAGTATAGCGTCCACGAGCCAATGTGAGAGGCATTGCTTTAAAATGGGACTCCCCTTGTGCAGAGGAGCCCTCGAAACAAAGAGCTGGTCGCTCTTGCGGAAAGCACTGGTCCTGGTCATATATGCTTGCAGAGCACGGACGGGACACAGAGCATTCAGCCCCTGATCCTCCGGGGAGGCAAAGGGTGGAGGGTGAAAAGCAGATAGCTCCAAAACCTCCGAAGTGAACGCAGGGAAGCATTTCGGCATGAAGGCCGGGTTAGGCTTAAGGAAAACCTTATCTCCACTTAGGGAGAATTTTGGCGCACGAGGGGTGAACCGAGAGTGCATGTAGCTCACTGACCCGTTTAGCAGATGCCGAGGCTGAGAGCAAAGCTGTCTTGAGGGACAGCAGCTTAAGTGAAATACTCCCCAGAGGCTCAAAAGGATACAGAGACCGCGCTTCAAGCACCATGGAGAGGTCCCACTCTGGAACAGATCTCCTGATGACCGGCAAAGAGCGGCGTGCACCCTCCATAAATCTGCGGGTTAGAGGGTGCTGCCTGACAGTGGAGCCCCGGTGAAAACACAGCCAGGTAGACCTTAATAGTGGAAAAGGACCTACCTCTTTCCATGAGGTCTTGCAGGAAACACAAAATATCAGGCACCGAGCACTGATAAGATGTGAAACCACGCCCATCATGCCACCCTTTGAACACTTGCCACTTACAGCCATATAGGGATCGCGTGAAAACGGCCCTGGCATTCTGAGTAGTGGCGATTACACGCGGCGGGAGCCCCAGTGCATTTAGGTTCGTCCTCTCACGGGCCAGGCCCAGAGAGCCACCCTGTCCGGGTGGGGGTGGTAAATCTCCCCGTTGGCTTGGGACAGTGTGTCCGTGCGAGGGGGGAGGCGCCATGGCTTGGCGTATAACAGAGGGATTATCTCTGCCAGCCACGGAGCTTTGGGCCACCTGGGTGCTGTCAGAATGAGAGACAGGCCGTGCTCTCTCACCCTGGCCAGTGGGAAAATTATCAGGCACAGGGGAGGAAAAGCATACAGCAGCACTTTGGGCCATGGGTGGGCCAGTGCGTCTGCCCCGAGGGGCGCGTCCACGTCCTTTAGCGATAAGAACATAGGACAATGGTGATTTTCGCGCGAGGCGAAAAGATCTACGGCTGCCTGTCCGAATCTCATCCATAACCTCTCCACTATCTGCGGGTGAAGACGCCAATCCCCGTAGATTGGGTTTCCCCTCGATAGCAGATCCGCGCCTCTGTTCCGAATGCCCGGGACATGAGTCACGCATAATGACAGAAAAACCTGTCTGCTCCACACCAAAAGCCTGTAAGCTAGAGCGTGGAGTTTCGACGAGCGCATGCCGCCCTAACGGTTGATATAAGCCACTGCCGTGGTATTATCGCACCGTACTAGAAACGGGATGTCCCTGCAGGCAAGGCAGAAAATGATGCAGAGCTTTCCAAATAGTAAAAGCTCTAAATAGTTAATGTGCGCTGAACGTAGTCTGCTCAGCCACAGACCGTTCACTGTTCTGCCTTCCTGGGTGGTTCCCCAGCCTGTTAAGGACGCATCTGTCGTCAAAACTTTTCGCATCGTACCGTCCCGAGGGGGGTTCCCTGTGCGTAAAAGTTCTCGCCCTCCCAATGGCGCATGGCCGCCGAGCAGGCGCGCGTCATCGTTACCGAGCGGCAGAGATCGCGAATCGGGCTGAAATGTAGTGTCAAAACCCATTTCGTGAACGCTCTCATTTTCAGGAGACCAATGGCACAACTTGGATAGATGAAGCCATGAGATCCTGCAGCCTGAGGCATGTGCGATATTGTACTCTCGCCCCTTCTCTGAACTGAGACAGCCAGTCCATCAGCGAGCGAACGCGCTCTTGAGAGAGACGCGCTCGCATGGAGACTGAGTTCAATTCCAAGCCCAGGAAAATGACATTCTGACTGGGAGTCAGATTGTTTTTGCTCGCATTTACCTTGAACCCGAGGGATGTGATGTGCACGAGCACCCGGCCGGTGTCCAGCGACACCTTCTCCTTTGATTTGGCTATGATGAGCCAGTAAGTCAGAATTCTCAGCCCTGATAGTCTCAGGGGCGCCACGCCCACCTCCGCACACAGACAAAAAGTTTGGGGACTCAAACTGCGCCCGAACGGAAGAACTGTGAATTCGTAACAAATGCCTTGGTAGGCGAAACGAAGATATTTCCTGTGTGGAGGGTAGATGCTTATGTGAAAGAAAGCATCTTTCAGATCGACTGATGTGAACCAGTCGTTCTGCTTTATGGCACAGGCGAGAGAGCCTTGTGTCACATTCTGAAATTGTATTTCCTCAAATGTTTGTTCAACACTCGAAGGTCCAATATAGGGCGGGGGGCGCCACGCCTTTTGGAACATGAAAATACCAGGAATAAAAACCATGGTTTATCAGATTGGGTGGCACCATCTGAATCGCTCCCTTGTTAGGAGGGAGGAAATTTCCTCTTTCAGAATGTGTGAGGCGTTTTCTTCTGTGTGAGAAGAGAGAACGCCGTTGAAAAGCGGAGGTTTAATTGCAAACTGCAGCTTGTAACCCTGGGTTACGGTACGCAAAAACCCACTCGGGCGCTGAAACGGCTTACCAAGCCGCTTTGTGACTCGCGAGCGCCCCCTGCTCGGGCCGGAGTGGAGCTGTATGGGCCCAGCTGGTTCATTTGTGATGCAAAGGCGCCATCTAGTGGGCACACTAGAGGCGACATGCAGGGGTTCGGAGGGATTTCCTCTCTTTGCAGTGAGAAGTTTTCTCTGCGGAGAGAGGTCTTCTCTCCAAAACGAATTCATTTGATTTGTAGCTTTGTGTGTTTTGTGTTGGGCAAACACTGGGGCCGAAGCCTTTATTGACAGAGTGAGGGGAACATAGTGTGGTGTCCACTGTGCTGAACTTTCCCTCACAAGGTGCCCCCAAAAGTGGGGAAAAACACATATCTCCTGAACACATGAACTGGGCAGTCTCAAGTGCAGGCAGAAAAATAATATCCGCGGAGAGAGATACTCTCTCTGTAACGGATTTATTTAATTCGTTGTTTTTTTGTTGTTGTTGTTTTTAAAGTGTTATTTAGTTATGTGTGTGTTTTGTGTTGGGGAACACAGGGGCCTTCCACACACAACGTCCACTAAAAACACATCGGCTGGACAGCCGCAACTGAGCTGTGTGAGCCCAGTTGGTTGACTTGTGAGGCAATGGCGCCCTCTTGTGGACGGACTCAGGGTGACATGCATGGGATCAAGAGAGATTTGCTCTTTATGTTGGCAGATATATAAATCTGAACGAATTCATTTGATTCGTTTATTAAATGTGTTGTTTAGTCATGTGTGTGTTTGTGTTGGGAAACACTGGGGCCGAAGCCTTTAATAACTGGGTGAGGGGAACCAAGTGTGTGCGGTGTGGTAACACTGCTATGTACTTTTCCTCACGACAGCCCCCCCCCCCTGTAACTTGTTGTTGTGGGGGGAGGGGGACACACACACACAACGTCCACTAACACACGGGCTGGGCAGCCACGAGACGGGATTAACTGACCGTAGGTGGGAGACCCTGAGTTAACGTTAATCCCAATGGTCGAACAACAGGCAGGCCGCTTGCGTCCGGGACCGCCTTCCTAGGAAGGCATAAATTGAAAACCTCAACGCGTAATCGTAACACATCAAGGCCCGTGAGACCGTGTTAACAGTCTAGCGGGACGCTCCAGCCGTGCTTATGAGCTTCGCGAACGCCTTTTTTTTTTTTCTTTTTTTTTTGGAAAAAACGTTCTTAAGAGTTGTTTCCTCCGACTGGGCGGTGGTCCCAGCCTTTACACGTCGTAAATATTCCTATCCTGGTCGGTGGCGCTCTGTGGAGCTGGCCACACAATGTTGAGACGAACGGCCGCTCGCTCACAAACTTCCAGGAGGATGGACTGAGGCAAAGCCGCGTGAGCGCAAGCCTAGGGAACGCTAAAAGGGCCGCGTCATCCCCGTCGCCGGAACCGACCGGTTCGTCAACGAGAGTGAGGTTTTCCCGCGAAGATGTCCTCTTCAGGAAATGCGGATTGGGCTGATGTCAGCTCAAATATTTTAGAGAGGTGGCGCTCCGGGAGTCCCCCGGTAGCGCGTCATCATCACCGTGTCTCCCCTCCGAGTCAGAAAGGCCGAGCACGGCGCGCTGTGTCGTGCAACTAAAAGCCGGCTTTGTAAATGCTACATGGGCAGCAATTACAATGACCGCAATCCTCCTGGTTCTCCAAAGCTTGAGCGTGTTAAGCCCAAGCAGACCGCGCAGAACGAGAGGGTCTTTAGCGGTGATGAGAGCGCCACACGCGGCCGGGCAGGCTCGTCGTGATAGGCTGTTCCCCGGGGGAAGCGGCTGTTTAGACGGTCACATAGCCATGGGTGGGCCAGCGGTGAAGAACTCGGAAAAATCCGTGGCGGGCAGCCATGTAAAGGAGGAGCAGGTAAAGGACAGCGAGAGCTCGGGCGGCTCCGGATGCAAAAAACACAGCGGATAGGCTGAAGAAACGACTGTCACTCATGTCTGGCGGAGGCTGATCTGGCGATATGTCCTCCTGAAGACTCGAAAGTGATCAGCGTAACGTTAATCCAACCGAACTGTGTCAATGCAGAGATCGCGAGAAGCGAATGTCAACTGAGGAATAGCAGCGCGCCCAGCTGTGATATGCCCGTAGGTAAAGGGGTGTGGCCTCACCTGGCATTGGGTGCGCGCTTCTGTCTGTTAGCCAGACTTGGTGCAATTGGATGCTTCTGCAGAGGTCAGGTACGGATGCCCTTTCCATAGGTGGATCTCGAAACGAGATGATGAAAGAGAACCTCCTTTTCCTCGATTTACTGAACCTATATGTAAAACGCATTTGCAGCTGCACAGCTAGCACATTGAGCGTCTGGCTCGCTCATAGGCTGTGCTGCAGCAACTGCACATCCAATGGCGCGGGCGCCTTTGACGTGCGACCAATGAGATCACTCTACGTCATTACACGTCATAGCCCATCATAGGGGCGAGGCCTCAGCCTATATAAGGCCCTGAATTCGCCATTATAGCAGATTTTACTCCTTCAGTGACAAACTACCCGTCTCTGTCTGTTTACTGAGCCTTCGCCGTCGAACAAGCCTTTCAGCCTGAGCGAGCTTCTATTTCAGCAGATTACGCCTTCTCAGACGTCTGTCTCCTGACGCCGTCTCACCTGTGGCTATCCGGCAATATCCTTTTCTGTTGCTCACGCGAGGCGTTGTTTCAAATGCCTCGTGTTAATATCTGGGCCACATGCGCACGCAAGCTGCACGAGACCGATCAAGATGTATTTCATGCCTGGGACTCGACTATGTGGAGAATACTTTCTCCTCCGGCGGATGTGCGGCCTGTGAGAGCATGCCCATCTCCTCTCTGCGGACTTGGCTAGCTCTCGCCAGGGAAGATAACGCCGCTTCGCCCGCGCCTCCTCCCGCGCCTCCTCCCGCGGCCCTACTTCAGCCGTGTAAGAAGCGCCGCAGCCAACGGCAGCCCGAGAGCATGGATGTGGGTGATCGCACGCCGGCCATGTCCCCGCGTGCCTCACTCTCTCCTGCTCGATCTTCTCCGGTCCTGTTTGAAGGAGATGAGCGCCCCCCCCCCCCCCCCCCCCCCCCCCATGTGGCGGGCCTCGTCTCCTTCGGTGGGCCCAGCGAGCACGTCAGCCTGTCTATTGCTGCATCTGAGGACGAGTGGCCGGGTTCTTTCGACCCCGTCGCTGTTTCTCAGCCAGCACCCAGCGCGACTGTGACCAGGACTAACTCCGACGCGGAGATGCTTCGGATCCTGACACAGGCCGTCGCAGACCTCAAGCTCGAGTGGGGCTATGAGTCGTTGCCGCCTCTCGAAGAGGCCGTAGCCGCTCATCTTTGCCCGAACACGGCCGCTAGCTGGCGAACCAGAACCGTGCACCCAAACAAACCGTGCAGAAGCACGTCAGCCCTCCTCGGACCCGCGTATTCCGACCTCCGGGCAGGCTGCTTCGGCCCTGCACACGATGGCCGTGCTGCAGGTCTACTAGGCCAAACTCCTCCGGTCTATGGACGCGGCAGGCCCGGATCCAGAGGCCTTTCGGGACCTCCGCAACGCAACGGACCTGGCTTTGAGGGCTACCAAGGCCACAGCGCAGGCGATCGGGAGGAACATGGCTAGCTTGGTCGTGACTGAACGGCACCTCTGGCTAAACCTCACGATATCAAAGACTCGGAGAAGACGAGGTTCCTCGACGCCCCGGTTGCCAGCACCGGTCTCTTCGTCCCAGCGGTGAATGGGTTCGCGGAGAGATACACTGAGGCACAGAAGGTGTCCCAGGCCATGCGACACTTCTTGCCTAAACGCTCTAGCTCCGCATCGAGCAAACCGAAACCAGCTCCGTCTACGCCTCAGCCAGCGAAACCGAAGCAACAGGCCTCTCAGCCCCGCCCTGCGGCTGATGCCCAGCACCAGTCAAGAGCTGCGAATCGCTTCCCGATGCCCCGGCGCCAAGCCGCGCGGCCCAGCGTCGTGCTCGACGCGGCGCCGCCAAAGTCATGCCAAAGTCATTCTAACATGCGGCACGAAGAGAGAGGGCGAGTGTCCCGCGCTGGCCGGACCACCCTCGAAGAAGCCATCAAGACTTCCCACAGCCCCCTGTTCAGTTCAGGCGGATGGGGATTTTATTTCTGTAAAAAGGCCCACAGCAGTGAGAGCGTCTTTACAAACAAACGCCGTTTTCACGGCGACCCAAATAAAGCACAAAAAGAGTATGTTTCACAAGCACAACACATGGGTTCACGGCCCCCCTCCATTAGGTGGCCCCTCCCCTGTTGTAATACTGACTTCCCCACACGTAAATGCCTGTACAGTCAGTCAAACACTCAATGTATGCACAAATCACACTATAATAATAATAATAATATGTTTATTTTCTATAGCGCCTTTCAAGAACCCAAGGTCCCTTCACAATGTAATACAAACAGCAAACAAACAACAAGCAAACAAATACAAAGGCCATCTGCTTATGAGAGACAAAACAGATGGAAACAAGCATACACTGATTGACATGAATCAAAGAAATTCATGTTGTATTATCAAAATATACAATTACGACGAAGTATGTAGCAAATAGAGCTGGAAGAGTGAAGAACAGAGAAAGCAGTGATGAGGATACTGATTTATTGGGCAAGCTTGAAGATATGAGTTTTAAGTTGTTTTTTGAAGGTCCGGATGTTGTTGGTCGCACGAAGATTTGGGGGCAGCTTATTCCACAGCTTAGGGCCAATAACACTAAAAGCCCAAACGCCCACCGTGGAGAGTCTGACCCGGGGTACCACGAGTAGGTTTTCAGTGCTAGACCTAAGGGCCCGAGTTGAAACATATGGCTGTACCAAATCAACAAGGTATTTGGGTCCCGGGCCGTGTACAGCTTTATATACTAGAACTAACAGTTTAAATTGGATGCGGTTTATGGAAGCCAGGAAGCCAGTGCAGTTGGTGAAGGATAGGAGTGATGTGGGCAGATTTTTTATTATATGTGAGGGCACGTGCTGCAGAGTTTTGAACCATTTGAAGGCGGTGTTTTGCTTTGGTGGGTAATCCGCTGTATAATGAATTACAGAAGTCCAATCTGGAAGTGATAAAAGCATGAATAACAGTTTCCGCATCTATAAAGGTAAGAGAGGGGCGAATACGAACAATTTTCCGCAGGTGAAAAAAGCTTGATTTGACAGTCTGACTAATGTGTGAGTGAAAGCAGAGCGTGGGGTCGAACAAAACTCCCAGATTCCGTACAGTTTTTGAAGGCCTAATCTCAATACCATCTATATCAGGAAAAATGTCATATCTGGGTGAGCTCTATGATCTAGGGTTAATCAACAGGATTTCGGTTTTACCAGCATTAAGCTGTAAAAAGTTAGAGGACATCCATGTTTTAAGTTCGTGAAGGCAGGAGAAGGCACTAAAAGGGTTTCACATGTTAGGCGGCCCGCCCCATTCAGTGTGTCAGTCCCTAGCCACACGGTTGCTAGCCTGGCAAGCTATACCGATGTGTCAAGTTGGGTCATAAACATTATAAAGCGATGCTACTCGCTCCGATTTGCTTGCAGACCCCCAAGGTTTCAGGCGGTCATCGAGACCTCGGTGGGAAGCGACGTGGGTCACGTACTTCGCACTGAAGTGCAGAATTTATTAGCAAAAGGGGCGATAGAATTAGTCCCCTCTGCGCTAAAACAAGCGGGGTTTTACAGACGTTATTTTCTAATTCCGGAGCAGAGCTTACACATCAACTGTCTGGGAATGAAAGCAGTTGGTTTAGCCCTGAAGGCATTTCTGCCGAACCTCAGGGGTCATCACGTCTTAGTCCGTACAGACAACATGTCAGTGGTGGCCTACATAAATCGCCAGGAGGGGCGTCACTGAACCCACAGGCGATCAGTCTAATATGGGAGGTGTTTGGCAGGGCCGAAATCGACCTGTTCGCCTCGAAAAACAATACCCATTGCAAAATGTTCTTCTCGAAGAACAGGGACGCGTTGGCCCACGTCTGGCCCAACCGCCCCCTGTATGCTTTTCCCCCCGTCTCGATGATTTCGCAAGTCATCAAACGGGTCAGAGAGTGCGAGTGCCCAGTCCTTCTGGTGGTTCCCTTTTGGAAATCCAAGCCGTGGTTTCCGGAGCTGGTTCGGTTATCGGACACAGCTCCATGGCCTGTCCCGATGAGGAAAGACCTCCTCACACAGGCGAAGGGAACGTTGTGGCATCCACGACCTGACTTATGGGTCCTCCATGTGTGGCCCTTGAACGGGTATCCGGGGACCTTCCTGTGAAGGTGTTGATCACTACATCTGAAGCTAGGGCCCCGTCGACTCGGCGCCTCTATGCTTTGAAATGGGCGGGTTTTTCCAGCTGGTGCTCGAAAAACCGTTTAGACCCAGAGTCATGTGAGATATCAGGGGTTCTCTCATTCCTACAGGAGCTGTTGGACGCGGGTCGGTCCCCGTCCACACCCAAAGTGTATGTGGCAGCCATTGCAGCACACCATGTTCTGGTAGCTGGCCAGTCACTGGGAAGAAACGACCTGGTTGTGAGATTTTTGAAGGGTGCTAGGAGGATTAACCCCTCCAGACCTCCTTCTGTGCCATCTTGGGACCTCTCTACGGTCCTAGGGGCTTTGAGGGGTCCGCCTTTTGAACCGTTCCGGTCGGTTCCTCTCTCGCTGAAAACTACTCTCCTGTTGGCATTGGCATCTATCAAGCGAGTGCAGGATTTGCAGGCTCTCTCTGTGAGCCCGGCATGTCTGGAGTTTGGTCCTGATGACTCCAAAGTCATCCTCAAGCCCAGGCATGGTTATGTTCCCAAAGTGCTCTCAACGCCGTTCAGAGCACAGGTGGTGACATTGTTAGCCCTTCCCCCTTCCACAGAGGATGGGGAGGTTAATCTTCTCTGCCCTGTCAGGGCGCTGAGAATCTATCTGGAGCGTTCGGCATTGTTTAGGCAATCAGAACAACTTTTTGTCTGCTTTGGTGGTCGATCCACGGGGGATCCTGTCACTAAGCAGAGACTGTCTAGATGGATAGTGGGGGCCATTTCTATGGCTTATACCTCAGTGGGTCAGGTTTGCCCTATAGGTGTCAAAACCCATTCGACCAGAGGCATGGCCTCGTCGTGGGCGTGGTCATCTGGCTTTCCCATTCAAGACATTTGTGATGAGGCCGGCTGGGCCTCGCCGTTCACATTTATGAAATTCTATAATATGGAAGTACCTTCCCTGCAGGCGAGGGTGCTTTCGGTATGATAAGGGCCCGGCTTAGTCCGGTCTTATTATCAATTGTTACTGTGCACAACCACATTCACATATATATATAAGCCCGCTTTTTGCTGGTCATATTTTCACATTATAAACCCGCTTAGGCTGGTGGTGTTATCATATTCTATGACCCAGACGGTGTCGGGGTCCGTGGATATGGTATGTTGTGATTATTGATGTATTCTACTAGACCTGACGGTGTCTGGTCTGATATATACATATTATGTGGGTTATGGCTTGTTCTGTATGCTCAGGGGTCCTGAGTTGCAGTGGCAACCAGTTACTCAGTGCGGCGTTTTACATAGCGTTCCCACTGTGTATAGCTACGCAATACGAAGTGACCGTTCGAAAGGGAACTACTTGGTTACTCACGTAACCTCAGTTCCCTGAGTTAGGGAACGAAGTATTGCGTAGCCGGCCGCACTGTTTTAACTGGATATTTGTCGCTTCAGTCGTATAAACCTGCTATAATGGCGAATTCAGGGGCTTATATAGGCTGAGGCCTCGCCCCTATGACGGGCTATGACGTGTAATGACGTAGAGTGATCTCATTGGTCGCACGTCAGATGCGCCCGCGCCATTGGATGTGCAGTTGCTGCAGCACAGCCTGTGAGCGAGCCAAACGCTCAATGTGCTAGCTGTGCAGCTGCAAATGCGTTTTACATATAGGTTCAGTAAATCAAGGAAAAGGAGCTTTTCCCACTGCGTATAGCTACGCAATACTTCGTTCCCTAACTCAGGGAACTGAGGTTACGTGAGTAACCAAGTAGTTGTACTGCTTAATATCTTTGTGGAAAGATTTTTTCAGGATTCTATACTGAATATAAAGTTTTAAAATCAGCATTTATTTAAAATATAAACCTTTTCTAACATTATAAATGTCATTACTTTCATGTTTGATCAATTGAATGCATCATTGCTGAATAAAATTATTGGTCACACTTTAGATTAGGTTTCAATTCTCACTATTAACTAACTAATGTACTACTGTACAACTTTTGGCTCAATAAACTCCTAATTACTTCTTATTCATAGTTCGTAAAGTAGTTGTTTAGAAATTGGGTTGGATTAAGGGATGTAGAATATGGTCATGCAGAATAAGGCATTAATATGTGCTTTATAAGTTCTAATAAACAGCCAATATCCTAGTAATATGTGTGCTAATATGAAACTAGTTGGACCCTAAACTAAAGTATTAATTTCTTTCTTAAACAAAAATCTTACTTGCCTTAAATCTTTCTGTTGGAAAATCTAGTTGCTACATATTAAAAACGTTAGACAATAAAATGATTCTCAATAACTTCCCTCAATTTGTAAACCTTCACAAACCCTAAATTGTCTTTAATGTCTCTACTGCCTGCTGATGTCATTTTATTGTACTGATCCATTACTGGGTGTCACATGACTGAAGATGAGAAACAGGAGAAGTGACTGTATTTGGAACATGACACAATTCTTATATTGATCCTGATTGTCACATCCTTCTCAGCAACCCACCGCCCAGCGCCCAGAAAACTTCAGACACTGCAGATTAGCTGACGAAAGACTTGAATGACCAAGTAATATGAGTATAAAGTACAAGCTAGTAGTTTTGCTTACAGTTGCATACTTAAAGATACAGTTTATTAAAGACTTAAAGATACAGTTTATCAGTTAAATTGAACACAAATTCCTGTACTTCATAAATGGAACAAACATGAAATCTGAGGTTTGACAGTTTCTGATGTCTGATATTTGCATCGGAGTGAACTTTATTTACACATTATTGAAACGAGACTTCAAGAGATTTCCACGACGCATGCGCGAGAATTGCGATCTCCTTCAACTACTTCAGTTAAGTTCTCGCGCGTGCGCGTCGTGGAAATCTCTTGAAGTCTCGTTTCAGGCCTACAAGGAAGAAAAGGAATAGTCGAATAAAGTCGTTATTTTTGTTTGTTTTTTCGCACAAAAAGTATTCTCGTCGCTTGATAAACTTATAGTTGAGCCACTGTTGTGACATGGAATATTTAAACATTTTCTTCATTGACTTTCTGGGCCGTCAGGATTCATTCCCTTAGGGAGCCTATGTAGGAGTGATCCAGCAGTCACATTTAATCAAAAATATCTTCATTTGTGTTCCGAAGACGAACGAAGGTCTTACGGGGTTGGTACAGCATGGGGGTGAGTAATTAATGAATTATTTTTATTTTTGGGTGAACTAACCCTTTAATGATATGAAGCGACGAGAATACTTTTTGTGAGCAAAAAAACACAAAAAATAATGACTTTATTCAACAATTTCTTCTCTTCCGTGTCAAGTCTCTGACGCTGTTCACGTTGTAAACAGATCAGCGGTTCTGTGTGTAGATCCGAATGTGTGTCCATCATCTACTTGTGATCCGATCGAACAAAGCAGATCTTAATACCAGGTGTAAGCAGGGCCAAAGAGTGCTAGTTTGGAAACACAACCGCACCCTTGCCCGCCTGTGTTGCTATGCAACTGCAGGAAAAGAGAGACTGAAAATGTACAAGAAGCTTGTTGCCAGACACAGACATGCAGAGTTCATCTATTTTGCAAAGGTTACACACAGGTCACTGGAGCTGAGGTAACATGTGCTTCACTTTACACTGACATAGTCTGGGGGAAATTCGATTCAAAACAAAACTAACACCAAACAATTGTCATTATTCAATTTTGGCTGCCTGTGCGTGTTATTGTGGAGTTTGGCACACTCGTGACCTCATAATGCAATCCCTGCAAACATCACACTGGCAGTCAAAAGGCTGTTTCATTTACTCAGTAAATCTATCTTAGCGTTCTTCTGAAATCTCCCACGAGAGCCGACGCGCATCCCCAAAACACACTTCCAAAAGACATATTGCATGTGTTTGTTGCCAAGGAAACAAAGCGAGGTGGCTTTCATTTCAGCACATCCAAATGTTATTTTTCTGTCTTTCGGCAGCACGTAACATGAAAAACTGCACTGGGGTTTATCACACTGTTTTGTCTGGAGAGCGGCTGCCCCCTTCATCACCTAAAAAGTTGTCGTCTCAGGAGGATTGTTTGGGTTTGGAGGACCCGACAACTAGAACTAACACTTCCCACCTGCAACTCAATATTTATTCTCGTTTCCAAGGTAGCAGGAAACGGAGGTGCTCATTGGCAGCGCAAATCAATAAGTGCGCTCTCTTTGATGGAATGCGCCGCGAGATAATAACCATTCAAATCTGCCACACTGTGGCTTCAATTTGTCGGTCCTTGTAAGTCAGACACAAATATGGGAGTATTACAGCAAATCTGTGGCATTAAGGGAAGAATGTTTGAATACATTTGCAAGTCCATACATCTTTCCTTAATCTCCCTGATTTGCATGGGGGCACAGTCAAGGGATTTGAAGAGAAATTGGAATCTCTGGTACGACGGCTTCAGAAACGTGCCAGGACTTCATCAGTGAAGGCATGTTTCTACAATCACATTGTCCCTGAAATCACCAGGGTTTCAGCGGTTAGACATGCTGCTATTTCCTTCACTGATGTATAATGAGAGTAAAAACCCTAGTTATGTTACCTGAGGTGATCCATAAACATCATCAGTATTATATGTCCATTGAACTAGATTTGAGGTGCTAAAACATGGATAGATCTAGTTTTAATAAAAAATTGCACGTTCAAGTTGGCTTCAGGTGCAGACAAATGCATAAAACATTTGCATACCGATGTGTAATGCTCCATATTTTTTTCAATGACTGTGATGTTTCAATCTCTCATTTGTTCATCAGACCAGAAAGCTTTGGGTTAGTTACAGGTTTTAGGCTTTGGTTCTGGTGTCACGGCACTCATAAAGCATTGCTGTGCATATTAAATAATAATTTTTTCTTGTTTTCCTGTAAAAAAAAAAAAAAATTCTAAACAAATTTAAAGCTGCAGTCCGTAGTTTTTCTTCTTTGTCGCCATCTCTGTTAGAAATCTGCAATTGCAGTTATTCGCGGAATTATAAATTTTACATGGGTTGTGCCTCGGCACAGCACAGATGAATCCAATGTTTTGCGGAGAATGTGCGGCTCCGCGCCGGTGTGGATACTGTCATTCAGAATCACAGATTCTACTTTTTGGAAGTATGACCAACTTAAGAATTTTCACTGGAAAATGTCATCTGAACAAGTAAGTAACATCCACTTTTGTTCTGACCAACTAAGGGAAAAAAAGCATTGCAATATATCGCGCAGATTAAATCCAACAATCGCTTATCATATCACGTCAAACCGTGCAAATTATACTTTGTTCTCAAATTGTTAAAGGGATACTTCACCCAAAAGTGACAATTCTGTCATCATTTACTCACCCTCAAGTTGTTGCAAACCTGTATGAGTTTCTTTCTTCTGCTGAACACAAAGGAAGATATTTTGAAGAACAATTGGAACCAAACAGTTGTTTGGCACCATTGACTTCCATAGTAGAAAAAAATAAAAACAATGGAAGTCAATGGTGCCAAAGTTCCAATCGTTCTTTAAAATATCTTCCTTTGTGTTCAGCAGAAGAAAGAAACTCATACAGGTTTGCAACAACTTGAGGGTGAGTAAATGATGACAGAATTTTCATTTTTGGGTGGAGTATCTTTTTAATGTTAACAACATCAGCATTGCGTGACTATATTTAATGCCCTTCCGATATTTATCCTTGATTTTGCATGGGCCCGGTTCCAGTCTCTTTTTTTCTGTAGCCACTCCGAAGTCCGAAGTTTTTTGCATTTTACAACGGGTAAATCTCCAGTTGTCACTGGTGATTGTCGTTTGAACCTTTCTGGATCCGCCATCAAATTGATAAGTTTAATTATATCAAGTGCTGTGAGAAAAGGCTATAAATCTCCACCTCCAACATCCTCATTCTTTATGTGTACAGTTGTGGCGTAATGACGCAAAGACATGCTCGAATCTCCCGCGGAAATCCACCAGTACCACTGGAATTAAAAACATTATTACAAACTTACCGTTTTGAATTGAGCTAAGGCAAGCAGAGAGTTTTGAACACTGGCTGGTTATGTACTAAAAAAATTATTTTGGATAATTTTTAAAGAAATTTTTAAAAGAAGATAAATTTACTTGACTTGAGGCACAAAAAACAAAACAAAATAAGTGTTTTTGAAAAAAGTTGCCAATCAGCGCCAGCATTTTTTGTTATTCTCACAAAAGTTTCATGGCCCTCAGAATATTGTGTATGAATATCTGAACATGCAATATATCAAAAGAAAGAACAGACCCTCTGCTTTTAAACAAAAAACAAACAAACAAAAAAGATTTATTCAGCATCATGCATTCTTTTTTGTCAACACTTCAATGTGGTTAAGTTTCATAAAAAAGCAACATTTTGAGGAAAAAGCTGAGAAAATCGGGTTTTTGTCAAAGACTACGTCTGGATCGGATTCAGAGTGATGATCAAAACATACATTAGATGGAGTAGATCGAGTCCATCTACACCTCCAAAGCTTTCACAGTTCCATAACTCATTCTGGGTTGACATTTCATGCGATAACGTTAGGAAGTTTTGATTCATACGCTATTCAATGTAATGATCGCGTTATTTTACATATGCATCTGCTTATGTAGCACTTGCGTCCTCCAACACAACACTTACACTACTGGACCAGTTCTAGGTTCTAATGGATTGGGGTGGAAAGATTTCAAAAATTATGCTGGAGATCAGATTTTAAAGGGTCACTCCACCCATTTCAACATTAATCTTTATTGAAAGTGGGTTATATATGTAGTCGAAATGTAAAATAAATTTTGAATTTGGTGCCCTCTTGACCTAGAAAAGACAGAAAATAACTTTAGGGCGCATTTGTATGTAAGACAACAACTCCCACAATGCACCACATTGCACAGCTCCGCAAGCCACTCCCACTAATCCAGAACAGCGCGCAAACATCAGAGAAATCACTCTTCCGTCTACAAGGCTAGCTGCCAAAAGAGTTTGAAATTCATTTCACACAAAATGTCTAGTTAGTTGGCTGTGGCGAGCAGGACGAGGGACATGAGAGGACGGCGCGAGTGATAATGAATGACACCTGTGAGACGCAGCGGTCTCATATCTCTCACGGAGGAGTGGAAGCACAAAAGGAACAGGCCTGATTTTATGTTTTGTTTCTGTTGTGTGTGGCCAGCTGGCTTATACTTTTGTTTTGTATTTGTTTATTTTACTATAAAATGTTTAAATGTTCGCCGGTTCCCGCCTCCTTCTTCCCACAACAAAGAACCCCGTTACATTGGCAAACTCATTAGCGAATTACTCCTCGTTTGTATTTCTTTCTATATGGTGAATTATTGCATGATACCTGGATGTTCAATCAGAACATATGCGGTGCGACACTAGGATGGTTCACATCACAACACAAACGTCCGTGTGCTATTAGCACACAAAGATTTCGTCCAGGAGAAATTCGGCCAGGAAAAATTGCTATCGTTGAAATTCTCTGCAGCAGACGGACTCTATCTGTGTCCGTAGCGCACAGCGAGAGCACAGGCACCAGCAGTCCGCCCAGCTCGAGCCCGTCCGGGCTCCTCGTCCGCGACAGGCAGCCGCCTCCTGTTCCTCCATCTGCCTCAGCTGCTCTTGACTATATTGCGGCTCGTAAAGATAGCCACGAACAGCGGATTCGAGCAGCAGAATTTCAAAATCCTCTACTTCCATATCAATGTTTAGTTTCTTCCATATCGTGTTTAGTTTCTTCCGTCACTGTCATAACTTCTTATCTCCACAGTGCTTGTTAGCTTAGCTTATAAACAAGATGGCTGATATTGATTTCAGTATCTACAAGTGAAGTCCCACCCACTGATCTGTGATAGCTCTGTTAGCGCATTAGGTCCAACCTATGGGCGGGTTTGAAAGGGTGGGATCTAGTGCTTGTAGTCTTTAGAGAAATCCCCCCTTCTTACACTTCCTCCTACAATGACGTAAAATGACGATTTTTGCGTCATTGTAGGAGGAAGTGAAAAGGGTAAATAGCGGATTTCTCTCGTCTCAGGGGAAAATGAGAGACTGTTGCACGACCATTCAATAGTATGACTAGGTTTCTAACAATGGAAAGCTTAATGCAAATGGGTGGAGTGTCCCTTTAAATACAGAAACAACACAGCACTGTACTGTACCACAGCAAACATAAAATCAGTAGTTCAGATCAGTGGGGGAAAAAACACAGGTAACAAAAGGTAAGAAAGTAAAACACACTTTTCTCTTGTTTGTGTTCTAGATTAGGGATAATTGAATCTAATAAATACACCCTGCGTGCAGTTGTATAGCACGGTAGAGTACGCAATACTCATTTTCATTATCTCAGGGAACCGAGGTTACGTCAGTAATCGGAGCGTTTCCTTCTGAAATGGTCTTTCACATTGCGTGAATCACGCTTTGGGAAACGATTTACTCTGTAGTGAACAGCAGACGTGATGGCGCCAGAGGTCCCCGCTTCACAACAGGAGTCCCTTTGTCCTACGGTGATTAAGAAGACAGAAGGATGTGATAGGACCCTCAAAGACAAATAGGACTGTGGTAATCAGGACTGCCAGAGGTGACGACATCAACGACCCATTGATCGCGGGCTAAACTAATCACCAGTTGCCCATTGTTCACCTCAACCCTCCATTCCTTAGACCAAGGTGTGAACGACCATGTAATGCCCAGGACCACCAAACCAGTTCTGGTTAGAACACAGAAGGAGCAAAGAAAGGCCCTAAGAAAAAGACAATCTTTATAAACATTGGCTTAAAACCACAAAAATGGTCAGGAAACTGTAAGGAACATGTCCTACATATCTCCTTATTCATCCAGGGAACTGTGCGCACAGTGGAAACCACACCTGGAATAACAGCCAATGTAATCTTACCCACTAACACAGAAATGGACATCAGGGTGATTCCTCAACCAATATACAAGTTTGGACTCTCTGAGTTCAGCACACTGCCACAGGGACTTGGGTTTGGAAAGGAAATAAAGCATTTCAAAGGTTCTAAAGACACTGTTTAATTTAACTGTGTGTTTTAGGACAATGCAACAAGTTCCACAGTGTGGAAAGGTGGGACGTGATGGACAGACACTTGGAATGCAACGACCCAGTCACACCACTACAGTAGGAAGGCGGGCATTAGTAAACCCCTCCCCAACTGGAAGGAATAAAAGCTTTCCCAAGCGAACACCCCCTCGTTATACGTATAGCACGACCAAGGTAATACTCTCGCAATTAAACCTTCACCCGCACGGACCTTCAAGCAGCTCAACCGCTTCTGCAGAGGACTTCGGCTCCAGCAATCAACGCTTGACCCGCACGACTCTTGCCTTTGGAACCTATAGCCTGCAAAGGATATTTTTTCATGAAACTCCCTTATATAAAGACATTACTAAGATATATTTGATATATTTGATATGTTTTTATGTTGGCCATGTCCTATTGGGGTACCTATGATTTTATCGTAGTATTAAATTAACTATAAGTGTGTGTAATTATGCCGTAAGCTGTATCTTTGTAATTCCTATTCTTTGTCATGTTTTATTTGGTGCCGTTGTAATCCTCTTAGTCTCACTGAATTAACCAGCTACAGGAAATTACAGTAAAATGTATTATTATATGCACAACAGCTGTCTGGTTAGAAACTACATCTTTTAACACTGCCATAAAACATGCAAATTAGGTGGTCAGAAAGAGACAAAGGATTCCTCTCCCGCGCGAAGTTCCCGGGTGTGATTGGTCATTCCGTTCGAAAAGGGGTGCGGAATATTTGCCTTGAAAAAGGATGATCAAGCATCTCTCTCTCTTCTTCGGACCTCTCTTCTTCGGCTCCTCTCTTCTTCGTCTCTCTTCCTGTGATGGACGTCTCCAGTTTGTCCTTTCCTTTTAGTCTTAGTCTTTTTGTTTGCTTTTTAGGGCCCAAGCCTTGAAAAGGCGAAGGCCCTATTGTTTTCCTTAGGATTATTATTTATTAGGGCCCAAGCCTTGAAAAGGCGAAGGCCCTATTGTTTTCCTTAGGATTATTAGGGCCCAAGCCTTGAAAAGGCGAAGGCCCTATTGTTTTCCTAAGGATTATTATTAGGGCCCAAGCCTTGAAAAGGCGAAGGCCCTATTGTTTTCCTTAGGATTATTATTAGGGCCCAAGCCTTGAAAAGGCGAAGGCCCTATTGTTTTCCTAAGGATTATTATTAGGGCCCAAGCCTTGAAAAGGCGAAGGCCCTATTGTTTTCCTAAGGATTATTATTTATTATTATTATTATTATTATTAGGGCCCAAGCCTTGAAAAGGCGAAGGCCCTATTGTTTTCCTAAGGATTATTAGGGCCCAAGCCTTGAAAAGGCGAAGGCCCTATTGTTTTCCTTAGGATTATTATTAGGGCCCAAGCCCTGAAAGGGCGAAGGCCCTATTGTTTTCCTTAGGATTATTTTTTTTTTTTTTCTCTTTTATTTTTCTTACGACTATTCGGGCACTTTTGGGGCTCTTAACGTGCACGAAAACTCTTGAAACTTTGCACACGGGTCAGAACCCGCGGCCATCAGGGCCGGGCTGAAGATGGTACCCGGGCGTGGCAGGGGGGCTCGACAGCGCCCCCTGGAACGGGGTCCGAAAACTTGGTCCATAAATCAAACACGCTTGCATGTAAGAATATGAAACTCAGTACACATATAGATCTCATCGGTTCATATATACTTCATGCTCTTACTTTTTACCCCAGCCCAACAGGAAGTCGGCTATTTAGGGTTGTTTGTAAAACGCATGCAATGGAATTTAAAGTACTTCTCCTAGAGAATTCAAAGAAATGCCACGAAACTCGGTCAGCATGAAGTCAAGACATTGAGGATGAAAAATTGCCAGCGGATTTTTGATATCTCGAACGGTTTGGCCGTGGCGAGGAAATGAAATTATGGCGAGAAACGTGAAACAGGAAGTGTGTTATAACTTCAGCATACATTAACTGATCTTAATGAAACTTCAGCAGTGTGTTCGTTGTAAGAGGACGATCACATGGATGTGACTATTGTGAGTCAAAGTTATAGCGCCACCAACTGGCAGCAGGAAGTGTGTCACTTTCAAAATGCTGTGAAATCACCCTCTTATTTGAACCCAATTTGCTTCAAACTTCATCTGTATAATGTAAACATACGGCAGATGTAGACCTGTGAATGGATTCTTGATATCTTTGATACTGTTGCCGTGGCAACGCATCATACTTTAAAATTCTTTTAGGATGCTTTTGAGACTCTTAGCATGCTTGAAATTGCATGAAACTCGACAGACATGTCACATTTATTAGCCAGTAGACATGTGCAAAGTTTCAGGAACGGACGTGGTGCAGGGGCTCAGTAGCGCCACCTTTTGACAAAAGTGGGGGTGTTAGTTCTATAGTTTTACCTACAATCATAAAACTCGGTACGCATATTGTTCAGATCAAGCCGGACAACTTTCTAATTTACTGTCATTAGCTCAGACCAAGAGGGAGTCAGATATTTTAGTTTGAATGTGGATGTTTCTGAGAATTTTCTCTCCCTCTCTTTCCGTCTCTGTGTGTGAGGGATTTGTCTATTGATTTTAATGCATTTCAAGGTTTCAGGGGATTTTGGGACTCTTAACGTGCTCAAAAACTTTTGAAATTTTGCACACAGGTCAGAACCCACGGCCATCAGGGCCGGGCTGAAGCTGGTACCCGGGCGTGGCAGGGGGGCTCAACAGCGCCCCCTTGAACGGGGTCCGACAATTTGGTCCATATATTCAACACGCTTGCATGAATTAATATGAAACTCAGTACACATATAGATCTCCTCGGGCCAAACATTTTACCCCTGGTCAAGTTTTACGCCAGCCCAACAGGAAGTCGGCTATTATGGGTTGTTTGGAAAACGCTTGCTGTGGAATTTGAAGTACTACTCCTAGGCAATTCATTCAATCATCGCCAAACTAGGCGTGCATGAAGTCAAGACATTGAGGATGCTAAATTGCTGACGGATTTTTGATATCTCGAACGGTTTGGCCGTGGCGAGGAAATGAATTTTCATGACTAAAAAAGGACATATAAAGTGTGTTATAACTTAGTTAGATTTACCTACAGTTACAAAACTCAGCTTGTATATTCTTCTCCTCAAGCCAAACAACTTTCTAATTTACAGTCAATAGCTCCAACCCTCAGAAAGTCAGATATTGTGGTTTGAATGTGGATTTCATGAAATGGTATCTCTCTCTGTCACTCTTTGACAGAGAGAGGGCCCCCTCCCATTCTATGTGTGTGTGTGTGTGTGGCTGTCTGTGTGGGGAGGGAGGGGGAGGGAGGGCTGGTGTCTGTGTTTATATGTGTGTGTGTGGCTGGCTGGCTGTTACAGTGACATGATATTAAGCCTTTCATTGCTGTGTGATTTTTCCTGCATTAAAGGATAAAGAAATCTCTAAGGCCTTGTCTTTTTGCATAACAATTTTGTATTTTTTTTAAATTACAAAATATGCACAGAACCAAGATCTTTTAAATGTATAGTTTGCTTTAAATAAAATTAAGATTGTATTGGTAATTGAAGCTGAATGAATTTAAAATGAATGTGCTATATTTCAGAACAATATATTTGTTTTCCTTTAAATTGTAAAACACTAACTTTATTCTCATCTGAATTATAAATAATTTATTCCTGTATAAAATAAAAACACATTTGAATTTTTCTTTTTTAATCAATGTAGAATGTGTAATTGAAAAATAAACAGATTAGGGCTCTGAGGACAATAAATGAAAATCAATGCGATGTGGTGAATGTCCAAAAGATGGCACCCACAGACTGTTTTAAATGGGGTTGGATAAATATTTTTTGCTTTTAGACAGTGTGTGCGTGTGATTTTAGTTTGGTGACAGTTGTAGGTTACAGTTTGACAAGAGTTTATAGTTTGAAAAAAGCACTTTGTTGTGTTTTATTGGACGGAGTATGTTTTTATGTGTAACAGTTCAATCGCACCCGCACCTCACACACACACACACACACACACACACACACACATATTGAAACCTGAGTGAAGTACAAAGCCCATAATAAAGAATAGTTTAGCATCCAAATACATCGCAAATGTTGAAACAGTTTGATTCTAATGAGAGAGTTACGTGAGCCAAACACCACTTACTTTCACTTTCGCTTTCAATTATTTTGGTTAATTCTTAATTATAGTTTTTTTGAATTCTTGTTCTGTTCTGAATATCATTAAATTTAAAGAATTGCTTGTGTAATATTTTGAGTGTATCATCAAAACAGAATAATTCTCTCGGTTTAGTGATTCCCTAGTTTTTTTTATTGTTTTCATTGTTCTCAGGTAAGGCAAGTGAGATATATATATATATATATATATGTATATAAAAAAAAAATATATATATATATATATATATATGTATTTTTTATATATATATATATATATATAATTTATATATATATATATATATATATATATATATATAAATTATATATATATATATAAAAAATACATATATATATATATATATATATTTTTTTTTTATATACATATATATATATATATATATATGTATATAAAAAAAAATATATATATATATATATATATGTATTTTTTATATATATATATATATATATAATTTATATATATATATATATATAAATATAGCTGCGAGCAGCGATGAAGGGCCAAAGCCGGCGGCACCGCCACCCCGGTGCCTTTAGGTAACTAAAGGAACCAGGGTTGCGGTGCCACCGGCTTGGGCCCGTAATCGCTGCTCGCAGCTATATTTTATTATTATTATTATTTTACTACCTTTTGGGCACTTTTGGGGGCCTTAACGTGCTCGAAAACTCTTGAAACTTTGCACACATCTCAGAACCCGCGGCCATCAGGGCCGGGCTGAAGCTGGTACCCGGGCGTGGCAGGGGGGCTCGACAGCGCCCCCTGGAACGGGGTTTGAACACTTGGTCCATAAATCAAACACGCTTGCATGTAATAATATGAAACTCAGTACACATATAGATCTCATCGGTTCATATATACTTCATGCTCTTACTTTTTACCCCAGCCCAACAGGAAGTCGGCTATTAAGGGTTGTTTGGAAAACACATGCAATGGAATGTGAAATACTCCTCCTAGAGAATTCAAACACACGGCACGAAACTCGGTCAGCATGAAGTCAAGACACTGAGGATGAAAAATTGCCAGGGGATTTTTGATATCTCGAACGGTTTGGCCGTGGCGAGTAAACGAAATTATGGCGAGAAACGTGAAACAGGAAGTGTGTTATAACTACTGCATACATTAACTAATCTTGATGAAACTTCAGCAGTGTGTTCGTTGTAAGAGCCCGATCACATGGATGTGACTATTGTGAGTCAAAGTTATAGCGCCACCAACTGGAAGCAGGAAGTGTGTCACTTTCAAAATGCTTTTAAATCACCCTCTTATTTTTACCCGATTTGCTTCAAACTTCATGTGCATAATGTAGACACACGCCAGATGTAGACCTGTGAAAGGATTATTGATATCTTAGATACTGTTGCCATGGCAATGCATCAAACATTAATATTCCTTTTTTTAAGCTTTTTCATGCTTTTTTATGCTTTCGGGCACTTTTGGGGTTCTTAACGTGCTCGAAAACTCTTGAAACTTTGCACACGGGACAAAACCCGCGGCCATCAGGGCCAGGCTGAAGCTGGTACCCGGGCGTGGCAGGGGGGCTCGACAGCGCCCCCTTGAACGGGTCAGACAATTTGGTCCATATATCCAACACGCTTTACCCTATTTGCTTCAAACTTGATGTGTATAATGTAGACACAAGCCAGATGTAGACCTGTGAAAGGATTGTTGATATCTTAGATGCTGTTGCCGTGACAACGCATCAAACTTTAATATTCTTTTTGGATACTTTTGAGATTCTTAGCGCACTTTTGGGGCCCTTAACGTGCTCAAAAACTCTTGAAACTTTGCACACGGGTCAGAAACCGCGGCCATCAGGGCCGGGCTGAAGCTGGTACCCGGGCGTGGCAGGGGGGCTCGACAGCGCCCCCTGGAATGGGGTCCGAAAACTTGGTCCATAAATCAAACAGGCTTTACCCGATTTGCTTCAAACTTGATGTGTATAATGTAGACACACGCCAGATTTAGACCTGTGAAAGGATTGTTGATATCTTAGATGCTGTTGCCGTGACAACGCATCAAACTTTAATATTCTTTTTGGATACTTTTGAGACTCTCAGCGCACTTTGGGGGCCCTTAACGTGCTCAAAAACTCTTGAAACTTTGCACACGGGTCAGAACCCGTGGCCATCAGGGCCGGGCTGAAGCTGGTACCCGGGCGTGGCAGGGGGGCTCGACAGTGCCCCCTGGAACGGGGTCCGAAAACTTGGTCCATAAATCAAACACGCTTGAATGTAATAATATGAAACTCGGTACACATATAGATCTCATCGATTCATATATCCTTTGTACTTTTACTTTTTACCCCAGCCCAACAGGAAGTCGGCTATTATGGTTTGTTTGGAAGCGTATGCCCCTGGAATTCGATATACTCCTCCTAGAGAATTCAACCAATCGCCACGAAACTCGGTCAGCATGAAGTCAAGACATTGAGGATGAAAAGTTGCCAGGGGATTTTTGATATCTCGAACGGTTTGGCTGTGGCGAGGAAACGAATTTATGGCGAATAAAGGAAACAGGAAGTGTGTTATAACTTCTGCATACATTAACTGATCTTGATGAAACTTCAGCAGTGTGTTCGCTGTAAGAGTCCGATCACATGGATGTGACTATTGTGAGTCAAAGTTATAGCGCCACCAACTGGCAGCAGGAAGTGTGTCACTTCCTAAAGGCTTTGAAATCACCCTCTTATTTTTACCCAATTTGCTTCAAACTTTATGTGTATAATGTAGACACACGGCAGATGTAGACCTGAGAAAGGATTATTGATATCTTAGATACTGTTGCCGTGGCAACGCATCAAACTTTATTATTCTTTGTTGATGCTTTTGAGACTCTTAACATACTTGAAATTGCATGAAACCCGACAGACACATCACATTTATTAGACAGTAGACATGTGCAGAGTTTCAGAAACGGGCATGGTGAGAGCAATTAGAGAATAATGTTTAAGTTTAAAAACAGCCAGAATGGTTGTTTAGTCAAAAAAATTTTTTTTCCAAATCATACATAGTGTTATACTGCCCTCTTGTGTTCAAAATCAGGTAAAAAGCGAAAGTAAAATAAGGACGTCTGCACAATTCATTAATAATGGTGCAGAGTAGAGTGAGCTTTTTCAATTAATTCCTATGGAAGTAGGAATGAACTAAACAACGTTCGCTCTGTTCTGCTCGTCCCTCACCGTGGGCGCGCAGAGTTATGAATGCCCGTGCAGCCGTGAGCATTTTAGTTTCATTTTAAAATTAGCGCCATTTCGGGGGACGTATTACTTTAATTTATTTAACAAAAACACAATGTTGTGTTTAATTGCGAGTGTACACAAATATAAGTAAACACTTTGACGTTTGAATGATGTCCTGTATGAAGAAAATGACGGAGTATGTTTCACTGTTCAATCGCGCTGAGCCACCCAGACCCCCACACACACACTGACACACACACACACACACACACACACACACACACACACACACACACACACACACACACACACACACACACACAAACACACACACACACACACACACAATAATAAAACATTCAACCTAACATATACAAATTACACTGCTATGTTGAAATAGTCAGTAGTACAATTTGTATCATTCACAGTAAGCACCGCTCCACTGTGATTTTTCCAAGCACATTTTTGCACAAGTGAAGAGGATGATTTTTTCCGTCGATATTGGAACGTGAGTGAAGTACAAAGCCTGTAATAAAGAATAGTTTAGCATCCAAATACATCGCAAATGTTGCAACATTTAGATTCTAAAGAGAGATTTACGTGAGCCTAACACCACTTACTTTTACTTTTGTTTTAAATTATTTCGTTTTGGCTTTATTATAGTTATTTTTTTATTTGTGTTCTGTTCTGAATATCATTAAATTTAAAGGATTTGTTGTGGAATATTTTGAGTGTATAATCAAATAACACTAAACCGTCACTAGGTGTCGCCAGGCGACCGTCTTAATGAGCGGGTCATTGATTCATTCGTTCAAACGATTCGTTTGAACGACTGAGTCATTCATGAATGAGACAGATGTTTATGGATTGGTCATTGAATCTTTGAGTCAACCAATTTGTTCAAAATGCTGAATCATTCAGTAATGAGAAAACACGTTGCTGTGAGATGCAATGGTTCTGCTGTGATCTTTGTTTAACTATTTTCGCTGCTGAAACAGAAGAACAGTCAATATTGCATCTAAAATGTAAGTGACTTGACACGTGTGTGTGTGTGTGTGTGTGTGTGTGCGTGTGAGTGCGTGCGTGCGTGTGTGTGTGTGTGTGTGTGTGTGTGTGTGCAATCAATCCCAGGTAAGAGGCATGAATAATGAGAATTGGACTTCTAGGAGTGAGGTTAATATTCCGGAGATGGTTCCCTCGGATTGTGAAAAGGAGGCGGCGCGGGAGTGGCCAGGCATTGCGCTACTTCTGTTTCAAAGTTTAAAACAATGCTAATATCATTTTTTTGAACGATTTCATTACAAATGTTTATTTTATATATTTATAAAATATTATAAAATATAATAACTATGTTTTGTCCTATTAACAAAAGACAGGCAATGTACTATTAACAAATGTTAATAGTTTTTTAAAAGTTAAAATGATACTTTATGCATTTGTTTTGTGTCAGATGATTAACAATATAAATTAAACAAAGCTTAAAACAAACAAAATAATAAAACGAAAACAAAGCTTGAACATTTTATTTAATTGAAAAGCCTTTTTGAAATAAAATGTGTTTTTTTCCCTCTGAAATAGCAAAAGCATCGCACACTTAGCTGTACCTGCTCTAAATAAATAATAGTATTTAAATAAAAATACAAAATCGAAATAAATAAATTATATAAAACAAAATCAAATCAAAGAAAATAAATCTTATTAAAGTTATGCAGGCACACATTTAACAATAATTTTCAAGTGACAAATAAAATCAATCAAAATTCCTTACACATGGAGTTAATCCTGACGATTCCTGAGGCGCCTTTCCTCATGACACTCGCTTTTTTTTTCGAAGATATATTTTCTTTGGTTTGATTTTGTTTTTGTAATAATTTATTTTATTTAGTTCGATTTTGTATTTTTATTGAATTACTCTTTTTTATTTAGAGCAGGTACAGCTAGTGTGTGATGCTTTTGCTATTTCAGAGGAAAACAATAATTTTATTTAATTAATAATTTTTGTTTCAGTCCACCATATAATTATGTTGTGTTTGATCTATGGAAAAAAGTTAGTTGTGAAATGGTTGAATATTAACAAAAGTTAATAGTTTTTTACAAGTTAGAATAATACGATATATATATATATATAAACAAGCCGGTGGCACCGCCACCCCCGGTGCCTTTACGGTTACTGTGCATGACGGGCAATATCGTAACTCCGCTTTGACCTTTGAGAAGATGTGTGCTATAGAGCTTGCATTGGTGTGGGCTCTGCAAAAGTGTGTGTGTGTGTGTGAGGCGTGATTGAACAATGTAGACATATATATATATATATATATAAAGGCACCGGGGTGGCGGTGCCACCGGCTTGTTTATATATATATATATATATATATATATATATATATATATATATATATATATATATGAATATAGCTGCGAGCAGCGATGAAGGGCCAAAGCCGGCGGCACCGCCACTCCGGTGCCTTTAGGTAACTAAAGGCACCGGGGTTGCGGTGCCACCGGCTTGGGCCCGTAATCGCTGCTCGCAGCTATATTTATTTATTATTATTATTATTTTACTACCTTTTGGGCACTTTTGGGGGCCTTAACGTGCTCGAAAACTCTTGAAACTTTGCACACATCTCAGAACCCGCGGCCATCAGGGCCGGGCTGAAGCTGGTACCCGGGCGTGGCAGGGGGGCTCGACAGCGCCCCCTGGAACGGGGTTTGAACACTTGGTCCATAAATCAAACACGCTTGCATGTAATAATATGAAACTCAGTACACATATAGATCTCATCGGTTCATATATACTTCATGCTCTTACTTTTTACCCCAGCCCAACAGGAAGTCGGCTATTAAGGGTTGTTTGGAAAACACATGCAATGGAATGTGAAATACTCCTCCTAGAGAATTCAAACACACGGCACGAAACTCGGTCAGCATGAAGTCAAGACACTGAGGATGAAAAATTGCCAGGGGATTTTTGATATCTCGAACGGTTTGGCCGTGGCGAGTAAACGAAATTATGGCGAGAAACGTGAAACAGGAAGTGTGTTATAACTACTGCATACATTAACTAATCTTGATGAAACTTCAGCAGTGTGTTCGTTGTAAGAGCCCGATCACATGGATGTGACTATTGTGAGTCAAAGTTATAGCGCCACCAACTGGAAGCAGGAAGTGTGTCACTTTCAAAATGCTTTTAAATCACCCTCTTATTTTTACCCGATTTGCTTCAAACTTCATGTGCATAATGTAGACACACGCCAGATGTAGACCTGTGAAAGGATTATTGATATCTTAGATACTGTTGCCATGGCAATGCATCAAACATTAATATTCCTTTTTTTAAGCTTTTTCATGCTTTTTTATGCTTTCGGGCACTTTTGGGGTTCTTAACGTGCTCGAAAACTCTTGAAACTTTGCACACGGGACAAAACCCGCGGCCATCAGGGCCAGGCTGAAGCTGGTACCCGGGCGTGGCAGGGGGGCTCGACAGCGCCCCCTTGAACGGGTCAGACAATTTGGTCCATATATCCAACACGCTTTACCCTATTTGCTTCAAACTTGATGTGTATAATGTAGACACAAGCCAGATGTAGACCTGTGAAAGGATTGTTGATATCTTAGATGCTGTTGCCGTGACAACGCATCAAACTTTAATATTCTTTTTGGATACTTTTGAGATTCTTAGCGCACTTTTGGGGCCCTTAACGTGCTCAAAAACTCTTGAAACTTTGCACACGGGTCAGAAACCGCGGCCATCAGGGCCGGGCTGAAGCTGGTACCCGGGCGTGGCAGGGGGGCTCGACAGCGCCCCCTGGAATGGGGTCCGAAAACTTGGTCCATAAATCAAACAGGCTTTACCCGATTTGCTTCAAACTTGATGTGTATAATGTAGACACACGCCAGATTTAGACCTGTGAAAGGATTGTTGATATCTTAGATGCTGTTGCCGTGACAACGCATCAAACTTTAATATTCTTTTTGGATACTTTTGAGACTCTCAGCGCACTTTGGGGGCCCTTAACGTGCTCAAAAACTCTTGAAACTTTGCACACGGGTCAGAACCCGTGGCCATCAGGGCCGGGCTGAAGCTGGTACCCGGGCGTGGCAGGGGGGCTCGACAGTGCCCCCTGGAACGGGGTCCGAAAACTTGGTCCATAAATCAAACACGCTTGAATGTAATAATATGAAACTCGGTACACATATAGATCTCATCGATTCATATATCCTTTGTACTTTTACTTTTTACCCCAGCCCAACAGGAAGTCGGCTATTATGGTTTGTTTGGAAGCGTATGCCCCTGGAATTCGATATACTCCTCCTAGAGAATTCAACCAATCGCCACGAAACTCGGTCAGCATGAAGTCAAGACATTGAGGATGAAAAGTTGCCAGGGGATTTTTGATATCTCGAACGGTTTGGCTGTGGCGAGGAAACGAATTTATGGCGAATAAAGGAAACAGGAAGTGTGTTATAACTTCTGCATACATTAACTGATCTTGATGAAACTTCAGCAGTGTGTTCGCTGTAAGAGTCCGATCACATGGATGTGACTATTGTGAGTCAAAGTTATAGCGCCACCAACTGGCAGCAGGAAGTGTGTCACTTCCTAAAGGCTTTGAAATCACCCTCTTATTTTTACCCAATTTGCTTCAAACTTTATGTGTATAATGTAGACACACGGCAGATGTAGACCTGAGAAAGGATTATTGATATCTTAGATACTGTTGCCGTGGCAACGCATCAAACTTTATTATTCTTTGTTGATGCTTTTGAGACTCTTAACATACTTGAAATTGCATGAAACCCGACAGACACATCACATTTATTAGACAGTAGACATGTGCAGAGTTTCAGAAACGGGCATGGTGAGAGCAATTAGAGAATAATGTTTAAGTTTAAAAACAGCCAGAATGGTTGTTTAGTCAAAAAAAAATTTTTTCCAAATCATACATAGTGTTATACTGCCCTCTTGTGTTCAAAATCAGGTAAAAAGCGAAAGTAAAATAAGGACGTCTGCACAATTCATTAATAATGGTGCAGAGTAGAGTGAGCTTTTTCAATTAATTCCTATGGAAGTAGGAATGAACTAAACAACGTTCGCTCTGTTCTGCTCGTCCCTCACCGTGGGCGCGCAGAGTTATGAATGCCCGTGCAGCCGTGAGCATTTTAGTTTCATTTTAAAATTAGCGCCATTTCGGGGGACGTATTACTTTAATTTATTTAACAAAAACACAATGTTGTGTTTAATTGCGAGTGTACACAAATATAAGTAAACACTTTGACGTTTGAATGATGTCCTGTATGAAGAAAATGACGGAGTATGTTTCACTGTTCAATCGCGCTGAGCCACCCAGACCCCCACACACACACTGACACACACACACACACACACACACACACACACACACACACACACACAAACACACACACACACACACACACAATAATAAAACATTCAACCTAACATATACAAATTACACTGCTATGTTGAAATAGTCAGTAGTACAATTTGTATCATTCACAGTAAGCACCGCTCCACTGTGATTTTTCCAAGCACATTTTTGCACAAGTGAAGAGGATGATTTTTTCCGTCGATATTGGAACGTGAGTGAAGTACAAAGCCTGTAATAAAGAATAGTTTAGCATCCAAATACATCGCAAATGTTGCAACATTTAGATTCTAAAGAGAGATTTACGTGAGCCTAACACCACTTACTTTTACTTTTGTTTTAAATTATTTCGTTTTGGCTTTATTATAGTTATTTTTTTATTTGTGTTCTGTTCTGAATATCATTAAATTTAAAGGATTTGTTGTGGAATATTTTGAGTGTATAATCAAATAACACTAAACCGTCACTAGGTGTCGCCAGGCGACCGTCTTAATGAGCGGGTCATTGATTCATTCGTTCAAACGATTCGTTTGAACGACTGAGTCATTCATGAATGAGACAGATGTTTATGGATTGGTCATTGAATCTTTGAGTCAACCAATTTGTTCAAAATGCTGAATCATTCAGTAATGAGAAAACACGTTGCTGTGAGATGCAATGGTTCTGCTGTGATCTTTGTTTAACTATTTTCGCTGCTGAAACAGAAGAACAGTCAATATTGCATCTAAAATGTAAGTGACTTGACACGTGTGTGTGTGTGTGTGTGTGTGTGTGTGTGTGTGTGCGTGTGAGTGCGTGCGTGCGTGTGTGTGTGTGTGTGTGTGCAATCAATCCCAGGTAAGAGGCATGAATAATGAGAATTGGACTTCTAGGAGTGAGGTTAATATTCCGGAGATGGTTCCCTCGGATTGTGAAAAGGAGGCGGCGCGGGAGTGGCCAGGCATTGCGCTACTTCTGTTTCAAAGTTTAAAACAATGCTAATATCATTTTTTTGAACGATTTCATTACAAATGTTTATTTTATATATTTATAAAATATTATAAAATATAATAACTATGTTTTGTCCTATTAACAAAAGACAGGCAATGTACTATTAACAAATGTTAATAGTTTTTTAAAAGTTAAAATGATACTTTATGCATTTGTTTTGTGTCAGATGATTAACAATATAAATTAAACAAAGCTTAAAACAAACAAAATAATAAAACGAAAACAAAGCTTGAACATTTTATTTAATTGAAAAGCCTTTTTGAAATAAAATGTGTTTTTTTCCCTCTGAAATAGCAAAAGCATCGCACACTTAGCTGTACCTGCTCTAAATAAATAATAGTATTTAAATAAAAATACAAAATCGAAATAAATAAATTATATAAAACAAAATCAAATCAAAGAAAATAAATCTTATTAAAGTTATGCAGGCACACATTTAACAATAATTTTCAAGTGACAAATAAAATCAATCAAAATTCCTTACACATGGAGTTAATCCTGACGATTCCTGAGGCGCCTTTCCTCATGACAATCGCTTTTTTTTTCGAAGATATATTTTCTTTGGTTTGATTTTGTTTTTGTAATAATTTATTTTATTTAGTTCGATTTTGTATTTTTATTGAATTACTCTTTTTTATTTAGAGCAGGTACAGCTAGTGTGTGATGCTTTTGCTATTTCAGAGGAAAACAATAATTTTATTTAATTAATAATTTTTGTTTCAGTCCACCATATAATTATGTTGTGTTTGATCTATGGAAAAAAGTTAGTTGTGAAATGGTTGAATATTAACAAAAGTTAATAGTTTTTTACAAGTTAGAATAATACGATATATATATATATATAAACAAGCCGGTGGCACCGCCACCCCCGGTGCCTTTACGGTTACTGTGCATGACGGGCAATATCGTAACTCCGCTTTGACCTTTGAGAAGATGTGTGCTATAGAGCTTGCATTGGTGTGGGCTCTGCAAAAGTGTGTGTGTGTGTGTGAGGCGTGATTGAACAATGTAGACATATATATATATATATATATAAAGGCACCGGGGTGGCGGTGCCACCGGCTTGTTTATATATATATATATATATATATATATATATATATATATATATATATATATGAATATAGCTGCGAGCAGCGATGAAGGGCCAAAGCCGGCGGCACCGCCACTCCGGTGCCTTTAGGTAACTAAAGGCACCGGGGTTGCGGTGCCACCGGCTTGGGCCCGTAATCGCTGCTCGCAGCTATATTTATTTATTATTATTATTATTTTACTACCTTTTGGGCACTTTTGGGGGCCTTAACGTGCTCGAAAACTCTTGAAACTTTGCACACATCTCAGAACCCGCGGCCATCAGGGCCGGGCTGAAGCTGGTACCCGGGCGTGGCAGGGGGGCTCGACAGCGCCCCCTGGAACGGGGTTTGAACACTTGGTCCATAAATCAAACACGCTTGCATGTAATAATATGAAACTCAGTACACATATAGATCTCATCGGTTCATATATACTTCATGCTCTTACTTTTTACCCCAGCCCAACAGGAAGTCGGCTATTAAGGGTTGTTTGGAAAACACATGCAATGGAATGTGAAATACTCCTCCTAGAGAATTCAAACACACGGCACGAAACTCGGTCAGCATGAAGTCAAGACACTGAGGATGAAAAATTGCCAGGGGATTTTTGATATCTCGAACGGTTTGGCCGTGGCGAGTAAACGAAATTATGGC
Organism: Tiaroga cobitis; assembly: GCA_030578255.1. Classification (NCBI taxonomy): domain Eukaryota; kingdom Metazoa; phylum Chordata; class Actinopteri; order Cypriniformes; family Leuciscidae; genus Tiaroga; species Tiaroga cobitis. The sequence goes on along the minus strand of CM060607.1, from coordinate 26,098,495 downwards.
GAGAAACGTGAAACAGGAAGTGTGTTATAACTACTGCATACATTAACTAATCTCGATGAAACTTCAGCAGTGTGTTCGTTGTAAGAGCCCGATCACATGGATGTGACTATTGTGAGTCAAAGTTATAGCGCCACCAACTGGAAGCAGGAAGTGTGTCACTTTCAAAATGCTTTTAAATCACCCTCTTATTTTTACCCGATTTGCTTCAAACTTCATGTGCATAATGTAGACACACGCCAGATGTAGACCTGTGAAAGGATTATTGATATCTTAGATACTGTTGCCATGGCAATGCATCAAACATTAATATTCCTTTTTTTAAGCTTTTTCATGCTTTTTTATGCTTTCGGGCACTTTTGGGGTTCTTAACGTGCTCAAAAACTCTTGAAACTTTGCACACGGGACAAAACCCGCGGCCATCAGGGCCAGGCTGAAGCTGGTACCCGGGCGTGGCAGGGGGGCTCGACAGCGCCCCCTTGAACGGGTCAGACAATTTGGTCCATATATCCAACACGCTTTACCCTATTTGCTTCAAACTTGATGTGTATAATGTAGACACAAGCCAGATGTAGACCTGTGAAAGGATTGTTGATATCTTAGATGCTGTTGCCGTGACAACGCATCAAACTTTAATATTCTTTTTGGATACTTTTGAGATTCTTAGCGCACTTTTGGGGCCCTTAACGTGCTCAAAAACTCTTGAAACTTTGCACACGGGTCAGAAACCGCGGCCATCAGGGCCGGGCTGAAGCTGGTACCCGGGCGTGGCAGGGGGGCTCGACAGCGCCCCCTGGAATGGGGTCCGAAAACTTGGTCCATAAATCAAACAGGCTTTACCCGATTTGCTTCAAACTTGATGTGTATAATGTAGACACACGCCAGATTTAGACCTGTGAAAGGATTGTTGATATCTTAGATGCTGTTGCCGTGACAACGCATCAAACTTTAATATTCTTTTTGGATACTTTTGAGACTCTCAGCGCACTTTGGGGGCCCTTAACATGCTCAAAAACTCTTGAAACTTTGCACACGGGTCAGAACCCGCGGCCATCAGGGCCGGGCTGAAGCTGGTACCCGGGCGTGGCAGGGAGGCTCGACAGCGCCCCCTGGAACGAGGTCCGAAAACTTGGTCCATAAATCAAACACGCTTGCATGTAATAATATGAAACTCGGTACACATATAGATCTCATCGGTTTATATATCCTTTGTACTTTTACTTTTTACCCCAGCCCAACAGGAAGTCGGCTATTATGGTTTGTTTGGAAGCGTATGCCCCTGGAATTCGATATACTCCTCCTAGAGAATTCAACCAATCGCAACGAAACTCGGTCAGCATGATGTCAAGACATTGAGGATGAAAAATTGCCAGGGGATTTTTGATATCTCGAACGGTTTGGCCGTGACGAGGAAACGAATTTATGGCGAATAATGGAAACAGGAAGTGTGTTATAACTTCTGCATACATTAACTGATCTTGATGAAACTTCAACAGTGTGTTCGCTGTGAGAGGCCGATCACATGGATGTGACTATTGTGAGTCAAAGTTATAGCGCCACCAACTGGCAGCAGGAAGTGTGTCACTTTCAAAATACTTTGAAATCACCCTCTTATTTTTACCCGATTTGCTTCAAACTTGATGTGTATAATGTAAATACACGGCAGATGTAGACCTGTGAAAGGATTATTGATATCTTAGATACTGTTGCCATGGCAACGCATCAAACTTTAATATTCTTTTTGGATGCTTTTGAGACTCTTAGCATGCCTGAAATTGCTTAAAATTGCATGAAACTTGACAGACAGATCACATTTATTAGCCAGTAGACATGTGCAAAGTTTCAGAAACGGGCGTGGTGCAGGGGCTCAGTAGCGCCACCTTTTGTGACAAAAGTGTGTGTGGGGGGGGGGGGTTAGTTTCATCTACAGTTACAAAACTTTTTCAACTTGATGAAAATACATTAAAGATGCTAAATTGTGAACGGATATTGAATATCTCAAACGGTTTTGCTATGGCGAGGGATTATGTCAAAAAAAGAATCAGGAAATGTCTCATATCTTTCTAAAATGTAATTATACACCATTTATTTTTCTATAAAATTATACTAATATTAGAAGTAAACCCATTGTCTTCCTTTTTTTCAATTTAAGATTTATGTTTAAGTTTAAAAACAGCCAGAATGGTTGTTTAGCCAAAAAAATAAAAAAAAATAAAATCATTCATAGTGCTTTACTGCCCTCTTGTGTTCAAAATCAGGTAGGCCAATTGATGCTACTATGGGAATATTTTCCCACCGTGACTCCGCTGGGGGCTTTAAAATCGCTAACTTGAAAGCGAAAGTAACGGACGTCTCCACAAGACGTGCAGCTGTGAGCATTTTTGTTTCATTTTAAAAGAAGCCCCATTTCGGGGGCGGATTTCTTGAATGTATTTTACAAAATCACAATGTTGTGTTTGATTGCGAGTATCCAAAAATAAGTAAACACTTTGCAGTTTGAATGATCTTCTTGAATAAAATGACGGAGTAGCCAATGTTTCCACTGTTCGATCGCGGACGTCCACACGGACATTGATAATGGTGGCGCGTGCAGAGCGCGTGCTTGAATTGTGAGTTCAATAGTCTATTATTTTTCACGGAAAACACAACAACAAAAGAGTATAATGATAGATTCGCTTAAATAGGCGCTTTTACATAAAATAGCCTATTCCGTCATCATCTTTTCAGTCAGCTCTTCACTCTCGTGATTAATGAAATTTGACTCCTGTTGCTGATATTTGCTGCAACTTTCGTTCAGCTCACAATTTAGTAAGCAAACACGCTTCAAATGTGTTTATTTTATTTTTGTGTATATATATGTGTGTATATATATATATATATATATATATATATATATAGCTTATGTTTCAAATATGAGTTAATTAACAATCGTTGGAAAGAATGATACTTTTAAACATATCACTAAACCGTCATTAGGTGTCGCCAGGCGACCGTCTTAATGAGCGAGTCATTGATTCATTCGTTCAAACGATTCGTTCGAACGGCTGAGTCATTCATGAATGAGACAGATTATGGATTGGTCGTTGAATTTTTGAGTCAACCGATTTGTTCAAAATGCTGAATCATTCAGTAATGAGAACGCGTTGCTGTGAGATGCTCGATGGTTCTGCTGTGATCTTTGTTGAACTATTTTCGCTGCTGAAACAGAAAAAAAGTCAATATTGCATCTAAAATGTAAGTGATTTGACGTGTGTGTGTGTGTGTGTGATTGTGTCTGTTACAGTGATTGTTTAACCCTTGTTAAAGTTTAGGCTTTGTATTTTTGGATATATATCTTTTTATATATAAAAAAATTGCATACAACCCATATATTTTAAATGTATTGTTTGCTTTAAATTACATTGAGATTTGTATGTTTGGTAATTGAACCTGAATGAATTTTAAATGAATGTGCGATATTTCAGATCATATTTTTGTTTTCCTTAAAATTTGAACTAACACTAACTTTACTCTCATCTGAATGCTAGATTATTTATTTATGTATAAAATAAAAACACATTTGATTTTTCTTTTTTAATCAATGTAGAATGTGTAACTGAAAAAATAAACAGATTAGGGCTCTGTTCGAGAACAAGAAATGAAAACCAATGCAATATGATGAATGTCCAAAAGATTTTTTTGCTTTTAAACTATGTGTGTGTGTGTGTGTGTGTGTAAGAGATTTTGGTTGGGTGACAGTTGTAGTTTACAGTTTGACAAAAGCACAATGTTGTGTTTTATTGCGATTGTACACAAATATAAGTAAACACTTTGTAGTTTGAATAATGTCCTGTATGAACAAAAGGACGGAGTATGTTTTTATGTCTACATTGTTCAATCACGCCTCACACACACACACACACACACACAAAAACTATTTTTCTAATCAGATCAGGCAAATATTCTGTCTTGGCACACTTCATATAACTTTCAAACTTGTGTACTTATTTCATGTGTCCATTAAGTCCATGAGACCGTAGGGTGTCTCATTTTTCATTTTAGGTTTCAGAAGGTTGCTCACGCATACTTTGTGGTTGATATGTGCCCTCAATGCACACTTTTGCAGAGCCCACACTGATGCAAGCTCTACAGCACACATCTTCTCAAAGGTCAAAGCGGGGTTACGTTATTGCCCGTCACGCACAGTAACCCTAAAGGCACCGGGGTGGCGGTGCCACCGGCTTGTTTATATATATATATATATATATATATATATATATATATATATATAAATATAGCTGCGAGCAGCGATGAAGGGCCAAAGCCGGCGGCACCGCCACTCCGGTGCCTTTAGGTAATTAAAGGCACCGGGGTTGCGGTGCCACCGGCTTGGGCCCGTAATCGCTGCTCGCAGCTATATTTATTATTATTATTATTATTATTATTATTTTACTACCTTTTGGGCACTTTTGGGGGCCTTAACGTGCTCGAAAACTCTTGAAACTTTGCACACATCTCAGAACCCGCGGCCATCAGGGCCGGGCTGAAGCTGGTACCCGGGCGTGGCAGGGGGGCTCGACAGCGCCCCCTGGAACGGGGTTTGAACACTTGGTCCATAAATCAAACACGCTTGCATGTAATAATATGAAACTCAGTACACATATAGATCTCATCGGTTCATATATACTTCATGCTCTTACTTTTTACCCCAGCCCAACAGGAAGTCGGCTATTAAGGGTTGTTTGGAAAACACATGCAATGGAATGTGAAATACTCCTCCTAGAGAATTCAAACACACGGCACGAAACTCGGTCAGCATGAAGTCAAGACACTGAGGATGAAAAATTGCCAGGGGATTTTTGATATCTCGAACGGTTTGGCCGTGGCGAGTAAACGAAATTATGGCGAGAAACGTGAAACAGGAAGTGTGTTATAACTACTGCATACATTAACTAATCTTGATGAAACTTCAGCAGTGTGTTCGTTGTAAGAGCCCGATCACATGGATGTGACTATTGTGAGTCAAAGTTATAGCGCCACCAACTGGAAGCAGGAAGTGTGTCACTTTCAAAATGCTTTTAAATCACCCTCTTATTTTTACCCGATTTGCTTCAAACTTCATGTGCATAATGTAGACACACGCCAGATGTAGACCTGTGAAAGGATTATTGATATCTTAGATACTGTTGCCATGGCAATGCATCAAACATTAATATTCCTTTTTTTAAGCTTTTTCATGCTTTTTTATGCTTTCGGGCACTTTTGGGGTTCTTAACGTGCTCGAAAACTCTTGAAACTTTGCACACGGGACAAAACCCGCGGCCATCAGGGCCAGGCTGAAGCTGGTACCCGGGCGTGGCAGGGGGGCTCGACAGCGCCCCCTTGAACGGGTCAGACAATTTGGTCCATATATCCAACACGCTTTACCCTATTTGCTTCAAACTTGATGTGTATAATGTAGACACAAGCCAGATGTAGACCTGTGAAAGGATTGTTGATATCTTAGATGCTGTTGCCGTGACAACGCATCAAACTTTAATATTCTTTTTGGATACTTTTGAGATTCTTAGCGCACTTTTGGGGCCCTTAACGTGCTCAAAAACTCTTGAAACTTTGCACACGGGTCAGAAACCGCGGCCATCAGGGCCGGGCTGAAGCTGGTACCCGGGCGTGGCAGGGGGGCTCGACAGCGCCCCCTGGAATGGGGTCCGAAAACTTGGTCCATAAATCAAACAGGCTTTACCCGATTTGCTTCAAACTTGATGTGTATAATGTAGACACACGCCAGATTTAGACCTGTGAAAGGATTGTTGATATCTTAGATGCTGTTGCCGTGACAACGCATCAAACTTTAATATTCTTTTTGGATACTTTTGAGACTCTCAGCGCACTTTGGGGGCCCTTAACGTGCACGAAAACTCTTGAAACTTTGCACACAGGTCAGAACCCGCGGCCATCAGGGCCGGGCTGAAGATGGTACCCCGGGCGTGGCAGGGGGGCTCGACAGCGCCCCCTGGAACGGGGTGCGAAAACTTGGTCCATAAATCACACGCTTGCATGTAATAATATGAAACTCGGTAGACATATAGATCTCATCGGTTCATATATCCTTTGTACTTTTACTTTTTACCCCAGCCCAACAGGAAGTCGGCTATTATGGTTTGTTTGGAAGCGTATGCCCCTGGAATTCGATATACTCCTCCTAGAGAATTCAACCAATCGCAACGAAACTCGGTCAGCATGAAGTCAAGACATTGAGGATGAAAAATTGCCAGGGGATTTTTGATATCTCGAACGATTTGGCCGTGGCGAGGAAACGAATTTATGGCGAATAATGGAAACAGGAAGTGTGTTATAACTTCTGCATACATTAACTGATCTTGATGAAACTTCAACAGTGTGTTCGCTGTAAGAGGCCGATCACATGGATGTGACTATTATGAGTCAAAGTTATAGCGCCACCAACTGGCAGCAGGAAGTGTGTCACTTTCAAAATGCTTTGAAATCACCCTCTTATTTTTACCCGATTTGCTTCAAACTTGATGTGTATAATGTAGACACTCGCCAGATGTAGACCTGTGAAAGGATTATTGATGTCTTAGATACTGTTGCCATGGCAACGCATCAAACTTTAATATTGTTTTTGGATGCTTTTGAGACTCTTAGCATGCCTGAAATTGCTTAAAATTGCATGAAACTCGACAGACAGATCACATTTATTAGCCAGTAGACATGTGCAAAGTTTCAGAAACGGGCGTGGTGCAGGGGCTCAGTAGCGCCACCTTTTGTGACAAAAGTGTGTGTGGGGGGGGGGGGGGGGGGGGGGGTTAGTTTCATCTACAGTTACAAAACTTTTTCAACTTGATGAAAATACATTAAAGATGCTAAATTGTGAACGGATATTGAATATCTCAAACGGTTTTGCTATGGCGAGGGATTATGTCAAAAAAAGAATCAGGAAATGTCTCATATCTTTCTAAAATGTAATTATACACCATTTATTTTTCTATAAAATTATACTAATATTAGAAGTAAACCCATTGTATTCCTTTTTTTCAATTTAAGATTTATGTTTAAGTTTAAAAACAGCCAGAATGGTTGTTTAGCCAAAAAAAAAAAAAAAAAAAAAATCATTCATAGTGCTTTACTGCCCTCTTGTGTTCAAAATCAGGTAGGCCAATTGATGCTACTATGGGAATATTTTCCCACCGTGACTCCGCTGGGGGCTTTAAAATCGCTAACTTGAAAGCGAAAGTAACGGACGTCTCCACAAGACGTGCAGCTGTGAGCATTTTTGTTTCATTTTAAAAGAAGCCCCATTTCGGGGGCGGATTTCTTGAATGTATTTTACAAAATCACAATGTTGTGTTTGATTGCGAGTATCCAAAAATAAGTAAACACTTTGCAGTTTGAATGATCTTCTTGAATAAAATGACGGAGTAGCCAATGTTTCCACTGTTCGATCGCGGACGTCCACACGGACATTGATAATGGTGGCGCGTGCAGAGCGCGTGCTTGAATTGTGAGTTCAATAGTCTATTATTTTTCACGGAAAACACAACAACAAAAGAGTATAATGATAGATTCGCTTAAATAGGCGCTTTTACATAAAATAGCCTATTCCGTCATCATCTTTTCAGTCAGCTCTTCACTCTCGTGATTAATGAAATTTGACTCCTGTTGCTGATATTTGCTGCAACTTTCGTTCAGCTCACAATTTAGTAAGCAAACACGCTTCAAATGTGTTTATTTTATTTTTGTGTATATATATGTGTGTATATATATATATATATATATATATATATATATATATATATATATATATATATATATATAATATATAGCTTATGTTTCAAATATGAGTTAATTAACAATCGTTGGAAAGAATGATACTTTTAAACATATCACTAAACCGTCATTAGGTGTCGCCAGGCGACCGTCTTAATGAGCGAGTCATTGATTCATTCGTTCAAACGATTCGTTCGAACGGCTGAGTCGTTCATGAATGAGACAGATTATGGATTGGTCGTTGAATCTTTGAGTCAACCGATTTGTTCAAAATGCTGAATCATTCAGTAATGAGAACGCGTTGCTGTGAGATGCTCGATGGTTCTGCTGTGATCTTTGTTGAACTATTTTCGCTGCTGAAACAGAAAAAAAGTCAATATTGCATCTAAAATGTAAGTGACTTGACACGTGTGTGTGTGTGTGTGTGTGCGTGTGAGTGCGTGCGTGCGTGTGTGTGTGTGTGTGTGTGTGTGTGTGCAATCAATCTCAGGTAAGAGGCATGAATAATGAGAATTGGACTTCTAGGAGTGAGGTTAATATTCCGGAGATGGTTCCCTCGGATTGTGAAAAGGAGGCGGCGCGGGAGTGGCCAGGCATTGCGCTACTTTAGTTTCAAAGTTTAAAACAATGCTAATATCATTTTTTTGAACGATTTCATTACAAATGTTTATTTTATATATTTATAAAATATTATAAAATATAATAACTATGTTTTGTCCTATTAACAAAAGACAGGCAATGTACTATTAACAAATGTTAATAGTTTTTTAAAAGTTAAAATGATACTTTATGCATTTGTTTTGTGTCAGATGATTAACAATATAAATTAAACAAAGCTTAAAACAAACAAAATAATAAAACGAAAACAAAGCTTGAACATTTTATTTAATTGAAAAGCCTTTTTGAAATAAAATGTGTTTTTTTCCCTCTGAAATAGCAAAAGCATCGCACACTTAGCTGTACCTGCTCTAAATAAATAATAGTATTTAAATAAAAATACAAAATCGAAATAAATAAATTATATAAAACAAAATCAAATCAAAGAAAATAAATCTTATTAAAGTTATGCAGGCACACATTTAACAATAATTTTCAAGTGACAAATAAAATCAATCAAAATTCCTTACACATGGAGTTAATCCTGACGATTCCTGAGGCGCCTTTCCTCATGACACTCGCTTTTTTTTTCGAAGATATATTTTCTTTGGTTTGATTTTGTTTTTGTAATAATTTATTTTATTTAGTTCGATTTTGTATTTTTATTGAATTACTCTTTTTTATTTAGAGCAGGTACAGCTAGTGTGTGATGCTTTTGCTATTTCAGAGGAAAACAATAATTTTATTTAATTAATAATTTTTGTTTCAGTCCACCATATAATTATGTTGTGTTTGATCTATGGAAAAAAGTTAGTTGTGAAATGGTTGAATATTAACAAAAGTTAATAGTTTTTTACAAGTTAGAATAATACGATATATATATATATATAAACAAGCCGGTGGCACCGCCACCCCGGTGCCTTTACGGTTACTGTGCATGACGGGCAATATCGTAACTCCGCTTTGACCTTTGAGAAGATGTGTGCTATAGAGCTTGCATTGGTGTGGGCTCTGCAAAAGTGTGTGTGTGTGTGTGAGGCGTGATTGAACAATGTAGACATATATATATATATATATATAAAGGCACCGGGGTGGCGGTGCCACCGGCTTGTTTATATATATATATATATATATATATATATATATATATATATATATATATATATGAATATAGCTGCGAGCAGCGATGAAGGGCCAAAGCCGGCGGCACCGCCACTCCGGTGCCTTTAGGTAACTAAAGGCACCGGGGTTGCGGTGCCACCGGCTTGGGCCCGTAATCGCTGCTCGCAGCTATATTTTATTATTATTATTATTATTATTATTATTATTTTACTACCTTTTGGGCACTTTTGGGGGCCTTAACGTGCTCGAAAACTCTTGAAACTTTGCACACATCTCAGAACCCGCGGCCATCAGGGCCGGGCTGAAGCTGGTACCCGGGCGTGGCAGGGGGGCTCGACAGCGCCCCCTGGAACGGGGTTTGAACACTTGGTCCATAAATCAAACACGCTTGCATGTAATAATATGAAACTCAGTACACATATAGATCTCATCGGTTCATATATACTTCATGCTCTTACTTTTTACCCCAGCCCAACAGGAAGTCGGCTATTAAGGGTTGTTTGGAAAACACATGCAATGGAATGTGAAATACTCCTCCTAGAGAATTCAAACACACGGCACGAAACTCGGTCAGCATGAAGTCAAGACACTGAGGATGAAAAATTGCCAGGGGATTTTTGATATCTCGAACGGTTTGGCCGTGGCGAGTAAACGAAATTATGGCGAGAAACGTGAAACAGGAAGTGTGTTATAACTACTGCACACATTAACTAATCTTGATGAAACTTCAGCAGTGTGTTCGTTGTAAGAGCCCGATCACATGGATGTGACTATTGTGAGTCAAAGTTATAGCGCCACCAACTGGAAGCAGGAAGTGTGTCACTTTCAAAATGCTTTTAAATCACCCTCTTATTTTTACCCGATTTGCTTCAAACTTCATGTGCATAATGTAGACACACGCCAGATGTAGACCTGTGAAAGGATTATTGATATCTTAGATACTGTTGCCATGGCAATGCATCAAACATTAATATTCCTTTTTTTAAGCTTTTTCATGCTTTTTTATGCTTTCGGGCACTTTTGGGGTTCTTAACGTGCTCGAAAACTCTTGAAACTTTGCACACGGGACAAAACCCGCGGCCATCAGGGCCAGGCTGAAGCTGGTACCCGGGCGTGGCAGGGGGGCTCGACAGCGCCCCCTTGAACGGGTCAGACAATTTGGTCCATATATCCAACACGCTTTACCCTATTTGCTTCAAACTTGATGTGTATAATGTAGACACAAGCCAGATGTAGACCTGTGAAAGGATTGTTGATATCTTAGATGCTGTTGCCGTGACAACGCATCAAACTTTAATATTCTTTTTGGATACTTTTGAGATTCTTAGCGCACTTTTGGGGCCCTTAACGTGCTCAAAAACTCTTGAAACTTTGCACACGGGTCAGAAACCGCGGCCATCAGGGCCGGGCTGAAGCTGGTACCCGGGCGTGGCAGGGGGGCTCGACAGCGCCCCCTGGAATGGGGTCCGAAAACTTGGTCCATAAATCAAACAGGCTTTACCCGATTTGCTTCAAACTTGATGTGTATAATGTAGACACACGCCAGATTTAGACCTGTGAAAGGATTGTTGATATCTTAGATGCTGTTGCCGTGACAACGCATCAAACTTTAATATTCTTTTTGGATACTTTTGAGACTCTCAGCGCACTTTGGGGGCCCTTAACGTGCACGAAAACTCTTGAAACTTTGCACACAGGTCAGAACCCGCGGCCATCAGGGCCGGGCTGAAGATGGTACCCGGGCGTGGCAGGGGGGCTCGACAGCGCCCCCTGGAACGGGGTGCGAAAACTTGGTCCATAAATCAAACACGCTTGCATGTAATAATATGAAACTCGGTAGACATATAGATCTCATCGGTTCATATATCCTTTGTACTTTTACTTTTTACCCCAGCCCAACAGGAAGTCGGCTATAATGGTTTGTTTGGAAGCGTATGCCCCTGGAATTCGATATACTCCTCCTAGAGAATTCAACCAATCGCAACGAAACTCGGTCAGCATGAAGTCAAGACATTGAGGATGAAAAATTGCCAGGGGATTTTTGATATCTCGAACGATTTGGCCGTGGCGAGGAAACGAATTTATGGCGAATAATGGAAACAGGAAGTGTGTTATAACTTCTGCATACATTAACTGATCTTGATGAAACTTCAACAGTGTGTTCGCTGTAAGAGGCCGATCACATGGATGTGACTATTATGAGTCAAAGTTATAGCGCCACCAACTGGCAGCAGGAAGTGTGTCACTTTCAAAATGCTTTGAAATCACCCTCTTATTTTTACCCGATTTGCTTCAAACTTGATGTGTATAATGTAGACACTCGCCAGATGTAGACCTGTGAAAGGATTATTGATGTCTTAGATACTGTTGCCATGGCAACGCATCAAACTTTAATATTGTTTTTGGATGCTTTTGAGACTCTTAGCATGCCTGAAATTGCTTAAAATTGCATGAAACTCGACAGACAGATCACATTTATTAGCCAGTAGACATGTGCAAAGTTTCAGAAACGGGCGTGGTGCAGGGGCTCAGTAGCGCCACCTTTTGTGACAAAAGTGTGTGTGGGGGGGGGGGGGGGGGGGGGGGGGGTTAGTTTCATCTACAGTTACAAAACTTTTTCAACTTGATGAAAATACATTAAAGATGCTAAATTGTGAACGGATATTGAATATCTCAAACGGTTTTGCTATGGCGAGGGATTATGTCAAAAAAAGAATCAGGAAATGTCTCATATCTTTCTAAAATGTAATTATACACCATTTATTTTTCTATAAAATTATACTAATATTAGAAGTAAACCCATTGTATTCCTTTTTTTCAATTTAAGATTTATGTTTAAGTTTAAAAACAGCCAGAATGGTTGTTTAGCCAAAAAAAAAAAAAAAAAAAAAATCATTCATAGTGCTTTACTGCCCTCTTGTGTTCAAAATCAGGTAGGCCAATTGATGCTACTATGGGAATATTTTCCCACCGTGACTCCGCTGGGGGCTTTAAAATCGCTAACTTGAAAGCGAAAGTAACGGACGTCTCCACAAGACGTGCAGCTGTGAGCATTTTTGTTTCATTTTAAAAGAAGCCCCATTTCGGGGGCGGATTTCTTGAATGTATTTTACAAAATCACAATGTTGTGTTTGATTGCGAGTATCCAAAAATAAGTAAACACTTTGCAGTTTGAATGATCTTCTTGAATAAAATGACGGAGTAGCCAATGTTTCCACTGTTCGATCGCGGACGTCCACACGGACATTGATAATGGTGGCGCGTGCAGAGCGCGTGCTTGAATTGTGAGTTCAATAGTCTATTATTTTTCACGGAAAACACAACAACAAAAGAGTATAATGATAGATTCGCTTAAATAGGCGCTTTTACATAAAATAGCCTATTCCGTCATCATCTTTTCAGTCAGCTCTTCACTCTCGTGATTAATGAAATTTGACTCCTGTTGCTGATATTTGCTGCAACTTTCGTTCAGCTCACAATTTAGTAAGCAAACACGCTTCAAATGTGTTTATTTTATTTTTGTGTATATATATGTGTGTATATATATATATATATATATATATATATATATATATATATATATATATATATATATATATATATATATATATATATAGCTTATGTTTCAAATATGAGTTAATTAACAATCGTTGGAAAGAATGATACTTTTAAACATATCACTAAACCGTCATTAGGTGTCGCCAGGCGACCGTCTTAATGAGCGAGTCATTGATTCATTCGTTCAAACGATTCGTTCGAACGGCTGAGTCGTTCATGAATGAGACAGATTATGGATTGGTCGTTGAATCTTTGAGTCAACCGATTTGTTCAAAATGCTGAATCATTCAGTAATGAGAACGCGTTGCTGTGAGATGCTCGATGGTTCTGCTGTGATCTTTGTTGAACTATTTTCGCTGCTGAAACAGAAAAAAAGTCAATATTGCATCTAAAATGTAAGTGACTTGACACGTGTGTGTGTGTGTGTGTGTGCGTGTGAGTGCGTGCGTGCTGTGTGTGTGTGTGTGTGTGTGTGTGTGTGCAATCAATCTCAGGTAAGAGGCATGAATAATGAGAATTGGACTTCTAGGAGTGAGGTTAATATTCCGGAGATGGTTCCCTCGGATTGTGAAAAGGAGGCGGCGCGGGAGTGGCCAGGCATTGCGCTACTTTAGTTTCAAAGTTTAAAACAATGCTAATATCATTTTTTTGAACGATTTCATTACAAATGTTTATTTTATATATTTATAAAATATTATAAAATATAATAACTATGTTTTGTCCTATTAACAAAAGACAGGCAATGTACTATTAACAAATGTTAATAGTTTTTTAAAAGTTAAAATGATACTTTATGCATTTGTTTTGTGTCAGATGATTAACAATATAAATTAAACAAAGCTTAAAACAAACAAAATAATAAAACGAAAACAAAGCTTGAACATTTTATTTAATTGAAAAGCCTTTTTGAAATAAAATGTGTTTTTTTCCCTCTGAAATAGCAAAAGCATCGCACACTTAGCTGTACCTGCTCTAAATAAATAATAGTATTTAAATAAAAATACAAAATCGAAATAAATAAATTATATAAAACAAAATCAAATCAAAGAAAATAAATCTTATTAAAGTTATGCAGGCACACATTTAACAATAATTTTCAAGTGACAAATAAAATCAATCAAAATTCCTTACACATGGAGTTAATCCTGACGATTCCTGAGGCGCCTTTCCTCATGACACTCGCTTTTTTTTTCGAAGATATATTTTCTTTGGTTTGATTTTGTTTTTGTAATAATTTATTTTATTTAGTTCGATTTTGTATTTTTATTGAATTACTCTTTTTTATTTAGAGCAGGTACAGCTAGTGTGTGATGCTTTTGCTATTTCAGAGGAAAACAATAATTTTATTTAATTAATAATTTTTGTTTCAGTCCACCATATAATTATGTTGTGTTTGATCTATGGAAAAAAGTTAGTTGTGAAATGGTTGAATATTAACAAAAGTTAATAGTTTTTTACAAGTTAGAATAATACGATATATATATATATATAAACAAGCCGGTGGCACCGCCACCCCGGTGCCTTTACGGTTACTGTGCATGACGGGCAATATCGTAACTCCGCTTTGACCTTTGAGAAGATGTGTGCTATAGAGCTTGCATTGGTGTGGGCTCTGCAAAAGTGTGTGTGTGTGTGTGAGGCGTGATTGAACAATGTAGACATATATATATATATATATATAAAGGCACCGGGGGTGGCGGTGCCACCGGCTTGTTTATATATATATATATATATATATATATATATATATATATATATATATATATATATATATGAATATAGCTGCGAGCAGCGATGAAGGGCCAAAGCCGGCGGCACCGCCACTCCGGTGCCTTTAGGTAACTAAAGGCACCGGGGTTGCGGTGCCACCGGCTTGGGCCCGTAATCGCTGCTCGCAGCTATATTTTATTATTATTATTAGGGCCCAAGCCTTGAAAAGGCGAAGGCCCTATTGTTTTCCTAAGGATTATTATTTATTATTATTATTAGGGCCCAAGCCTTGAAAAGGCGAAGGCCCTATTGTTTTCCTAAGGATTATTATTTATTATTATTATTATTATTTTACTACCTTTTGGGCACTTTTGGGGGCCTTAACGTGCTCGAAAACTCTTGAAACTTTGCACACATCTCAGAACCCGCGGCCATCAGGGCCGGGCTGAAGCTGGTACCCGGGCGTGGCAGGGGGGCTCGACAGCGCCCCCTGGAACGGGGTTTGAACACTTGGTCCATAAATCAAACACGCTTGCATGTAATAATATGAAACTCAGTACACATATAGATCTCATCGGTTCATATATACTTCATGCTCTTACTTTTTACCCCAGCCCAACAGGAAGTCGGCTATTAAGGGTTGTTTGGAAAACACATGCAATGGAATGTGAAATACTCCTCCTAGAGAATTCAAACACACGGCACGAAACTCGGTCAGCATGAAGTCAAGACACTGAGGATGAAAAATTGCCAGGGGATTTTTGATATCTCGAACGGTTTGGCCGTGGCGAGTAAACGAAATTATGGCGAGAAACGTGAAACAGGAAGTGTGTTATAACTACTGCATACATTAACTAATCTCGATGAAACTTCAGCAGTGTGTTCGTTGTAAGAGCCCGATCACATGGATGTGACTATTGTGAGTCAAAGTTATAGCGCCACCAACTGGAAGCAGGAAGTGTGTCACTTTCAAAATGCTTTTAAATCACCCTCTTATTTTTACCCGATTTGCTTCAAACTTCATGTGCATAATGTAGACACACGCCAGATGTAGACCTGTGAAAGGATTATTGATATCTTAGATACTGTTGCCATGGCAATGCATCAAACATTAATATTCCTTTTTTTAAGCTTTTTCATGCTTTTTTATGCTTTCGGGCACTTTTGGGGTTCTTAACGTGCTCAAAAACTCTTGAAACTTTGCACACGGGACAAAACCCGCGGCCATCAGGGCCAGGCTGAAGCTGGTACCCGGGCGTGGCAGGGGGGCTCGACAGCGCCCCCTTGAACGGGTCAGACAATTTGGTCCATATATCCAACACGCTTTACCCTATTTGCTTCAAACTTGATGTGTATAATGTAGACACAAGCCAGATGTAGACCTGTGAAAGGATTGTTGATATCTTAGATGCTGTTGCCGTGACAACGCATCAAACTTTAATATTCTTTTTGGATACTTTTGAGATTCTTAGCGCACTTTTGGGGCCCTTAACATGCTCAAAAACTCTTGAAACTTTGCACACGGGTCAGAAACCGCGGCCATCAGGGCCGGGCTGAAGCTGGTACCCGGGCGTGGCAGGGGGGCTCGACAGCGCCCCCTGGAATGGGGTCCGAAAACTTGGTCCATAAATCAAACAGGCTTTACCCGATTTGCTTCAAACTTGATGTGTATAATGTAGACACACGCCAGATTTAGACCTGTGAAAGGATTGTTGATATCTTAGATGCTGTTGCCGTGACAACGCATCAAACTTTAATATTCTTTTTGGATACTTTTGAGACTCTCAGCGCACTTTGGGGGCCCTTAACGTGCTCAAAAACTCTTGAAACTTTGCACACGGGTCAGAACCCGTGGCCATCAGGGCCGGGCTGAAGCTGGTACCCGGGCGTGGCAGGGGGGCTCGACAGTGCCCCCTGGAACGGGGTCCGAAAACTTGGTCCATAAATCAAACACGCTTGAATGTAATAATATGAAACTCGGTACACATATAGATCTCATCGATTCATATATCCTTTGTACTTTTACTTTTTACCCCAGCCCAACAGGAAGTCGGCTATTATGGTTTGTTTGGAAGCGTATGCCCCTGGAATTCGATATACTCCTCCTAGAGAATTCAACCAATCGCAACGAAACTCGGTCAGCATGATGTCAAGACATTGAGGATGAAAAATTGCCAGGGGATTTCTGATATCTCGAACGGTTTGGCCGTGACGAGGAAACGAATTTATGGCGAATAATGGAAACAGGAAGTGTGTTATAACTTCTGCATACATTAACTGATCTTGATGAAACTTCAACAGTGTGTTCGCTGTGAGAGGCCGATCACATGGATGTGACTATTGTGAGTCAAAGTTATAGCGCCACCAACTGGCAGCATGAAGTGTGTCACTTTCAAAATACTTTGAAATCACCCTCTTATTTTTACCCGATTTGCTTCAAACTTGATGTGTATAATGTAAATACACGGCAGATGTAGACCTGTGAAAGGATTATTGATATCTTAGATACTGTTGCCATGGCAACGCATCAAACTTTAATATTCTTTTTGGATGCTTTTGAGACTCTTAGCATGCCTGAAATTGCTTAAAATTGCATGAAACTTGACAGACAGATCACATTTATTAGCCAGTAGACATGTGCAAAGTTTCAGAAACGGGCGTGGTGCAGGGGCTCAGTAGCGCCACCTTTTGTGGCAAAAGTGTGTGTGGGGGGGGGGGGTTAGTTTCATCTACAGTTACAAAACTTTTTCAACTTGATGAAAATACATTAAAGATGCTAAATTGTGAACGGATATTGAATATCTCAAACGGTTTTGCTATGGCGAGGGATTATGTCAAAAAAAGAATCAGGAAATGTCTCATATCTTTCTAAAATGTAATTATACACCATTTATTTTTCTATAAAATTATACTAATATTAGAAGTAAACCCATTGTATTCCTTTTTTTTAATTTAAGATTTATGTTTAAGTTTAAAAACAGCCAGAATGGTTGTTTAGCCAAAAAAATAAAAAAAAATAAAAATCATTCATAGTGCTTTACTGCCCTCTTGTGTTCAAAATCAGGTAGGCCAATTGATGCTACTATGGGAATATTTTCCCACCGTGACTCCGCTGGGGGCTTTAAAATCGCTAACTTGAAAGCGAAAGTAACGGACGTCTCCACAAGACGTGCAGCTGTGAGCATTTTTGTTTCATTTTAAAAGAAGCCCCATTTCGGGGGCGGATTTCTTGAATGTATTTTACAAAATCACAATGTTGTGTTTGATTGCGAGTATCCAAAAATAAGTAAACACTTTGCAGTTTGAATGATCTTCTTGAATAAAATGACGGAGTAGCCAATGTTTCCACTGTTCGATCGCGGACGTCCACACGGACATTGATAATGGTGGCGCGTGCAGAGCGCGTGCTTGAATTGTGAGTTCAATAGTCTATTATTTTTCACGGAAAACACAACAACAAAAGAGTATAATGATAGATTCGCTTAAATAGGCGCTTTTACATAAAATGCCTATTCCGTCATCATCTTTTCAGTCAGCTCTTCACTCTCGTGATTAATGAAATTTGACTCCTGTTGCTGATATTTGCTGCAACTTTCGTTCAGCTCACAATTTAGTAAGCAAACACGCTTCAAATGTGTTTATTTTATTTTTGTGTATATATGTGTATATATATATATATATATATATATATATATATATATATATATATAGCTTATGTTTCAAATATGAGTTAATTAACAATCGTTGGAAAGAATGATACTTTTAAACATATCACTAAACCGTCATTAGGTGTCGCCAGGCGACCGTCTTAATGAGCGAGTCATTGATTCATTCGTTCAAACGATTCGTTCGAACGGCTGAGTCATTCATGAATGAGACAGATTATGGATTGGTCGTTGAATCTTTGAGTCAACCGATTTGTTCAAAATGCTGAATCATTCAGTAATGAGAACGCGTTGCTGTGAGATGCTCGATGGTTCTGCTGTGATCTTTGTTGAACTATTTTCGCTGCTGAAACAGAAAAAAAGTCAATATTGCATCTAAAATGTAAGTGATTTGACGTGTGTGTGTGTGTGTGTGTGTGTGTGTGTGTGTGTGTGTGTGTGTGTGTGTGTGTGTGATTGTGTCTGTTACAGTGATTGTTTAACCCTTGTTAAAGTTTAGGCTTTGTATTTTTGGATATATATCTTTTTATATATAAAAAAATTGCATACAACCCATATATTTTAAATGTATTGTTTGCTTTAAATTACATTGAGATTTGTATGTTTGGTAATTGAACCTGAATGAATTTTAAATGAATGTGCGATATTTCAGATCATATTTTTGTTTTCCTTAAAATTTTAACTAACACTAACTTTACTCTCATCTGAATGATAGATTATTTATTTATGTCTAAAATAAAAGCACATTTGATTTTTCTTTTTTAATCAATGTAGAATGTGTAACTGAAAAAATAAACAGATTAGGGCTCTGTTCGAGAACAAGAAATGAAAACCAATGCAATATGATGAATGTCCAAAAGATTTTTTTGCTTTTAAACTATGTGTGTGTGTGTGTGTGTGTGTGTAAGAGATTTTGGTTGGGTGACAGTTGTAGTTTACAGTTTGACAAAAGCACAATGTTGTGTTTTATTGCGATTGTACACAAATATAAGTAAACACTTTGTAGTTTGAATAATGTCCTGTATGAACAAAAGGACGGAGTATGTTTTTATGTCTACATTGTTCAATCACGCCTCACACACACACACAAAAACTATTTTTCTAATCAGATCAGGCAAATATTCTGTCTTGGCACACTTCATATAACTTTCAAACTTGTGTACTTATTTCATGTGTCCATTAAGTCCATGAGACCGTAGGGTGTCTCATTTTTCATTTTAGGTTTCAGAAGGTTGCTCACGCATACTTTGTGGTTGATATGTGCCCTCAATGCACACTTTTGCAGAGCCCACACTGATGCAAGCTCTACAGCACACATCTTCTCAAAGGTCAAAGCGGGGTTACGTTATTGCCCGTCACGCACAGTAACCCTAAAGGCACCGGGGGTGGCGGTGCCACCGGCTTGTTTATATATATATATATATATATATATATATATATATATATATATATATATATATATATAAATATAGCTGCGAGCAGCGATGAAGGGCCAAAGCCGGCGGCACCGCCACTCCGGTGCCTTTAGGTAATTAAAGGCACCGGGGTTGCGGTGCCACCGGCTTGGGCCCGTAATCGCTGCTCGCAGCTATATTTATTATTATTATTATTATTATTAGGGCCCAAGCCTTGAAAAGGCGAAGGCCCTATTGTTTTCCTTAGGATTATTATTTATTATTATTATTATTATTTTACTACCTTTTGGGCACTTTTGGGGGCCTTAACGTGCTCGAAAACTCTTGAAACTTTGCACACATCTCAGAACCCGCGGCCATCAGGGCCGGGCTGAAGCTGGTACCCGGGCGTGGCAGGGGGGCTCGACAGCGCCCCCTGGAACGGGGTTTGAACACTTGGTCCATAAATCAAACACGCTTGCATGTAATAATATGAAACTCAGTACACATATAGATCTCATCGGTTCATATATACTTCATGCTCTTACTTTTTACCCCAGCCCAACAGGAAGTCGGCTATTAAGGGTTGTTTGGAAAACACATGCAATGGAATGTGAAATACTCCTCCTAGAGAATTCAAACACACGGCACGAAACTCGGTCAGCATGAAGTCAAGACACTGAGGATGAAAAATTGCCAGGGGATTTTTGATATCTCGAACGGTTTGGCCGTGGCGTGTAAACGAAATTATGGCGAGAAACGTGAAACAGGAAGTGTGTTATAACTACTGCATACATTAACTAATCTTGATGAAACTTCAGCAGTGTGTTCGTTGTAAGAGCCCGATCACATGGATGTGACTATTGTGAGTCAAAGTTATAGCGCCACCAACTGGAAGCAGGAAGTGTGTCACTTTCAAAATGCTTTTAAATCACCCTCTTATTTTTACCCGATTTGCTTCAAACTTCATGTGCATAATGTAGACACACGCCAGATGTAGACCTGTGAAAGGATTATTGATATCTTAGATACTGTTGCCATGGCAATGCATCAAACATTAATATTCCTTTTTTTAAGCTTTTTCATGCTTTTTTATGCTTTCGGGCACTTTTGGGGTTCTTAACGTGCTCGAAAACTCTTGAAACTTTGCACACGGGACAAAACCCGCGGCCATCAGGGCCAGGCTGAAGCTGGTACCCGGGCGTGGCAGGGGGGCTCGACAGCGCCCCCTTGAACGGGTCAGACAATTTGGTCCATATATCCAACACGCTTTACCCTATTTGCTTCAAACTTGATGTGTATAATGTAGACACAAGCCAGATGTAGACCTGTGAAAGGATTGTTGATATCTTAGATGCTGTTGCCGTGACAACGCATCAAACTTTAATATTCTTTTTGGATACTTTTGAGATTCTTAGCGCACTTTTGGGGCCCTTAACGTGCTCAAAAACTCTTGAAACTTTGCACACGGGTCAGAAACCGCGG
Organism: Tiaroga cobitis; assembly: GCA_030578255.1. Lineage (NCBI taxonomy): Eukaryota > Metazoa > Chordata > Actinopteri > Cypriniformes > Leuciscidae > Tiaroga > Tiaroga cobitis. The sequence continues at coordinate 26,077,200 of CM060607.1, read as the reverse complement.
CCATCAGGGCCGGGCTGAAGCTGGTACCCGGGCGTGGCAGGGGGGCTCGACAGCGCCCCCTGGAATGGGGTCCGAAAACTTGGTCCATAAATCAAACAGGCTTTACCCGATTTGCTTCAAACTTGATGTGTATAATGTAGACACACGCCAGATTTAGACCTGTGAAAGGATTGTTGATATCTTAGATGCTGTTGCCGTGACAACGCATCAAACTTTAATATTCTTTTTGGATACTTTTGAGACTCTCAGCGCACTTTGGGGGCCCTTAACGTGCTCAAAAACTCTTGAAACTTTGCACACGGGTCAGAACCCGTGGCCATCAGGGCCGGGCTGAAGCTGGTACCCGGGCGTGGCAGGGGGGCTCGACAGTGCCCCCTGGAACGGGGTCCGAAAACTTGGTCCATAAATCAAACACGCTTGAATGTAATAATATGAAACTCGGTACACATATAGATCTCATCGATTCATATATCCTTTGTACTTTTACTTTTTACCCCAGCCCAACAGGAAGTCGGCTATTATGGTTTGTTTGGAAGCGTATGCCCCTGGAATTCGATATACTCCTCCTAGACAATTCAACCAATCGCCACGAAACTCGGTCAGCATGAAGTCAAGACATTGAGGATGAAAAGTTGCCAGGGGATTTTTGATATCTCGAACGGTTTGGCTGTGGCGAGGAAACGAATTTATGGCGAATAAAGGAAACAGGAAGTGTGTTATAACTTCTGCATACATTAACTGATCTTGATGAAACTTCAGCAGTGTGTTCGCTGTAAGAGTCCGATCACATGGATGTGACTATTGTGAGTCAAAGTTATAGCGCCACCAACTGGCAGCAGGAAGTGTGTCACTTCCTAAAGGCTTTGAAATCACCCTCTTATTTTTACCCAATTTGCTTCAAACTTTATGTGTATAATGTAGACACACGGCAGATGTAGACCTGAGAAAGGATTATTGATATCTTAGATACTGTTGCCGTGGCAACGCATCAAACTTTATTATTCTTTGTTGATGCTTTTGAGACTCTTAACATACTTGAAATTGCATGAAACCCGACAGACACATCACATTTATTAGACAGTAGACATGTGCAGAGTTTCAGAAACGGGCATGGTGAGAGCAATTAGAGAATAATGTTTAAGTTTAAAAACAGCCAGAATGGTTGTTTAGTCAAAAAAATTTTTTTTCCAAATCATACATAGTGTTATACTGCCCTCTTGTGTTCAAAATCAGGTAAAAAGCGAAAGTAAAATAAGGACGTCTGCACAATTCATTAATAATGGTGCAGAGTAGAGTGAGCTTTTTCAATTAATTCCTATGGAAGTAGGAATGAACTAAACAACGTTCGCTCTGTTCTGCTCGTCCCTCACCGTGGGCGCGCAGAGTTATGAATGCCCGTGCAGCCGTGAGCATTTTAGTTTCATTTTAAAATTAGCGCCATTTCGGGGGACGTATTACTTTAATTTATTTAACAAAAACACAATGTTGTGTTTAATTGCGAGTGTACACAAATATAAGTAAACACTTTGACGTTTGAATGATGTCCTGTATGAAGAAAATGACGGAGTATGTTTCACTGTTCAATCGCGCTGAGCCACCCAGACCCCCACACACACACTGACACACACACACACACACACACACACACACACACACACACACACACACACACACAAACACACACACACACACACACACAATAATAAAACATTCAACCTAACATATACAAATTACACTGCTATGTTGAAATAGTCAGTAGTACAATTTGTATCATTCACAGTAAGCACCGCTCCACTGTGATTTTTCCAAGCACATTTTTGCACAAGTGAAGAGGATGATTTTTTCCGTCGATATTGGAACGTGAGTGAAGTACAAAGCCTGTAATAAAGAATAGTTTAGCATCCAAATACATCGCAAATGTTGCAACATTTAGATTCTAAAGAGAGATTTACGTGCGCCTAACACCACTTACTTTTACTTTTGTTTTAAATTATTTCGTTTTGGCTTTATTATAGTTATTTTTTTATTTGTGTTCTGTTCTGAATATCATTAAATTTAAAGGATTTGTTGTGGAATATTTTGAGTGTATAATCAAATAACACTAAACCGTCACTAGGTGTCGCCAGGCGACCGTCTTAATGAGCGGGTCATTGATTCATTCGTTCAAACGATTCGTTTGAACGACTGAGTCATTCATGAATGAGACAGATGTTTATGGATTGGTCATTGAATCTTTGAGTCAACCAATTTGTTCAAAATGCTGAATCATTCAGTAATGAGAAAACACGTTGCTGTGAGATGCAATGGTTCTGCTGTGATCTTTGTTTAACTATTTTCGCTGCTGAAACAGAAGAACAGTCAATATTGCATCTAAAATGTAAGTGACTTGACACGTGTGTGTGTGTGTGTGTGTGTGTGTGCGTGTGAGTGCGTGCGTGCGTGTGTGTGTGTGTGTGTGTGTGTGTGTGTGTGTGTGCAATCAATCCCAGGTAAGAGGCATGAATAATGAGAATTGGACTTCTAGGAGTGAGGTTAATATTCCGGAGATGGTTCCCTCGGATTGTGAAAAGGAGGCGGCGCGGGAGTGGCCAGGCATTGCGCTACTTCTGTTTCAAAGTTTAAAACAATGCTAATATCATTTTTTTGAACGATTTCATTACAAATGTTTATTTTATATATTTATAAAATATTATAAAATATAATAACTATGTTTTGTCCTATTAACAAAAGACAGGCAATGTACTATTAACAAATGTTAATAGTTTTTTAAAAGTTAAAATGATACTTTATGCATTTGTTTTGTGTCAGATGATTAACAATATAAATTAAACAAAGCTTAAAACAAACAAAATAATAAAACGAAAACAAAGCTTGAACATTTTATTTAATTGAAAAGCCTTTTTGAAATAAAATGTGTTTTTTTCCCTCTGAAATAGCAAAAGCATCGCACACTTAGCTGTACCTGCTCTAAATAAATAATAGTATTTAAATAAAAATACAAAATCGAAATAAATAAATTATATAAAACAAAATCAAATCAAAGAAAATAAATCTTATTAAAGTTATGCAGGCACACATTTAACAATAATTTTCAAGTGACAAATAAAATCAATCAAAATTCCTTACACATGGAGTTAATCCTGACGATTCCTGAGGCGCCTTTCCTCATGACACTCGCTTTTTTTTTCGAAGATATATTTTCTTTGGTTTGATTTTGTTTTTGTAATAATTTATTTTATTTAGTTCGATTTTGTATTTTTATTGAATTACTCTTTTTTTATTTAGAGCAGGTACAGCTAGTGTGTGATGCTTTTGCTATTTCAGAGGAAAACAATAATTTTATTTAATTAATAATTTTTGTTTCAGTCCACCATATAATTATGTTGTGTTTGATCTATGGAAAAAAGTTAGTTGTGAAATGGTTGAATATTAACAAAAGTTAATAGTTTTTTACAAGTTAGAATAATACGATATATATATATATATAAACAAGCCGGTGGCACCGCCACCCCGGTGCCTTTACGGTTACTGTGCATGACGGGCAATATCGTAACTCCGCTTTGACCTTTGAGAAGATGTGTGCTATAGAGCTTGCATTGGTGTGGGCTCTGCAAAAGTGTGTGTGTGTGTGTGAGGCGTGATTGAACAATGTAGACATATATATATATATATATATATAAAGGCACCGGGGGTGGCGGTGCCACCGGCTTGTTTATATATATATATATATATATATATATATATATATATATATATGAATATAGCTGCGAGCAGCGATGAAGGGCCAAAGCCGGCGGCACCGCCACTCCGGTGCCTTTAGGTAACTAAAGGCACCGGGGTTGCGGTGCCACCGGCTTGGGCCCGTAATCGCTGCTCGCAGCTATATTTATTATTATTTTACTACCTTTTGGGCACTTTTGGGGGCCTTAACGTGCTCGAAAACTCTTGAAACTTTGCACACATCTCAGAACCCGCGGCCATCAGGGCCGGGCTGAAGCTGGTACCCGGGCGTGGCAGGGGGGCTCGACAGCGCCCCCTGGAACGGGGTTTGAACACTTGGTCCATAAATCAAACACGCTTGCATGTAATAATATGAAACTCAGTACACATATAGATCTCATCGGTTCATATATACTTCATGCTCTTACTTTTTACCCCAGCCCAACAGGAAGTCGGCTATTAAGGGTTGTTTGGAAAACACATGCAATGGAATGTGAAATACTCCTCCTAGAGAATTCAAACACACGGCACGAAACTCGGTCAGCATGAAGTCAAGACACTGAGGATGAAAAATTGCCAGGGGATTTTTGATATCTCGAACGGTTTGGCCGTGGCGAGTAAACGAAATTATGGCGAGAAACGTGAAACAGGAAGTGTGTTATAACTACTGCATACATTAACTAATCTTGATGAAACTTCAGCAGTGTGTTCGTTGTAAGAGCCCGATCACATGGATGTGACTATTGTGAGTCAAAGTTATAGCGCCACCAACTGGAAGCAGGAAGTGTGTCACTTTCAAAATGCTTTTAAATCACCCTCTTATTTTTACCCGATTTGCTTCAAACTTCATGTGCATAATGTAGACACACGCCAGATGTAGACCTGTGAAAGGATTATTGATATCTTAGATACTGTTGCCATGGCAATGCATCAAACATTAATATTCCTTTTTTTAAGCTTTTTCATGCTTTTTTATGCTTTCGGGCACTTTTGGGGTTCTTAACGTGCTCGAAAACTCTTGAAACTTTGCACACGGGACAAAACCCGCGGCCATCAGGGCCAGGCTGAAGCTGGTACCCGGGCGTGGCAGGGGGGCTCGACAGCGCCCCCTTGAACGGGTCAGACAATTTGGTCCATATATCCAACACGCTTTACCCTATTTGCTTCAAACTTGATGTGTATAATGTAGACACAAGCCAGATGTAGACCTGTGAAAGGATTGTTGATATCTTAGATGCTGTTGCCGTGACAACGCATCAAACTTTAATATTCTTTTTGGATACTTTTGAGATTCTTAGCGCACTTTTGGGGCCCTTAACGTGCTCAAAAACTCTTGAAACTTTGCACACGGGTCAGAAACCGCGGCCATCAGGGCCGGGCTGAAGCTGGTACCCGGGCGTGGCAGGGGGGCTCGACAGCGCCCCCTGGAATGGGGTCCGAAAACTTGGTCCATAAATCAAACAGGCTTTACCCGATTTGCTTCAAACTTGATGTGTATAATGTAGACACACGCCAGATTTAGACCTGTGAAAGGATTGTTGATATCTTAGATGCTGTTGCCGTGACAACGCATCAAACTTTAATATTCTTTTTGGATACTTTTGAGACTCTCAGCGCACTTTGGGGGCCCTTAACGTGCACGAAAACTCTTGAAACTTTGCACACAGGTCAGAACCCGCGGCCATCAGGGCCGGGCTGAAGATGGTACCCGGGCGTGGCAGGGGGGCTCGACAGCGCCCCCTGGAACGGGGTGCGAAAACTTGGTCCATAAATCAAACACGCTTGCATGTAATAATATGAAACTCGGTAGACATATAGATCTCATCGGTTCATATATCCTTTGTACTTTTACTTTTTACCCCAGCCCAACAGGAAGTCGGCTATAATGGTTTGTTTGGAAGCGTATGCCCCTGGAATTCGATATACTCCTCCTAGAGAATTCAACCAATCGCAACGAAACTCGGTCAGCATGAAGTCAAGACATTGAGGATGAAAAATTGCCAGGGGATTTTTGATATCTCGAACGATTTGGCCGTGGCGAGGAAACGAATTTATGGCGAATAATGGAAACAGGAAGTGTGTTATAACTTCTGCATACATTAACTGATCTTGATGAAACTTCAACAGTGTGTTCGCTGTAAGAGGCCGATCACATGGATGTGACTATTATGAGTCAAAGTTATAGCGCCACCAACTGGCAGCAGGAAGTGTGTCACTTTCAAAATGCTTTGAAATCACCCTCTTATTTTTACCCGATTTGCTTCAAACTTGATGTGTATAATGTAGACACTCGCCAGATGTAGACCTGTGAAAGGATTATTGATGTCTTAGATACTGTTGCCATGGCAACGCATCAAACTTTAATATTGTTTTTGGATGCTTTTGAGACTCTTAGCATGCCTGAAATTGCTTAAAATTGCATGAAACTCGACAGACAGATCACATTTATTAGCCAGTAGACATGTGCAAAGTTTCAGAAACGGGCGTGGTGCAGGGGCTCAGTAGCGCCACCTTTTGTGACAAAAGTGTGTGTGGGGGGGGGGGGGGGGGGGGTTAGTTTCATCTACAGTTACAAAACTTTTTCAACTTGATGAAAATACATTAAAGATGCTAAATTGTGAACGGATATTGAATATCTCAAACGGTTTTGCTATGGCGAGGGATTATGTCAAAAAAAGAATCAGGAAATGTCTCATATCTTTCTAAAATGTAATTATACACCATTTATTTTTCTATAAAATTATACTAATATTAGAAGTAAACCCATTGTATTCCTTTTTTTCAATTTAAGATTTATGTTTAAGTTTAAAAACAGCCAGAATGGTTGTTTAGCCAAAAAAAAAAAAAAAAAAAAAATCATTCATAGTGCTTTACTGCCCTCTTGTGTTCAAAATCAGGTAGGCCAATTGATGCTACTATGGGAATATTTTCCCACCGTGACTCCGCTGGGGGCTTTAAAATCGCTAACTTGAAAGCGAAAGTAACGGACGTCTCCACAAGACGTGCAGCTGTGAGCATTTTTGTTTCATTTTAAAAGAAGCCCCATTTCGGGGGCGGATTTCTTGAATGTATTTTACAAAATCACAATGTTGTGTTTGATTGCGAGTATCCAAAAATAAGTAAACACTTTGCAGTTTGAATGATCTTCTTGAATAAAATGACGGAGTAGCCAATGTTTCCACTGTTCGATCGCGGACGTCCACACGGACATTGATAATGGTGGCGCGTGCAGAGCGCGTGCTTGAATTGTGAGTTCAATAGTCTATTATTTTTCACGGAAAACACAACAACAAAAGAGTATAATGATAGATTCGCTTAAATAGGCGCTTTTACATAAAATAGCCTATTCCGTCATCATCTTTTCAGTCAGCTCTTCACTCTCGTGATTAATGAAATTTGACTCCTGTTGCTGATATTTGCTGCAACTTTCGTTCAGCTCACAATTTAGTAAGCAAACACGCTTCAAATGTGTTTATTTTATTTTTGTGTATATATATGTGTGTATATATATATATATATATATATATATATATATATATATATATATATATATATATATATATATAGCTTATGTTTCAAATATGAGTTAATTAACAATCGTTGGAAAGAATGATACTTTTAAACATATCACTAAACCGTCATTAGGTGTCGCCAGGCGACCGTCTTAATGAGCGAGTCATTGATTCATTCGTTCAAACGATTCGTTCGAACGGCTGAGTCGTTCATGAATGAGACAGATTATGGATTGGTCGTTGAATCTTTGAGTCAACCGATTTGTTCAAAATGCTGAATCATTCAGTAATGAGAACGCGTTGCTGTGAGATGCTCGATGGTTCTGCTGTGATCTTTGTTGAACTATTTTCGCTGCTGAAACAGAAAAAAAGTCAATATTGCATCTAAAATGTAAGTGACTTGACACGTGTGTGTGTGTGTGTGTGTGCGTGTGAGTGCGTGCGTGCGTGTGTGTGTGTGTGTGTGTGTGTGTGTGCAATCAATCTCAGGTAAGAGGCATGAATAATGAGAATTGGACTTCTAGGAGTGAGGTTAATATTCCGGAGATGGTTCCCTCGGATTGTGAAAAGGAGGCGGCGCGGGAGTGGCCAGGCATTGCGCTACTTTAGTTTCAAAGTTTAAAACAATGCTAATATCATTTTTTTGAACGATTTCATTACAAATGTTTATTTTATATATTTATAAAATATTATAAAATATAATAACTATGTTTTGTCCTATTAACAAAAGACAGGCAATGTACTATTAACAAATGTTAATAGTTTTTTAAAAGTTAAAATGATACTTTATGCATTTGTTTTGTGTCAGATGATTAACAATATAAATTAAACAAAGCTTAAAACAAACAAAATAATAAAACGAAAACAAAGCTTGAACATTTTATTTAATTGAAAAGCCTTTTTGAAATAAAATGTGTTTTTTTCCCTCTGAAATAGCAAAAGCATCGCACACTTAGCTGTACCTGCTCTAAATAAATAATAGTATTTAAATAAAAATACAAAATCGAAATAAATAAATTATATAAAACAAAATCAAATCAAAGAAAATAAATCTTATTAAAGTTATGCAGGCACACATTTAACAATAATTTTCAAGTGACAAATAAAATCAATCAAAATTCCTTACACATGGAGTTAATCCTGACGATTCCTGAGGCGCCTTTCCTCATGACACTCGCTTTTTTTTTCGAAGATATATTTTCTTTGGTTTGATTTTGTTTTTGTAATAATTTATTTTATTTAGTTCGATTTTGTATTTTTATTGAATTACTCTTTTTTATTTAGAGCAGGTACAGCTAGTGTGTGATGCTTTTGCTATTTCAGAGGAAAACAATAATTTTATTTAATTAATAATTTTTGTTTCAGTCCACCATATAATTATGTTGTGTTTGATCTATGGAAAAAAGTTAGTTGTGAAATGGTTGAATATTAACAAAAGTTAATAGTTTTTTACAAGTTAGAATAATACGATATATATATATATATAAACAAGCCGGTGGCACCGCCACCCCGGTGCCTTTACGGTTACTGTGCATGACGGGCAATATCGTAACTCCGCTTTGACCTTTGAGAAGATGTGTGCTATAGAGCTTGCATTGGTGTGGGCTCTGCAAAAGTGTGTGTGTGTGTGTGAGGCGTGATTGAACAATGTAGACATATATATATATATATATAAAGGCACCGGGGGTGGCGGTGCCACCGGCTTGTTTATATATATATATATATATATATATATATATATATATATGAATATAGCTGCGAGCAGCGATGAAGGGCCAAAGCCGGCGGCACCGCCACTCCGGTGCCTTTAGGTAACTAAAGGCACCGGGGTTGCGGTGCCACCGGCTTGGGCCCGTAATCGCTGCTCGCAGCTATATTCATATATATATTTAGGGCCCAAGCCTTGAAAAGGCGAAGGCCCTATTGTTTTCCTAAGGATTATTATTAGGGCCCAAGCCTTGAAAAGGCGAAGGCCCTATTGTTTTCCTAAGGATTATTATTTATTATTATTATTATTATTTTACTACCTTTTGGGCACTTTTGGGGGCCTTAACGTGCTCGAAAACTCTTGAAACTTTGCACACATCTCAGAACCCGCGGCCATCAGGGCCGGGCTGAAGCTGGTACCCGGGCGTGGCAGGGGGGCTCGACAGCGCCCCCTGGAACGGGGTTTGAACACTTGGTCCATAAATCAAACACGCTTGCATGTAATAATATGAAACTCAGTACACATATAGATCTCATCGGTTCATATATACTTCATGCTCTTACTTTTTACCCCAGCCCAACAGGAAGTCGGCTATTAAGGGTTGTTTGGAAAACACATGCAATGGAATGTGAAATACTCCTCCTAGAGAATTCAAACACACGGCACGAAACTCGGTCAGCATGAAGTCAAGACACTGAGGATGAAAAATTGCCAGGGGATTTTTGATATCTCGAACGGTTTGGCCGTGGCGAGTAAACGAAATTATGGCGAGAAACGTGAAACAGGAAGTGTGTTATAACTACTGCATACATTAACTAATCTCGATGAAACTTCAGCAGTGTGTTCGTTGTAAGAGCCCGATCACATGGATGTGACTATTGTGAGTCAAAGTTATAGCGCCACCAACTGGAAGCAGGAAGTGTGTCACTTTCAAAATGCTTTTAAATCACCCTCTTATTTTTACCCGATTTGCTTCAAACTTCATGTGCATAATGTAGACACACGCCAGATGTAGACCTGTGAAAGGATTATTGATATCTTAGATACTGTTGCCATGGCAATGCATCAAACATTAATATTCCTTTTTTTAAGCTTTTTCATGCTTTTTTATGCTTTCGGGCACTTTTGGGGTTCTTAACGTGCTCAAAAACTCTTGAAACTTTGCACACGGGACAAAACCCGCGGCCATCAGGGCCAGGCTGAAGCTGGTACCCGGGCGTGGCAGGGGGGCTCGACAGCGCCCCCTTGAACGGGTCAGACAATTTGGTCCATATATCCAACACGCTTTACCCTATTTGCTTCAAACTTGATGTGTATAATGTAGACACAAGCCAGATGTAGACCTGTGAAAGGATTGTTGATATCTTAGATGCTGTTGCCGTGACAACGCATCAAACTTTAATATTCTTTTTGGATACTTTTGAGATTCTTAGCGCACTTTTGGGGCCCTTAACATGCTCAAAAACTCTTGAAACTTTGCACACGGGTCAGAAACCGCGGCCATCAGGGCCGGGCTGAAGCTGGTACCCGGGCGTGGCAGGGGGGCTCGACAGCGCCCCCTGGAATGGGGTCCGAAAACTTGGTCCATAAATCAAACAGGCTTTACCCGATTTGCTTCAAACTTGATGTGTATAATGTAGACACACGCCAGATTTAGACCTGTGAAAGGATTGTTGATATCTTAGATGCTGTTGCCGTGACAACGCATCAAACTTTAATATTCTTTTTGGATACTTTTGAGACTCTCAGCGCACTTTGGGGGCCCTTAACGTGCTCAAAAACTCTTGAAACTTTGCACACGGGTCAGAACCCGTGGCCATCAGGGCCGGGCTGAAGCTGGTACCCGGGCGTGGCAGGGGGGCTCGACAGTGCCCCCTGGAACGGGGTCCGAAAACTTGGTCCATAAATCAAACACGCTTGAATGTAATAATATGAAACTCGGTACACATATAGATCTCATCGATTCATATATCCTTTGTACTTTTACTTTTTACCCCAGCCCAACAGGAAGTCGGCTATTATGGTTTGTTTGGAAGCGTATGCCCCTGGAATTCGATATACTCCTCCTAGAGAATTCAACCAATCGCAACGAAACTCGGTCAGCATGATGTCAAGACATTGAGGATGAAAAATTGCCAGGGGATTTCTGATATCTCGAACGGTTTGGCCGTGACGAGGAAACGAATTTATGGCGAATAATGGAAACAGGAAGTGTGTTATAACTTCTGCATACATTAACTGATCTTGATGAAACTTCAACAGTGTGTTCGCTGTGAGAGGCCGATCACATGGATGTGACTATTGTGAGTCAAAGTTATAGCGCCACCAACTGGCAGCATGAAGTGTGTCACTTTCAAAATACTTTGAAATCACCCTCTTATTTTTACCCGATTTGCTTCAAACTTGATGTGTATAATGTAAATACACGGCAGATGTAGACCTGTGAAAGGATTATTGATATCTTAGATACTGTTGCCATGGCAACGCATCAAACTTTAATATTCTTTTTGGATGCTTTTGAGACTCTTAGCATGCCTGAAATTGCTTAAAATTGCATGAAACTTGACAGACAGATCACATTTATTAGCCAGTAGACATGTGCAAAGTTTCAGAAACGGGCGTGGTGCAGGGGCTCAGTAGCGCCACCTTTTGTGGCAAAAGTGTGTGTGGGGGGGGGGGGTTAGTTTCATCTACAGTTACAAAACTTTTTCAACTTGATGAAAATACATTAAAGATGCTAAATTGTGAACGGATATTGAATATCTCAAACGGTTTTGCTATGGCGAGGGATTATGTCAAAAAAAGAATCAGGAAATGTCTCATATCTTTCTAAAATGTAATTATACACCATTTATTTTTCTATAAAATTATACTAATATTAGAAGTAAACCCATTGTATTCCTTTTTTTTAATTTAAGATTTATGTTTAAGTTTAAAAACAGCCAGAATGGTTGTTTAGCCAAAAAAATAAAAAAAAATAAAAATCATTCATAGTGCTTTACTGCCCTCTTGTGTTCAAAATCAGGTAGGCCAATTGATGCTACTATGGGAATATTTTCCCACCGTGACTCCGCTGGGGGCTTTAAAATCGCTAACTTGAAAGCGAAAGTAACGGACGTCTCCACAAGACGTGCAGCTGTGAGCATTTTTGTTTCATTTTAAAAGAAGCCCCATTTCGGGGGCGGATTTCTTGAATGTATTTTACAAAATCACAATGTTGTGTTTGATTGCGAGTATCCAAAAATAAGTAAACACTTTGCAGTTTGAATGATCTTCTTGAATAAAATGACGGAGTAGCCAATGTTTCCACTGTTCGATCGCGGACGTCCACACGGACATTGATAATGGTGGCGCGTGCAGAGCGCGTGCTTGAATTGTGAGTTCAATAGTCTATTATTTTTCACGGAAAACACAACAACAAAAGAGTATAATGATAGATTCGCTTAAATAGGCGCTTTTACATAAAATGCCTATTCCGTCATCATCTTTTCAGTCAGCTCTTCACTCTCGTGATTAATGAAATTTGACTCCTGTTGCTGATATTTGCTGCAACTTTCGTTCAGCTCACAATTTAGTAAGCAAACACGCTTCAAATGTGTTTATTTTATTTTTGTGTATATATGTGTATATATATATATATATATATATATATATATATATATATATATATAGCTTATGTTTCAAATATGAGTTAATTAACAATCGTTGGAAAGAATGATACTTTTAAACATATCACTAAACCGTCATTAGGTGTCGCCAGGCGACCGTCTTAATGAGCGAGTCATTGATTCATTCGTTCAAACGATTCGTTCGAACGGCTGAGTCATTCATGAATGAGACAGATTATGGATTGGTCGTTGAATCTTTGAGTCAACCGATTTGTTCAAAATGCTGAATCATTCAGTAATGAGAACGCGTTGCTGTGAGATGCTCGATGGTTCTGCTGTGATCTTTGTTGAACTATTTTCGCTGCTGAAACAGAAAAAAAGTCAATATTGCATCTAAAATGTAAGTGATTTGACGTGTGTGTGTGTGTGTGTGTGTGTGTGTGTGTGTGTGTGTGTGTGTGTGTGTGATTGTGTCTGTTACAGTGATTGTTTAACCCTTGTTAAAGTTTAGGCTTTGTATTTTTGGATATATATCTTTTTATATATAAAAAAATTGCATACAACCCATATATTTTAAATGTATTGTTTGCTTTAAATTACATTGAGATTTGTATGTTTGGTAATTGAACCTGAATGAATTTTAAATGAATGTGCGATATTTCAGATCATATTTTTGTTTTCCTTAAAATTTTAACTAACACTAACTTTACTCTCATCTGAATGATAGATTATTTATTTATGTCTAAAATAAAAGCACATTTGATTTTTCTTTTTTAATCAATGTAGAATGTGTAACTGAAAAAATAAACAGATTAGGGCTCTGTTCGAGAACAAGAAATGAAAACCAATGCAATATGATGAATGTCCAAAAGATTTTTTTGCTTTTAAACTATGTGTGTGTGTGTGTGTGTGTGTGTAAGAGATTTTGGTTGGGTGACAGTTGTAGTTTACAGTTTGACAAAAGCACAATGTTGTGTTTTATTGCGATTGTACACAAATATAAGTAAACACTTTGTAGTTTGAATAATGTCCTGTATGAACAAAAGGACGGAGTATGTTTTTATGTCTACATTGTTCAATCACGCCTCACACACACACACAAAAACTATTTTTCTAATCAGATCAGGCAAATATTCTGTCTTGGCACACTTCATATAACTTTCAAACTTGTGTACTTATTTCATGTGTCCATTAAGTCCATGAGACCGTAGGGTGTCTCATTTTTCATTTTAGGTTTCAGAAGGTTGCTCACGCATACTTTGTGGTTGATATGTGCCCTCAATGCACACTTTTGCAGAGCCCACACTGATGCAAGCTCTACAGCACACATCTTCTCAAAGGTCAAAGCGGGGTTACGTTATTGCCCGTCACGCACAGTAACCCTAAAGGCACCGGGGTGGCGGTGCCACCGGCTTGTTTATATATATATATATATATATATATATATATATATATATATATATATATATATATATAAATATAGCTGCGAGCAGCGATGAAGGGCCAAAGCCGGCGGCACCGCCACTCCGGTGCCTTTAGGTAATTAAAGGCACCGGGGTTGCGGTGCCACCGGCTTGGGCCCGTAATCGCTGCTCGCAGCTATATTTTATTATTATTATTATTTTACTACCTTTTGGGCACTTTTGGGGGCCTTAACGTGCTCGAAAACTCTTGAAACTTTGCACACATCTCAGAACCCGCGGCCATCAGGGCCGGGCTGAAGCTGGTACCCGGGCGTGGCAGGGGGGCTCGACAGCGCCCCCTGGAACGGGGTTTGAACACTTGGTCCATAAATCAAACACGCTTGCATGTAATAATATGAAACTCAGTACACATATAGATCTCATCGGTTCATATATACTTCATGCTCTTACTTTTTACCCCAGCCCAACAGGAAGTCGGCTATTAAGGGTTGTTTGGAAAACACATGCAATGGAATGTGAAATACTCCTCCTAGAGAATTCAAACACACGGCACGAAACTCGGTCAGCATGAAGTCAAGACACTGAGGATGAAAAATTGCCAGGGGATTTTTGATATCTCGAACGGTTTGGCCGTGGCGAGTAAACGAAATTATGGCGAGAAACGTGAAACAGGAAGTGTGTTATAACTACTGCATACATTAACTAATCTCGATGAAACTTCAGCAGTGTGTTCGTTGTAAGAGCCCGATCACATGGATGTGACTATTGTGAGTCAAAGTTATAGCGCCACCAACTGGAAGCAGGAAGTGTGTCACTTTCAAAATGCTTTTAAATCACCCTCTTATTTTTACCCGATTTGCTTCAAACTTCATGTGCATAATGTAGACACACGCCAGATGTAGACCTGTGAAAGGATTATTGATATCTTAGATACTGTTGCCATGGCAATGCATCAAACATTAATATTCCTTTTTTTAAGCTTTTTCATGCTTTTTTATGCTTTCGGGCACTTTTGGGGTTCTTAACGTGCTCAAAAACTCTTGAAACTTTGCACACGGGACTAAACCCGCGGCCATCAGGGCCAGGCTGAAGCTGGTACCCGGGCGTGGCAGGGGGGCTCGACAGCGCCCCCTTGAACGGGTCAGACAATTTGGTCCATATATCCAACACGCTTTACCCTATTTGCTTCAAACTTGATGTGTATAATGTAGACACAAGCCAGATGTAGACCTGTGAAAGGATTGTTGATATCTTAGATGCTGTTGCCGTGACAACGCATCAAACTTTAATATTCTTTTTGGATACTTTTGAGATTCTTAGCGCACTTTTGGGGCCCTTAACATGCTCAAAAACTCTTGAAACTTTGCACACGGGTCAGAAACCGCGGCCATCAGGGCCGGGCTGAAGCTGGTACCCGGGCGTGGCAGGGGGGCTCGACAGCGCCCCCTGGAATGGGGTCCGAAAACTTGGTCCATAAATCAAACAGGCTTTACCCGATTTGCTTCAAACTTGATGTGTATAATGTAGACACACGCCAGATTTAGACCTGTGAAAGGATTGTTGATATCTTAGATGCTGTTGCCGTGACAACGCATCAAACTTTAATATTCTTTTTGGATACTTTTGAGACTCTCAGCGCACTTTGGGGGCCCTTAACGTGCTCAAAAACTCTTGAAACTTTGCACACGGGTCAGAACCCGTGGCCATCAGGGCCGGGCTGAAGCTGGTACCCGGGCGTGGCAGGGGGGCTCGACAGTGCCCCCTGGAACGGGGTCCGAAAACTTGGTCCATAAATCAAACACGCTTGAATGTAATAATATGAAACTCGGTACACATATAGATCTCATCGATTCATATATCCTTTGTACTTTTACTTTTTACCCCAGCCCAACAGGAAGTCGGCTATTATGGTTTGTTTGGAAGCGTATGCCCCTGGAATTCGATATACTCCTCCTAGAGAATTCAACCAATCGCCACGAAACTCGGTCAGCATGAAGTCAAGACATTGAGCATGAAAAATTGCCAGGGGATTTTTGATATCTCGAACGGTTTGGCCGTGGCGAGGAAACGAATTTATGGCGAGAAACGTGAAACAGGAAGTGTGTTATAACTTCAGCATACAGTAACTGATCTTGATGAAACTTTAGCAGTGTGTTCGCTGTAAGAGGCCGATCACATGGATGTGACTATTGTGAGTCAAAGTTATAGCGCCACCAACTGGCAGCAGGAAGTGTGTAACTTTCAAAATGCTTTTAAATCACCCTCTTATTTTTACCCGATTTGCTTCAAACTTTATGTGTATAATGTAGACACACGCCAGATGTAGACCTGTGAAAGGATTATTGATATCTTAGATACTGTTGCCGTGACAACGCATCAAACTTTAATATTCTTTTTGGATGCTTTTGAGACTCTTAGCATGCCTGAAATTGCTTAAAATTGCATGAAACTTGACAGACAGATCACATTTATTAGCCAGTAGACATGTGCAAAGTTTCAGAAACGGGCGTGGTGCAGGGGCTCAGTAGCGCCACCTTTTGTGACAAAAGTGTGTGTGTGGGGGGGGTTAGTTTCATCTACAGTTACAAAACTTTTTCAACTTGATGAAAATACTTTAAAGATGCTAAATTGTGAACGGATATTGAATATCTCAAACGGTTTTGCTATGGCGAGGGATTATGTCAAAAAAAGAATCAGGAAATGTCTCATATCTTTCTAAAATGTAATTATACACCATTTATTTTTCTATAAAATTATACTAATATTAGAACTAAACCCATTGTCTTCCTTTTTTTCAATTTAAGATTTATGTTTAAGTTTAAAAACAGCCAGAATGGTTGTTTAGCCAAAAAAATAAAAAAAATTAAAATCATTCATAGTGCTTTACTGCCCTCTTGTGTTCAAAATCAGGTAGGCCAATTGATGCTACTATGGGAATATTTTCCCACCGTGACTCCGCTGGGGGCTTTAAAATCGCTAACTTGAAAGCGAAAGTAACGGACGTCTCCACAAGACGTGCAGCTGTGAGCATTTTCGTTTCATTTTAAAAGAAGCCCCATTTCGGGGGCGGATTTCTTGAATGTATTTTACAAAATCACAATGTTGTGTTTGATTGCGAGTATCCAAAAATTAGTAAACACTTTGCAGTTTGAATGATCTTCTTGAATAAAATGACGGAGTAGCCAATGTTTCCACTGTTCGATCGCGGACGTCCACACGGACATTGATAATGGTGGCGCGTGCAGAGCGCGTGCTTGAATTGTGAGTTCAATAGTCTATTATTTTTCACGGAAAACACAACAACAAAAGAGTATAATGATAGATTCGCTTAAATAGGCGCTTTTACATAAAATAGCCTATTCCGTCATAATCTTTTCAGTCAGCTCTTCACTCTCGTGATTAATGAAATTTGACTCCTGTTGCTGATATTTGCTGCAACTTTCGTTCAGCTCACAATTTAGTAAGCAAACACGCTTCAAATGTGTTTATTTTATTTTTGTGTATATATATGTGTGTATATATATATATATATATATATATTATATATATATATATATATATATAGCTTATGTTTCAAATATGAGTTAATTAACAATCGTTGGAAAGAATGATACTTTTAAACATATCACTAAACCGTCATTAGGTGTCGCCAGGCGACCGTCTTAATGAGCGAGTCATTGATTCATTCGTTCAAACGATTCGTTCGAACGGCTGAGTCATTCATGAATGAGACAGATTATGGATTGGTCGTTGAATCTTTGAGTCAACCGATTTGTTCAAAATGCTGAATCATTCAGTAATGAGAACGCGTTGCTGTGAGATGCTCGATGGTTCTGCTGTGATCTTTGTCGAACTATTTTCGCTGCTGAAACAGAAAAAAAGTCAATATTGCATCTAAAATGTAAGTGATTTGACGTGTGTGTGTGTGTGTGTGTGTGTGATTGTGTCTGTTACAGTGATTGTTTAACCCTTGTTAAAGTTTAGGCTTTGTATTTTTGGATATATATCTTTTTATATATAAAAAAATTGCATACAACCCATATATTTTAAATGTATTGTTTGCTTTAAATTACATTGAGATTTGTATGTTTGGTAATTGAACCTGAATGAATTTTAAATGAATGTGCGATATTTCAGATCATATTTTTGTTTTCCTTAAAATTTGAACTAACACTAACTTTACTCTCATCTGAATGATAGATTATTTATTTATGTCTAAAATAAAAGCACATTTGATTTTTCTTTTTTAATCAATGTAGAATGTGTAACTGAAAAAATAAACAGATTAGGGCTCTGTTCGAGAACAAGAAATGAAAACCAATGCAATATGATGAATGTCCAAAAGATTTTTTTGCTTTTAAACTATGTGTGTCTGTGTGTGTGTGTGTGTGTGTGTGTGTGTGTGTGTGTGTGTGTGTGTGTGTGTGTAAGAGATTTTGGTTGGGTGACAGTTGTAGTTTACAGTTTGACAAAAGCACAATGTTGTGTTTTATTGCGATTGTACACAAATATAAGTAAACACTTTGTAGTTTGAATAATGTCCTGTATGAACAAAAGGACGGAGTATGTTTTTATGTCTACATTGTTCAATCACGCCTCACACACACACACACACACACAAAAACTATTTTTCTAATCAGATCAGGCAAATATTCTGTCTTGGCACACTTCATATAACTTTCAAACTTGTGTACTTATTTCATGTTTCCATTAAGTCCATGAGACCGTAGGGTGTCTCATTTTTCATTTTAGGTTTCAGAAGGTTGCTCACGCATACTTTGTGGTTGATATGTGCCCTCAATGCACACTTTTGCAGAGCCCACACTGATGCAAGCTCTACAGCACACATCTTCTCAAAGGTCAAAGCGGGGTTACGTTATTGCCCGTCACGCACAGTAACCCTAAAGGCACCGGGGTGGCGGTGCCACCGGCTTGTTTATATATATATATATATATAAACAAGCCGGTGGCACCGGCTTGTTTATATATATATATATATATAAACAAGCCGGTGGCACCGCCACCCCGGTGTGCAAAAGTGTGCATATAAATATAGCTGCGAGCAGCGATGAAGGGCCAAAGCCGGCGGCACCGCCACTCCGGTGCCTTTAGGTAATTAAAGGCACCGGGGTTGCGGTGCCACCGGCTTGGGCCCGTAATCGCTGCTCGCAGCTATATTTATTATTATTATTATTATTATTATTATTATTTTACTACCTTTTGGGCACTTTTGGGGGCCTTAACGTGCTCGAAAACTCTTGAAACTTTGCACACATCTCAGAACCCGCGGCCATCAGGGCCGGGCTGAAGCTGGTACCCGGGCGTGGCAGGGGGGCTCGACAGCGCCCCCTGGAACGGGGTTTGAACACTTGGTCCATAAATCAAACACGCTTGCATGTAATAATATGAAACTCAGTACACATATAGATCTCATCGGTTCATATATACTTCATGCTCTTACTTTTTACCCCAGCCCAACAGGAAGTCGGCTATTAAGGGTTGTTTGGAAAACACATGCAATGGAATGTGAAATACTCCTCCTAGAGAATTCAAACACACGGCACGAAACTCGGTCAGCATGAAGTCAAGACACTGAGGATGAAAAATTGCCAGGGGATTTTTGATATCTCGAACGGTTTGGCCGTGGCGAGTAAACGAAATTATGGCGAGAAACGTGAAACAGGAAGTGTGTTATAACTACTGCATACATTAACTAATCTTGATGAAACTTCAGCAGTGTGTTCGTTGTAAGAGCCCGATCACATGGATGTGACTATTGTGAGTCAAAGTTATAGCGCCACCAACTGGAAGCAGGAAGTGTGTCACTTTCAAAATGCTTTTAA
Source organism: Tiaroga cobitis (assembly GCA_030578255.1). Taxonomy (NCBI): domain Eukaryota; kingdom Metazoa; phylum Chordata; class Actinopteri; order Cypriniformes; family Leuciscidae; genus Tiaroga; species Tiaroga cobitis. The sequence goes on along the minus strand of CM060607.1, from coordinate 26,057,385 downwards.
ATCACCCTCTTATTTTTACCCGATTTGCTTCAAACTTCATGTGCATAATGTAGACACACGCCAGATGTAGACCTGTGAAAGGATTATTGATATCTTAGATACTGTTGCCATGGCAATGCATCAAACATTAATATTCCTTTTTTTAAGCTTTTTCATGCTTTTTTATGCTTTCGGGCACTTTTGGGGTTCTTAACGTGCTCGAAAACTCTTGAAACTTTGCACACGGGACAAAACCCGCGGCCATCAGGGCCAGGCTGAAGCTGGTACCCGGGCGTGGCAGGGGGGCTCGACAGCGCCCCCTTGAACGGGTCAGACAATTTGGTCCATATATCCAACACGCTTTACCCTATTTGCTTCAAACTTGATGTGTATAATGTAGACACAAGCCAGATGTAGACCTGTGAAAGGATTGTTGATATCTTAGATGCTGTTGCCGTGACAACGCATCAAACTTTAATATTCTTTTTGGATACTTTTGAGATTCTTAGCGCACTTTTGGGGCCCTTAACGTGCTCAAAAACTCTTGAAACTTTGCACACGGGTCAGAAACCGCGGCCATCAGGGCCGGGCTGAAGCTGGTACCCGGGCGTGGCAGGGGGGCTCGACAGCGCCCCCTGGAATGGGGTCCGAAAACTTGGTCCATAAATCAAACAGGCTTTACCCGATTTGCTTCAAACTTGATGTGTATAATGTAGACACACGCCAGATTTAGACCTGTGAAAGGATTGTTGATATCTTAGATGCTGTTGCCGTGACAACGCATCAAACTTTAATATTCTTTTTGGATACTTTTGAGACTCTCAGCGCACTTTGGGGGCCCTTAACGTGCACGAAAACTCTTGAAACTTTGCACACAGGTCAGAACCCGCGGCCATCAGGGCCGGGCTGAAGATGGTACCCGGGCGTGGCAGGGGGGCTCGACAGCGCCCCCTGGAACGGGGTGCGAAAACTTGGTCCATAAATCAAACACGCTTGCATGTAATAATATGAAACTCGGTAGACATATAGATCTCATCGGTTCATATATCCTTTGTACTTTTACTTTTTACCCCAGCCCAACAGGAAGTCGGCTATAATGGTTTGTTTGGAAGCGTATGCCCCTGGAATTCGATATACTCCTCCTAGAGAATTCAACCAATCGCAACGAAACTCGGTCAGCATGAAGTCAAGACATTGAGGATGAAAAATTGCCAGGGGATTTTTGATATCTCGAACGATTTGGCCGTGGCGAGGAAACGAATTTATGGCGAATAATGGAAACAGGAAGTGTGTTATAACTTCTGCATACATTAACTGATCTTGATGAAACTTCAACAGTGTGTTCGCTGTAAGAGGCCGATCACATGGATGTGACTATTATGAGTCAAAGTTATAGCGCCACCAACTGGCAGCAGGAAGTGTGTCACTTTCAAAATGCTTTGAAATCACCCTCTTATTTTTACCCGATTTGCTTCAAACTTGATGTGTATAATGTAGACACTCGCCAGATGTAGACCTGTGAAAGGATTATTGATGTCTTAGATACTGTTGCCATGGCAACGCATCAAACTTTAATATTGTTTTTGGATGCTTTTGAGACTCTTAGCATGCCTGAAATTGCTTAAAATTGCATGAAACTCGACAGACAGATCACATTTATTAGCCAGTAGACATGTGCAAAGTTTCAGAAACGGGCGTGGTGCAGGGGCTCAGTAGCGCCACCTTTTGTGACAAAAGTGTGTGTGGGGGGGGGGGGGGGGGTTAGTTTCATCTACAGTTACAAAACTTTTTCAACTTGATGAAAATACATTAAAGATGCTAAATTGTGAACGGATATTGAATATCTCAAACGGTTTTGCTATGGCGAGGGATTATGTCAAAAAAAGAATCAGGAAATGTCTCATATCTTTCTAAAATGTAATTATACACCATTTATTTTTCTATAAAATTATACTAATATTAGAAGTAAACCCATTGTATTCCTTTTTTTCAATTTAAGATTTATGTTTAAGTTTAAAAACAGCCAGAATGGTTGTTTAGCCAAAAAAAAAAAAAAAAAAAAAATCATTCATAGTGCTTTACTGCCCTCTTGTGTTCAAAATCAGGTAGGCCAATTGATGCTACTATGGGAATATTTTCCCACCGTGACTCCGCTGGGGGCTTTAAAATCGCTAACTTGAAAGCGAAAGTAACGGACGTCTCCACAAGACGTGCAGCTGTGAGCATTTTTGTTTCATTTTAAAAGAAGCCCCATTTCGGGGGCGGATTTCTTGAATGTATTTTACAAAATCACAATGTTGTGTTTGATTGCGAGTATCCAAAAATAAGTAAACACTTTGCAGTTTGAATGATCTTCTTGAATAAAATGACGGAGTAGCCAATGTTTCCACTGTTCGATCGCGGACGTCCACACGGACATTGATAATGGTGGCGCGTGCAGAGCGCTCGAGGGAATTCCTATATGGAAGTAGGAATGAACTAAAAAACGTTCACTCTGTTCTGCTCGCTCATCGTCGTGGACGCGCAGCGTTATGAATGCCCGTGTGATGCAGCATAACACAGCAGAGAGAGACGCTCACTCTCGACTCGTGATTAATGAAATTCGAATGAATTTCTATGGAAGTAGAAATGAAAAAACGTTCGCTCTGTTTTGCTTGCTCGTCGCCATGGACGCGCACCATTATGAATGTCAGTGCAGCCGCATACTTTTTAGTGTCACTTTAAAATTAGCGCCATATCGGGGGCGATTGCTTCCGGTTTTCAGGGAAAACACAACAACAAAAGAGTAAATGACAGATTCGCTTAAATAGGCACTTTTACACAAAATATTCCGTCATCATTTTTTTCAGTCAGCTCTTCACTCTCGTGATTAATGAATTTTGACTCCTGTTGCTGATCTTTGCTGCAACTTTCGTTTTGCTCACAATTTAGTAAGCAAACACGTTCAAGTTATAATTGAAGTGACTAAATGATTTTATTATACACACACACATCAAATTGACGGTGGTATATTTAAATCTGCATATTGTAATGCAAGGCACCCCTAGTCTAGTCTTATTAAATGTATGCTTCATCTTTCATTTTCAATTTGTAAATTTGATCAATATATTCAATTATTTAGAATAATAAGACACTATATAGCTGTCCAGAGTGCGCCCCCCACTGAATCTCAAGATGGAAAGCACTGCGTTCGTACTTCGTACTTTTCGTGAACGTATGAGGAGATGACACCTTCGAACACGAATACAGGCTACTATAAACCAGTCCCCAGGCCGAATGTGCGCGAGCACCTGTTTTATCGTGATCATTTTGAACGCGCGTTTATCAAGTCTTATGCCACTCGGTACCAATTGAAGATACTCTGTTTACCGCTATGAAGGTATTTTGTCATATCTAATGTACTATTAATAATTCCACCAGAATGCAACCAAAGCAGTAATTGTAAATCATATTTTTTTTTTCATCCACATGCAGGCGCCCCTGCATGTGGATATTGTTTTTCTCTATATAAACATGAAACAATATAAACACGATAATCATATGCTGACTCGAGTGTGTGTACGTTCTGTACGATATCTGGCGCAACCGCTTTATTAGGCGTTTTTTTCCCGTTCGCGCTGCTTGAGCATTCTTTTATTAATGCTTTTATTTTTTATATTTTTTGTTTACACATAGGCCTAATGTTTAATGTTTTCAACTAAAAGAAATGGTGACAAAAACGTAAAAAAAAAAAAAACTTAAAAAATAACATCTTTTTCGTTAAATGTCATTTAAATAAACGAATATTTGATTTTTATGAGCCCGAATATTCGAATGCAATATTTTTGAAAAATGCCCATCCCTAATTAACATACAGACTTCCAGTGTTGGGAAGGATACTTTCAAAACATATTTCGTTGCAGAATACATGACTGGCAAAACCAGCAAAAGTAATGATTATGAATATGTAAAATATAGCAAGGAGATATTTTAATTGTTTATTAATAAATAAGTGTTTTCTTTGTCATTGTCGGCTAAGATGAAGTTGACGATGCTGACTCGCGATCTTCAGTAGCCTAGTGAACGCGCCAGAGAGAAATGCACATTTCATAAGGATTACATAAGCAGAGAGCAGTCTGTAGTCTGTTTTCTTTCGTTTTGAATTGTTCAGTTTAAAAGTAGACATGTGAGGCAAGTAGGCTACTTTATATGCTGAGTTTCGGTTCATTTATGAGACGAGCTCCAGTTCACGCGCCGGCGTGATTATCTCATTATTAATGTTTCGTGATTATCTCTATATTGTCTGCTATATTTACTTCTTATTGATTAAATACAGGCAATTGGTTGATGAAACATTGATTAAAATTAAGATACAATTAATACAAAACGAAATTCACTTCAAAGAAAGGTTTTGTGCTTTGTTTTGTGCTTTCTGTTTGATGTCTTTGTGAAAGTTTTAAAGCATCTTTTAGTGCCGCTTTCAGAGCGCTCACGTCCGTAACGGAGAACACGTCTGTAACATTGTTTTTCCTCATAAATGCGAACACGAAAAATAAAATAAAATGAATATTTTTTGTTATGTGGAGACAGAGACAACCCTTCATCCGGTGGGTAGTATTAATTTTGGTTTGCGCAGTGTAATTCACAGAATTACTAAAACATATTTGCCACCTAAGTTAAAGATTGTTTTGTGTCACGCATGTTTATTTCGGCGTGTGTTTCATCCAAATTGCGATCGCATCGCGGGGGCCGGATTGAAGCGCTATGCGGGCCGGATCCGGCCCCGGCCCCCGGGCCGTATATTGCCCATGTATGTCCTATGACATTAAAAATGATTCTAAATTTAAATGATCTCATATATGTGGCTATTGTGATTCATGATCATAGTCCCTGTCCAAAATGGTACAGTTCATATCAATTTTCGGTCTTGTGTACTTATTTCATGTGTCCGTTAAATCCATGGGACCGTAGGGCGACAGTGAAAGCGGGGTTACGTTTTTGCACGTCGTGCACAGTAACCCTTAAGGCACCGGGGTGGCAGTGCCACCGGCTTGTTTATATATATATATATATATATATATATATATATATATATATATATAAATATAGCTGCGAGCAGCGATGAAGGGCCAAAGCCGGCGGAACCGCCACTCCGGCACCGGGGTTGCGGTGCCACCGGCTTGGGCCCGCAATCGCTGCTCGCAGCTATATTTATTATTATTATTATTATTTTACTACCTTTTGGGCACTTTTGGGGGCCTTAACGTGCTCGAAAACTCTTGAAACTTTGCACACATCTCAGAACCCGCGGCCATCAGGGCCGGGCTGAAGCTGGTACCCGGGCGTGGCAGGGGGGCTTGACAGCGCCCCCTGGAACGGGGTTTGAACACTTGTCCATATATCAAACACGCTTGCATGTAATAATCTGAAACTCGGTACACTTATAGATCTCATCGGGCCAAACAACTTTCGTGCTCTAAGTTTTACGTCAGCCCAACAGGAAGTCGGTTATTATGGGTTGTTTGGAAACTCATTTTCTATATTTTTCTTACGACTATTCGGGCACTTTTGGGGCCCTTAACGTGCTCGAAAACTCTTGAAACTTTGCACACAGGTCAGAACCCGCGGCCATCAGGGCCGGGCTGAAGATGGTACCCGGGCGTGGCAGGGGGGCTCGACAGCGCCCCCTGGAACGGGGTCCGAAAACTTGGTCCATAAATCAAACACACTTGCATGTAATAATATGAAACTCGGTACACATATAGATCTCATCGGTTCATATATACTTCATGCTCTTACTTTTTACCCCATCCCAACAGGAAGTCGGCTATTTAGGGTTGTTTGTTAAACGCATGCAATGGAATTTAAAGTACTTCTCCTAGAGAATTCAAAGAAATGCCACGAAACTCGGTCAGCATGAAGTCAAGACATTGAGGATGAAAAATTGCCAGGGGATTTTTGATATCTCGAACGGTTTGGCCGTGGCGAGTAAACGAAATTATGGCGAGAAACGTGAAACAGGAAGTGTGTTATAACTACTGCATACATTAACTAATCTTGATGAAACTTCAGCAGTGTGTTCGTTGTAAGAGCCCGATCACATGGATGTGACTATTGTGAGTCAAAGTTATAGCGCCACCAACTGGAAGCAGGAAGTGTGTCACTTTCAAAATGCTTTTAAATCACCCTCTTATTTTTACCCGATTTGCTTCAAACTTCATGTGCATAATGTAGACACACGCCAGATGTAGACCTGTGAAAGGATTATTGATATCTTAGATACTGTTGCCATGGCAATGCATCAAACATTAATATTCCTTTTTTTAAGCTTTTTCATGCTTTTTTATGCTTTCGGGCACTTTTGGGGTTCTTAACGTGCTCGAAAACTCTTGAAACTTTGCACACGGGACAAAACCCGCGGCCATCAGGGCCAGGCTGAAGCTGGTACCCGGGCGTGGCAGGGGGGCTCGACAGCGCCCCCTTGAACGGGTCAGACAATTTGGTCCATATATCCAACACGCTTTACCCTATTTGCTTCAAACTTGATGTGTATAATGTAGACACAAGCCAGATGTAGACCTGTGAAAGGATTGTTGATATCTTAGATGCTGTTGCCGTGACAACGCATCAAACTTTAATATTCTTTTTGGATACTTTTGAGATTCTTAGCGCACTTTTGGGGCCCTTAACGTGCTCAAAAACTCTTGAAACTTTGCACACGGGTCAGAAACCGCGGCCATCAGGGCCGGGCTGAAGCTGGTACCCGGGCGTGGCAGGGGGGCTCGACAGCGCCCCCTGGAATGGGGTCCGAAAACTTGGTCCATAAATCAAACAGGCTTTACCCGATTTGCTTCAAACTTGATGTGTATAATGTAGACACACGCCAGATTTAGACCTGTGAAAGGATTGTTGATATCTTAGATGCTGTTGCCGTGACAACGCATCAAACTTTAATATTCTTTTTGGATACTTTTGAGACTCTCAGCGCACTTTGGGGGCCCTTAACGTGCTCAAAAACTCTTGAAACTTTGCACACGGGTCAGAACCCGTGGCCATCAGGGCCGGGCTGAAGCTGGTACCCGGGCGTGGCAGGGGGGCTCGACAGTGCCCCCTGGAACGGGGTCCGAAAACTTGGTCCATAAATCAAACACGCTTGAATGTAATAATATGAAACTCGGTACACATATAGATCTCATCGATTCATATATCCTTTGTACTTTTACTTTTTACCCCAGCCCAACAGGAAGTCGGCTATTATGGTTTGTTTGGAAGCGTATGCCCCTGGAATTCGATATACTCCTCCTAGAGAATTCAACCAATCGCCACGAAACTCGGTCAGCATGAAGTCAAGACATTGAGGATGAAAAGTTGCCAGGGGATTTTTGATATCTCGAACGGTTTGGCTGTGGCGAGGAAACGAATTTATGGCGAATAAAGGAAACAGGAAGTGTGTTATAACTTCTGCATACATTAACTGATCTTGATGAAACTTCAGCAGTGTGTTCGCTGTAAGAGTCCGATCACATGGATGTGACTATTGTGAGTCAAAGTTATAGCGCCACCAACTGGCAGCAGGAAGTGTGTCACTTCCTAAAGGCTTTGAAATCACCCTCTTATTTTTACCCAATTTGCTTCAAACTTTATGTGTATAATGTAGACACACGGCAGATGTAGACCTGAGAAAGGATTATTGATATCTTAGATACTGTTGCCGTGGCAACGCATCAAACTTTATTATTCTTTGTTGATGCTTTTGAGACTCTTAACATACTTGAAATTGCATGAAACCCGACAGACACATCACATTTATTAGACAGTAGACATGTGCAGAGTTTCAGAAACGGGCATGGTGAGAGCAATTAGAGAATAATGTTTAAGTTTAAAAACAGCCAGAATGGTTGTTTAGTCAAAAAAATTTTTTTTCCAAATCATACATAGTGTTATACTGCCCTCTTGTGTTCAAAATCAGGTAAAAAGCGAAAGTAAAATAAGGACGTCTGCACAATTCATTAATAATGGTGCAGAGTAGAGTGAGCTTTTTCAATTAATTCCTATGGAAGTAGGAATGAACTAAACAACGTTCGCTCTGTTCTGCTCGTCCCTCACCGTGGGCGCGCAGAGTTATGAATGCCCGTGCAGCCGTGAGCATTTTAGTTTCATTTTAAAATTAGCGCCATTTCGGGGGACGTATTACTTTAATTTATTTAACAAAAACACAATGTTGTGTTTAATTGCGAGTGTACACAAATATAAGTAAACACTTTGACGTTTGAATGATGTCCTGTATGAAGAAAATGACGGAGTATGTTTCACTGTTCAATCGCGCTGAGCCACCCAGACCCCCACACACACACTGACACACACACACACACACACACACACACACACACACACACACACACACACACAAACACACACACACACACACACACACAATAATAAAACATTCAACCTAACATATACAAATTACACTGCTATGTTGAAATAGTCAGTAGTACAATTTGTATCATTCACAGTAAGCACCGCTCCACTGTGATTTTTCCAAGCACATTTTTGCACAAGTGAAGAGGATGATTTTTTCCGTCGATATTGGAACGTGAGTGAAGTACAAAGCCTGTAATAAAGAATAGTTTAGCATCCAAATACATCGCAAATGTTGCAACATTTAGATTCTAAAGAGAGATTTACGTGAGCCTAACACCACTTACTTTTACTTTTGTTTTAAATTATTTCGTTTTGGCTTTATTATAGTTATTTTTTTATTTGTGTTCTGTTCTGAATATCATTAAATTTAAAGGATTTGTTGTGGAATATTTTGAGTGTATAATCAAATAACACTAAACCGTCACTAGGTGTCGCCAGGCGACCGTCTTAATGAGCGGGTCATTGATTCATTCGTTCAAACGATTCGTTTGAACGACTGAGTCATTCATGAATGAGACAGATGTTTATGGATTGGTCATTGAATCTTTGAGTCAACCAATTTGTTCAAAATGCTGAATCATTCAGTAATGAGAAAACACGTTGCTGTGAGATGCAATGGTTCTGCTGTGATCTTTGTTTAACTATTTTCGCTGCTGAAACAGAAGAACAGTCAATATTGCATCTAAAATGTAAGTGACTTGACACGTGTGTGTGTGTGTGTGCGTGTGAGTGCGTGCGTGCGTGTGTGTGTGTGTGTGTGTGTGTGTGTGTGTGCAATCAATCCCAGGTAAGAGGCATGAATAATGAGAATTGGACTTCTAGGAGTGAGGTTAATATTCCGGAGATGGTTCCCTCGGATTGTGAAAAGGAGGCGGCGCGGGAGTGGCCAGGCATTGCGCTACTTCTGTTTCAAAGTTTAAAACAATGCTAATATCATTTTTTTGAACGATTTCATTACAAATGTTTATTTTATATATTTATAAAATATTATAAAATATAATAACTATGTTTTGTCCTATTAACAAAAGACAGGCAATGTACTATTAACAAATGTTAATAGTTTTTTAAAAGTTAAAATGATACTTTATGCATTTGTTTTGTGTCAGATGATTAACAATATAAATTAAACAAAGCTTAAAACAAACAAAATAATAAAACGAAAACAAAGCTTGAACATTTTATTTAATTGAAAAGCCTTTTTGAAATAAAATGTGTTTTTTTCCCTCTGAAATAGCAAAAGCATCGCACACTTAGCTGTACCTGCTCTAAATAAATAATAGTATTTAAATAAAAATACAAAATCGAAATAAATAAATTATATAAAACAAAATCAAATCAAAGAAAATAAATCTTATTAAAGTTATGCAGGCACACATTTAACAATAATTTTCAAGTGACAAATAAAATCAATCAAAATTCCTTACACATGGAGTTAATCCTGACGATTCCTGAGGCGCCTTTCCTCATGACACTCGCTTTTTTTTCGAAGATATATTTTCTTTGGTTTGATTTTGTTTTTGTAATAATTTATTTTATTTAGTTCGATTTTGTATTTTTATTGAATTACTCTTTTTTATTTAGAGCAGGTACAGCTAGTGTGTGATGCTTTTGCTATTTCAGAGGAAAACAATAATTTTATTTAATTAATAATTTTTGTTTCAGTCCACCATATAATTATGTTGTGTTTGATCTATGGAAAAAAGTTAGTTGTGAAATGGTTGAATATTAACAAAAGTTAATAGTTTTTTACAAGTTAGAATAATACGATATATATATGTATAAACAAGCAGGTGGCACCGCCACCCCGGTGCCTTTACGGTTACTGTGCATGACGGGCAATATCGTAACTCCGCTTTGACCTTTGAGAAGATGTGTGCTATAGAGCTTGCATTGGTGTGGGCTCTGCAAAAGTGTGTGTGTGTGTGTGAGGCGTGATTGAACAATGTAGACATATATATATATATATATATATAAAGGCACCGGGGTGGCGGTGCCACCGGCTTGTTTATATATATATATATATATATATATATATATATATATATATATATATATATATGAATATAGCTGCGAGCAGCGATGAAGGGCCAAAGCCGGCGGCACCGCCACTCCGGTGCCTTTAGGTAACTAAAGGCACCGGGGTTGCGGTGCCACCGGCTTGGGCCCGTAATCGCTGCTCGCAGCTATATTTTATTATTATTATTATTATTATTATTATTATTATTATTATTTTACTACCTTTTGGGCACTTTTGGGGGCCTTAACGTGCTCGAAAACTCTTGAAACTTTGCACACATCTCAGAACCCGCGGCCATCAGGGCCGGGCTGAAGCTGGTACCCGGGCGTGGCAGGGGGGCTCGACAGCGCCCCCTGGAACGGGGTTTGAACACTTGGTCCATAAATCAAACACGCTTGCATGTAATAATATGAAACTCAGTACACATATAGATCTCATCGGTTCATATATACTTCATGCTCTTACTTTTTACCCCAGCCCAACAGGAAGTCGGCTATTAAGGGTTGTTTGGAAAACACATGCAATGGAATGTGAAATACTCCTCCTAGAGAATTCAAACACACGGCACGAAACTCGGTCAGCATGAAGTCAAGACACTGAGGATGAAAAATTGCCAGGGGATTTTTGATATCTCGAACGGTTTGGCCGTGGCGAGTAAACGAAATTATGGCGAGAAACGTGAAACAGGAAGTGTGTTATAACTACTGCATACATTAACTAATCTTGATGAAACTTCAGCAGTGTGTTCGTTGTAAGAGCCCGATCACATGGATGTGACTATTGTGAGTCAAAGTTATAGCGCCACCAACTGGCAGCAGGAAGTGTGTCACTTTCAAAATGCTTTTAAATCACCCTCTTATTTTTACCCGATTTGCTTCAAACTTCATGTGCATAATGTAGACACACGCCAGATGTAGACCTGTGAAAGGATTATTGATATCTTAGATACTGTTGCCATGGCAATGCATCAAACATTAATATTCCTTTTTTTAAGCTTTTTCATGCTTTTTTATGCTTTCGGGCACTTTTGGGGTTCTTAACGTGCTCGAAAACTCTTGAAACTTTGCACACGGGACAAAACCCGCGGCCATCAGGGCCAGGCTGAAGCTGGTACCCGGGCGTGGCAGGGGGGCTCGACAGCGCCCCCTTGAACGGGTCAGACAATTTGGTCCATATATCCAACACGCTTTACCCTATTTGCTTCAAACTTGATGTGTATAATGTAGACACAAGCCAGATGTAGACCTGTGAAAGGATTGTTGATATCTTAGATGCTGTTGCCGTGACAACGCATCAAACTTTAATATTCTTTTTGGATACTTTTGAGATTCTTAGCGCACTTTTGGGGCCCTTAACATGCTCAAAAACTCTTGAAACTTTGCACACGGGTCAGAACCCGTGGCCATCAGGGCCGGGCTGAAGCTGGTACCCGGGCGTGGCAGGGGGGCTCGACAGCGCCCCCTGGAATGGGGTCCGAAAACTTGGTCCATAAATCAAACAGGCTTTACCCGATTTGCTTCAAACTTGATGTGTATAATGTAGACACACGCCAGATTTAGACCTGTGAAAGGATTGTTGATATCTTAGATGCTGTTGCCGTGACAACGCATCAAACTTTAATATTCTTTTTGGATACTTTTGAGACTCTCAGCGCACTTTGGGGGCCCTTAACGTGCTCAAAAACTCTTGAAACTTTGCACACGGGTCAGAACCCGTGGCCATCAGGGCCGGGCTGAAGCTGGTACCCGGGCGTGGCAGGGGGGCTCGACAGCGCCCCCTGGAACGGGGTTTGAACACTTGGTCCATAAATCAAACACGCTTGCATGTAATAATATGAAACTCAGTACACATATAGATCTCATCGGTTCATATATACTTCATGCTCTTACTTTTTACCCCAGCCCAACAGGAAGTCGGCTATTAAGGGTTGTTTGGAAAACACATGCAATGGAATGTGAAATACTCCTCCTAGAGAATTCAAACACACGGCACGAAACTCGGTCAGCATGAAGTCAAGACACTGAGGATGAAAAATTGCCAGGGGATTTTTGATATCTCGAACGGTTTGGCCGTGGCGAGTAAACGAAATTATGGCGAGAAACGTGAAACAGGAAGTGTGTTATAACTACTGCATACATTAACTAATCTTGATGAAACTTCAGCAGTGTGTTCGTTGTAAGAGCCCGATCACATGGATGTGACTATTGTGAGTCAAAGTTATAGCGCCACCAACTGGAAGCAGGAAGTGTGTCACTTTCAAAATGCTTTTAAATCACCCTCTTATTTTTACCCGATTTGCTTCAAACTTCATGTGCATAATGTAGACACACGCCAGATGTAGACCTGTGAAAGGATTATTGATATCTTAGATACTGTTGCCATGGCAATGCATCAAACATTAATATTCCTTTTTTTAAGCTTTTTCATGCTTTTTTATGCTTTCGGGCACTTTTGGGGTTCTTAACGTGCTCGAAAACTCTTGAAACTTTGCACACGGGACAAAACCCGCGGCCATCAGGGCCAGGCTGAAGCTGGTACCCGGGCGTGGCAGGGGGGCTCGACAGCGCCCCCTTGAACGGGTCAGACAATTTGGTCCATATATCCAACACGCTTTACCCTATTTGCTTCAAACTTGATGTGTATAATGTAGACACAAGCCAGATGTAGACCTGTGAAAGGATTGTTGATATATTAGATGCTGTTGCCGTGACAACGCATCAAACTTTAATATTCTTTTTGGATACTTTTGAGATTCTTAGCGCACTTTTGGGGCCCTTAACGTGCTCAAAAACTCTTGAAACTTTGCACACGGGTCAGAAACCGCGGCCATCAGGGCCGGGCTGAAGCTGGTACCCGGGCGTGGCAGGGGGGCTCGACAGCGCCCCCTGGAATGGGGTCCGAAAACTTGGTCCATAAATCAAACAGGCTTTACCCGATTTGCTTCAAACTTGATGTGTATAATGTAGACACACGCCAGATTTAGACCTGTGAAAGGATTGTTGATATCTTAGATGCTGTTGCCGTGACAACGCATCAAACTTTAATATTCTTTTTGGATACTTTTGAGACTCTCAGCGCACTTTGGGGGCCCTTAACGTGCTCAAAAACTCTTGAAACTTTGCACACGGGTCAGAACCCGTGGCCATCAGGGCCGGGCTGAAGCTGGTACCCGGGCGTGGCAGGGGGGCTCGACAGTGCCCCCTAGAACGGGGTCCGAAAACTTGGTCCATAAATCAAACACGCTTGAATGTAATAATATGAAACTCGGTACACATATAGATCTCATCGATTCATATATCCTTTGTACTTTTACTTTTTACCCCAGCCCAACAGGAAGTCGGCTATTATGGTTTGTTTGGAAGCGTATGCCCCTGGAATTCGATATACTCCTCCTAGAGAATTCAACCAATCGCCACGAAACTCGGTCAGCATGAAGTCAAGACATTGAGGATGAAAAGTTGCCAGGGGATTTTTGATATCTCGAACGGTTTGGCTGTGGCGAGGCAACGAATTTATGGCGAATAAAGGAAACAGGAAGTGTGTTATAACTTCTGCATACATTAACTGATCTTGATGAAACTTCAGCAGTGTGTTCGCTGTAAGAGGCCGATCACATGGATGTGACTATTGTGAGTCAAAGTTATAGCGCCACCAACTGGCAGCAGGAAGTGTGTCACTTCCTAAAGGCTTTGAAATCACCCTCTTATTTTTACCCAATTTGCTTCAAACTTTATGTGTATAATGTAGACACACGGCAGATGTAGACCTGAGAAAGGATTATTGATATCTTAGATACTGTTGCCGTGGCAACGCATCAAACTTTATTATTCTTTGTTGATGCTTTTGAGACTCTTAACATACTTGAAATTGCATGAAACCCGACAGACACATCACATTTATTAGACAGTAGACATGTGCAGAGTTTCAGAAACGGGCATGGTGAGAGCAATTAGAGAATAATGTTTAAGTTTAAAAACAGCCAGAATGGTTGTTTAGTCAAAAAATTTTTTTTTCCAAATCATACATAGTGTTATACTGCCCTCTTGTGTTCAAAATCAGGTAAAAAGCGAAAGTAAAATAAGGACGTCTGCACAATTCATTAATAATGGTGCAGAGTAGAGTGAGCTTTTTCAATTAATTCCTATGGAAGTAGGAATGAACTAAACAACGTTCGCTCTGTTCTGCTCGTCCCTCACCGTGGGCGCGCAGAGTTATGAATGCCCGTGCAGCCGTGAGCATTTTAGTTTCATTTTAAAATTAGCGCCATTTCGGGGGACGTATTACTTTAATTTATTTAACAAAAACACAATGTTGTGTTTAATTGCGAGTGTACACAAATATAAGTAAACACTTTGACGTTTGAATGATGTCCTGTATGAAGAAAATGACGGAGTATGTTTCACTGTTCAATCGCGCTGAGCCACCCAGACCCCCACACACACACTGACACACACACACACACACACACACACACACACACACACACACACACACACACACACACAAACACACACACACACACACACACAATAATAAAACATTCAACCTAACATATACAAATTACACTGCTATGTTGAAATAGTCAGTAGTACAATTTGTATCATTCACAGTAAGCACCGCTCCACTGTGATTTTTCCAAGCACATTTTTGCACAAGTGAAGAGGATGATTTTTTCCGTCGATATTGGAACGTGAGTGAAGTACAAAGCCTGTAATAAAGAATAGTTTAGCATCCAAATACATCGCAAATGTTGCAACATTTAGATTCTAAAGAGAGATTTACGTGAGCCTAACACCACTTACTTTTACTTTTGTTTTAAATTATTTCGTTTTGGCTTTATTATAGTTATTTTTTTATTTGTGTTCTGTTCTGAATATCATTAAATTTAAAGGATTTGTTGTGGAATATTTTGAGTGTATAATCAAATAACACTAAACCGTCACTAGGTGTCGCCAGGCGACCGTCTTAATGAGCGGGTCATTGATTCATTCGTTCAAACGATTCGTTTGAACGACTGAGTCATTCATGAATGAGACAGATGTTTATGGATTGGTCATTGAATCTTTGAGTCAACCAATTTGTTCAAAATGCTGAATCATTCAGTAATGAGAAAACACGTTGCTGTGAGATGCAATGGTTCTGCTGTGATCTTTGTTTAACTATTTTCGCTGCTGAAACAGAAGAACAGTCAATATTGCATCTAAAATGTAAGTGACTTGACACGTGTGTGTGTGTGTGTGTGTGTGTGTGTGTGCGTGTGAGTGCGTGCGTGCGTGTGTGTGTGTGTGTGTGTGTGTGTGTGCAATCAATCCCAGGTAAGAGGCATGAATAATGAGAATTGGACTTCTAGGAGTGAGGTTAATATTCCGGAGATGGTTCCCTCGGATTGTGAAAAGGAGGCGGCGCGGGAGTGGCCAGGCATTGCGCTACTTCTGTTTCAAAGTTTAAAACAATGCTAATATCATTTTTTTGAACGATTTCATTACAAATGTTTATTTTATATATTTATAAAATATTATAAAATATAATAACTATGTTTTGTCCTATTAACAAAAGACAGGCAATGTACTATTAACAAATGTTAATAGTTTTTTAAAAGTTAAAATGATACTTTATGCATTTGTTTTGTGTCAGATGATTAACAATATAAATTAAACAAAGCTTAAAACAAACAAAATAATAAAACGAAAACAAAGCTTGAACATTTTATTTAATTGAAAAGCCTTTTTGAAATAAAATGTGTTTTTTTCCCTCTGAAATAGCAAAAGCATCGCACACTTAGCTGTACCTGCTCTAAATAAATAATAGTATTTAAATAAAAATACAAAATCGAAATAAATAAATTATATAAAACAAAATCAAATCAAAGAAAATAAATCTTATTAAAGTTATGCAGGCACACATTTAACAATAATTTTCAAGTGACAAATAAAATCAATCAAAATTCCTTACACATGGAGTTAATCCTGACGATTCCTGAGGCGCCTTTCCTCATGACACTCGCTTTTTTTTTCGAAGATATATTTTCTTTGGTTTGATTTTGTTTTTGTAATAATTTATTTTATTTAGTTCGATTTTGTATTTTTATTGAATTACTCTTTTTTATTTAGAGCAGGTACAGCTAGTGTGTGATGCTTTTGCTATTTCAGAGGAAAACAATAATTTTATTTAATTAATAATTTTTGTTTCAGTCCACCATATAATTATGTTGTGTTTGATCTATGGAAAAAAGTTAGTTGTGAAATGGTTGAATATTAACAAAAGTTAATAGTTTTTTACAAGTTAGAATAATACGATATATATATATATATAAACAAGCCGGTGGCACCGCCACCCCGGTGCCTTTACGGTTACTGTGCATGACGGGCAATATCGTAACTCCGCTTTGACCTTTGAGAAGATGTGTGCTATAGAGCTTGCATTGGTGTGGGCTCTGCAAAAGTGTGTGTGTGTGTGTGAGGCGTGATTGAACAATGTAGACATATATATATATATATATATATAAAGGCACCGGGGTGGCGGTGCCACCGGCTTGTTTATATATATATATATATATATATATATATATATATATATATATATGAATATAGCTGTGAGCAGCGATGAAGGGCCAAAGCCGGCGGCACCGCCACTCCGGTGCCTTTAGGTAACTAAAGGCACCGGGGTTGCGGTGCCACCGGCTTGGGCCCGTAATCGCTGCTCGCAGCTATATTTTATTATTATTATTATTATTATTATTATTATTTTACTACCTTTTGGGCACTTTTGGGGGCCTTAACGTGCTCAAAAACTCTTGAAACTTTGCACACGGGTCAGAACCCGCGGCCATCAGGGCCGGGCTGAAGCTGGTACCCGGGCGTGGCAGGGGGGCTCGACAGCGCCCCCTGGAACGGGGTTTGAACACTTGTCCATATATCAAACACGCTTGCATGTAATAATCTGAAACTCGGTACACTTATAGATCTCATCGGGCCAAACAACTTTCGTGCTCTAAGTTTTACGTCAGCCCAACAGGAAGTCGGTTATTATGGGTTGTTTGGAAACTCATTTTCTATATTTTTCTTACGACTATTCGGGCACTTTTGGGGCCCTTAACGTGCTCGAAAACTCTTGAAACTTTGCACACAGGTCAGAACCCGCGGCCATCAGGGCCGGGCTGAAGATGGTACCCGGGCGTGGCAGGGGGGCTCGACAGCGCCCCCTGGAACGGGGTTTGAACACTTGGTCCATAAATCAAACACGCTTGCATGTAATAATATGAAACTCGGTACACATATAGATCTCATCGGTTCATATATACTTCATGCTCTTACTTTTTACCCCAGCCCAACAGGAAGTCGGCTATTAAGGGTTGTTTGGAAAACACATGCAATGGAATGTGAAATACTCCTCCTAGAGAATTCAAACACACGGCACGAAACTCGGTCAGCATGAAGTCAAGACACTGAGGATGAAAAATTGCCAGGGGATTTTTGATATCTCGAACGGTTTGGCCGTGGCGAGTAAACGAAATTATGGCGAGAAACGTGAAACAGGAAGTGTGTTATAACTACTGCATACATTAACTAATCTTGATGAAACTTCAGCAGTGTGTTCGTTGTAAGAGCCCGATCACATGGATGTGACTATTGTGAGTCAAAGTTATAGCGCCACCAACTGGAAGCAGGAAGTGTGTCACTTTCAAAATGCTTTTAAATCACCCTCTTATTTTTACCCGATTTGCTTCAAACTTCATGTGCATAATGTAGACACACGCCAGATGTAGACCTGTGAAAGGATTATTGATATCTTAGATACTGTTGCCATGGCAATGCATCAAACATTAATATTCCTTTTTTTAAGCTTTTTCATGCTTTTTTATGCTTTCGGGCACTTTTGGGGTTCTTAACGTGCTCGAAAACTCTTGAAACTTTGCACACGGGACAAAACCCGCGGCCATCAGGGCCAGGCTGAAGCTGGTACCCGGGCGTGGCAGGGGGGCTCGACAGCGCCCCCTTGAACGGGTCAGACAATTTGGTCCATATATCCAACACGCTTTACCCTATTTGCTTCAAACTTGATGTGTATAATGTAGACACAAGCCAGATGTAGACCTGTGAAAGGATTGTTGATATCTTAGATGCTGTTGCCGTGACAACGCATCAAACTTTAATATTCTTTTTGGATACTTTTGAGATTCTTAGCGCACTTTTGGGGCCCTTAACGTGCTCAAAAACTCTTGAAACTTTGCACACGGGTCAGAAACCGCGGCCATCAGGGCCGGGCTGAAGCTGGTACCCGGGCGTGGCAGGGGGGCTCGACAGCGCCCCCTGGAATGGGGTCCGAAAACTTGGTCCATAAATCAAACAGGCTTTACCCGATTTGCTTCAAACTTGATGTGTATAATGTAGACACACGCCAGATTTAGACCTGTGAAAGGATTGTTGATATCTTAGATGCTGTTGCCGTGACAACGCATCAAACTTTAATATTCTTTTTGGATACTTTTGAGACTCTCAGCGCACTTTGGGGGCCCTTAACGTGCTCAAAAACTCTTGAAACTTTGCACACGGGTCAGAACCCGTGGCCATCAGGGCCGGGCTGAAGCTGGTACCCGGGCGTGGCAGGGGGGCTCGACAGTGCCCCCTGGAACGGGGTCCGAAAACTTGGTCCATAAATCAAACACGCTTGAATGTAATAATATGAAACTCGGTACACATATAGATCTCATCGATTCATATATCCTTTGTACTTTTACTTTTTACCCCAGCCCAACAGGAAGTCGGCTATTATGGTTTGTTTGGAAGCGTATGCCCCTGGAATTCGATATACTCCTCCTAGAGAATTCAACCAATCGCCACGAAACTCGGTCAGCATGAAGTCAAGACATTGAGGATGAAAAGTTGCCAGGGGATTTTTGATATCTCGAACGGTTTGGCTGTGGCGAGGAAACGAATTTATGGCGAATAAAGGAAACAGGAAGTGTGTTATAACTTCTGCATACATTAACTGATCTTGATGAAACTTCAGCAGTGTGTTCGCTGTAAGAGTCCGATCACATGGATGTGACTATTGTGAGTCAAAGTTATAGCGCCACCAACTGGCAGCAGGAAGTGTGTCACTTCCTAAAGGCTTTGAAATCACCCTCTTATTTTTACCCGATTTGCTTCAAACTTTATGTGTATAATGTAGACACACGGCAGATGTAGACCTGAGAAAGGATTATTGATATCTTAGATACTGTTGCCGTGGCAACGCATCAAACTTTATTATTCTTTGTTGATGCTTTTGAGACTCTTAACATACTTGAAATTGCATGAAACCCGACAGACACATCACATTTATTAGACAGTAGACATGTGCAGAGTTTCAGAAACGGGCATGGTGAGAGCAATTAGAGAATAATGTTTAAGTTTAAAAACAGCCAGAATGGTTGTTTAGTCAAAAAAATTTTTTTTCCAAATCATACATAGTGTTATACTGCCCTCTTGTGTTCAAAATCAGGTAAAAAGCGAAAGTAAAATAAGGACGTCTGCACAATTCATTAATAATGGTGCAGAGTAGAGTGAGCTTTTTCAATTAATTCCTATGGAAGTAGGAATGAACTAAACAACGTTCGCTCTGTTCTGCTCGTCCCTCACCGTGGGCGCGCAGAGTTATGAATGCCCGTGCAGCCGTGAGCATTTTAGTTTCATTTTAAAATTAGCGCCATTTCGGGGGACGTATTACTTTAATTTATTTAACAAAAACACAATGTTGTGTTTAATTGCGAGTGTACACAAATATAAGTAAACACTTTGACGTTTGAATGATGTCCTGTATGAAGAAAATGACGGAGTATGTTTCACTGTTCAATCGCGCTGAGCCACCCAGACCCCCACACACACACTGACACACACACACACACACACACACACACACAAACACACACACACACACACACACAATAATAAAACATTCAACCTAACATATACAAATTACACTGCTATGTTGAAATAGTCAGTAGTACAATTTGTATCATTCACAGTAAGCACCGCTCCACTGTGATTTTTCCAAGCACATTTTTGCACAAGTGAAGAGGATGATTTTTTCCGTCGATATTGGAACGTGAGTGAAGTACAAAGCCTGTAATAAAGAATAGTTTAGCATCCAAATACATCGCAAATGTTGCAACATTTAGATTCTAAAGAGAGATTTACGTGAGCCTAACACCACTTACTTTTACTTTTGTTTTAAATTATTTCGTTTTGGCTTTATTATAGTTATTTTTTTATTTGTGTTCTGTTCTGAATATCATTAAATTTAAAGGATTTGTTGTGGAATATTTTGAGTGTATAATCAAATAACACTAAACCGTCACTAGGTGTCGCCAGGCGACCGTCTTAATGAGCGGGTCATTGATTCATTCGTTCAAACGATTCGTTTGAACGACTGAGTCATTCATGAATGAGACAGATGTTTATGGATTGGTCATTGAATCTTTGAGTCAACCAATTTGTTCAAAATGCTGAATCATTCAGTAATGAGAAAACACGTTGCTGTGAGATGCAATGGTTCTGCTGTGATCTTTGTTTAACTATTTTCGCTGCTGAAACAGAAGAACAGTCAATATTGCATCTAAAATGTAAGTGACTTGACACGTGTGTGTGTGTGTGTGTGTGTGTGTGTGCGTGTGAGTGCGTGCGTGCGTGTGTGTGTGTGTGTGTGTGTGTGTGTGTGTGCAATCAATCCCAGGTAAGAGGCATGAATAATGAGAATTGGACTTCTAGGAGTGAGGTTAATATTCCGGAGATGGTTCCCTCGGATTGTGAAAAGGAGGCGGCGCGGGAGTGGCCAGGCATTGCGCTACTTCTGTTTCAAAGTTTAAAACAATGCTAATATCATTTTTTTGAACGATTTCATTACAAATGTTTATTTTATATATTTATAAAATATTATAAAATATAATAACTATGTTTTGTCCTATTAACAAAAGACAGGCAATGTACTATTAACAAATGTTAATAGTTTTTTAAAAGTTAAAATGATACTTTATGCATTTGTTTTGTGTCAGATGATTAACAATATAAATTAAACAAAGCTTAAAACAAACAAAATAATAAAACGAAAACAAAGCTTGAACATTTTATTTAATTGAAAAGCCTTTTTGAAATAAAATGTGTTTTTTTCCCTCTGAAATAGCAAAAGCATCGCACACTTAGCTGTACCTGCTCTAAATAAATAATAGTATTTAAATAAAAATACAAAATCGAAATAAATAAATTATATAAAACAAAATCAAATCAAAGAAAATAAATCTTATTAAAGTTATGCAGGCACACATTTAACAATAATTTTCAAGTGACAAATAAAATCAATCAAAATTCCTTACACATGGAGTTAATCCTGACGATTCCTGAGGCGCCTTTCCTCATGACACTCGCTTTTTTTTTCGAAGATATATTTTCTTTGGTTTGATTTTGTTTTTGTAATAATTTATTTTATTTAGTTCGATTTTGTATTTTTATTGAATTACTCTTTTTTATTTAGAGCAGGTACAGCTAGTGTGTGATGCTTTTGCTATTTCAGAGGAAAACAATAATTTTATTTAATTAATAATTTTTGTTTCAGTCCACCATATAATTATGTTGTGTTTGATCTATGGAAAAAAGTTAGTTGTGAAATGGTTGAATATTAACAAAAGTTAATAGTTTTTTACAAGTTAGAATAATACGATATATATATATATATAAACAAGCCGGTGGCACCGCCACCCCGGTGCCTTTACGGTTACTGTGCATGACGGGCAATATCGTAACTCCGCTTTGACCTTTGAGAAGATGTGTGCTATAGAGCTTGCATTGGTGTGGGCTCTGCAAAAGTGTGTGTGTGTGTGTGAGGCGTGATTGAACAATGTAGACATATATATATATATATATATATAAAGGCACCGGGGTGGCGGTGCCACCGGCTTGTTTATATATATATATATATATATATATATATATATATATATATATATGAATATAGCTGCGAGCAGCGATGAAGGGCCAAAGCCGGCGGCACCGCCACTCCGGTGCCTTTAGGTAACTAAAGGCACCGGGGTTGCGGTGCCACCGGCTTGGGCCCGTAATCGCTGCTCGCAGCTATATTGTTAAGTTTTGTTTTTCCTTTTCGTATTCTACTTTGTTCATTTCCACAGACGAGTAATGAACTTAGCCTGAATTATTTCTTTGGTAACTTTACGTCAAGGACCTTTAAATCTTCGTTGAAGTGCGCGCTCCGGACCCATCTACAGACCACGTGATGCTCCGACGGAACGACACACCACACGCGCTTTCCTTGTTCAGCAACATAAGAGAACCATATGCAAGTATCCGTTTATCGAGCTTTCAGAGCATTAAGATTGTGTTTTCCGTGTTGTCTCTCAAGGGTTTACAGTCTGTAATTTGCCACTCTCCTTCGGGATCTCTCTCTCACTCTCTCCCTTTTTCTTTCACTTTCATTCTCTGTCAGTGTTTTGTTGTTTTAGTCTGTTGTATATACATGTATTCCGTGTAATTTTAGCCACCTGTATACGTAGTTTTCCTTTATTAAATACATTATATTCATTTGATTGACTGTCTCGTGCGCATTTCAAAGTCCCTTTAATGTTGCGATCAAGCTACAACGCTTTAAAATTTGTTGATACTTAAATAGTATTGTTATAGAACAGGAAAGTTAATCCTCGTGGCCAGAGGAGGAGCTTCTCTTGAAAGTCTATGAAGGAGGATAATTTTTGTGAGGTTTGATAGAGATCGAATGAGCAGTTTTGCTGGACAAGCAGATAATTCGATAATAAATGAATCCCCTTAAAGATTATCCTGACAATCAATCTATTTTAGACAATTGACATATTAATATTTAATTATAATTCTTGTGATTGATTATTGATAGTACAATTGATCTATTTTTGGTGACCTGGGGTGCGTTTCCCGAAAGCATCGTTAGCCAAGTATGGTCGCAAGTTTATCGCAATTCCCATTGAACTCTATTGGTAACGACGGAACTCAAGTGGGAATTACGACCAACTTGTGACCATAGTTGGCTAACAATGCTTTCGAGAAACGCACCCCCGGATGGAGAACTGATCATAATTCGTTGTGTTCGGCTGTCCAAACAGGCCGTTGGTAACTATTCCCTTACTGGTAATTTTATAATTTGTAGGTGATTCCCGATCATGTTTCATGATTCGTTATTAAAATTATATTCCCTGTATCTGAGCTAATAGGAGTATTTCGAGTATCCCTACACATCTTACCAGCCAGCACACACATTACCCTCTTTCTCTCTGCTTTCAGAGGCAGAAGTCTCCAAACTCCTCCCTCCCAATCGCCCTACTACCTGTCCGCTTGATCCTATTCCCACTAATCTACTTCAAGCCATTTCTTCCTTAGTTGTACCTGCACTCACGCACATCATAAACGCCTCTCTTCACACTGGTACTTTTCCCGCAGCATTTAAGCAGGCTCGGGTAACCCCACTACTTAAGAAACCCACTCTAAATCCAGCACATCTGGAAAATTACAGACCGGTATCCCTTCTTCCAATCGTCGCGAAAAAACTTGAACGAATTGTTTTCAACCAGATCTCTTCCTTTCTTACACAGAACAACATCCTGGACAACAACCAGTCTGGTTTCAAAAGCTGACACTCAACTGAGAGTGCCCTGCTCTCTGTAATTGAAGCTCTGAGACTGGCAAGAGCAGCTTCCAAATCCTCAGTTCTCATCCTGCTGGATCTGTCTGCTGCCTTTGACACAGTTAACCACCAGATCCTCCTGTCAATTGTAAAGACAAAGGGCATCTCAGAAACCGCACTACAATGGTTTAAGTCTTACCTCTCAGGTAGGTCCTTCAGGGTGTCGTGGAGGGATGAGGTGTCCAGGACCCAACATCTAGCTACTGGGGTGCCTCAGGGCTCAGTGCTTGGACCACTTCTCTTCTCAATCTACATGACATCACTAGGATCTGAATCTGTTATTCAGAAACATGGCTTTTCCTATCACTGCTACGCTGATGACACACAACTCTACCTCTCATTCCAACCAGAGGATCCGACGGTTGCTCCTCGCATCTCAGCCTGTCTGACAGACATTTCTGGATGGATGAAGGACCACCACCTTCAACTAAACCTTGCGAAGACAGAGTTGCTTGTGGTCCCGGCTAACTCAACACTACACCACAACTTCTCCATTCAGCTAGGTTCGTCATCCATAACTCCATCAAGGTCAGCCAGGAAACTTGGAGTTGTGATTGATGATCAGTTGAACTTTGCAGACCACGTTGCTAGAACTGCCCAGTCCTGCAGATTTGCCTTATACACCATTAGGAGGATCAGGCCCTTCCTATCAGGGCATGCTACACAACTCCTTGTCCAAGCACTTGTTCTATCCAGACAGGACTATTGTAATGCTCTCCTAGCAGGTCTTCCAGCTTGCACTGTCAAAACTCTGCAACTGATCCAAAATGCTGCAGCTAGAGTGGTCTTTAACGAGCCAAAGAGAGCACACGTCACTCCTCTCCTCACAAAATTGCACTGGTTGCCAGTTGCCGCTCGCATCAAATTCAAGTCACTGACTTTTGCCTACAGAACAACCACTGGCTCTGCTCTCTCCTACCTAAAATCATTACTTCAGACTTACGTGGCATCCAGAAACTTGCACTCTGCAAGTGAACGCCGTCTTGTGGTGCCATTTCAAAGAGGCACAAAATCTCTTTCTCTGACCTTTTTCTGGTCTGTTCCATGCTGGTGGAATGACCTGCCCAACTCAACCAGAGCTGCTGAGTCAGTGTCCGTTTTCAAGAAACGGCCGAAGACGTATCTTTTTCGGCAACACTTGATCCATTAATACTAACACTTTATCTTCTACTCTATATCTATTATCTTAAATAAAAAAAAATAAAAAAATAAAAACATACTGCGTTAGATTAAACTGGGAAGGGTCATAGCACTTGCATATTGTTGTCCTATTGATAGTTTAACTGCTTCTATTGTTCTCATTTGTAAGTCACTTTGGATAAAAGCGTCTGTTAAATTAATAAATGTAAATGTAATTGGATGCCTGCCTGATATAGGTGTGACACAGCAACGTTCCACCTTGAAGCGAAAATGTCCCTGATGCCAAGCAGTGGGCGGAGCTCAGGCTTTTAGCCTCTACAGTACAGTACAGTGAGGCATGCGGGATATGGACCGGCATGAGTTCACTTAGTCCCGTCTGCTCAGCCCTGCAACTCCATTGTTTCTTCCTCTCAGGCTTCTGAGAGAGAGAGAACTGTGGAGAACGAGGGGCTGGGCCCCAAGCGAGTGCAGTGAGCGCACCTAGAAGTGAGAGTCCGTCTTGGTGAACGTGGCTTGGCATGGGCATGGCCCCGGTAAGTTACACGCTCAGAGGCGCGACGTTTTGAAACAAAACGCCAGCGAAAATATGGTCTTTTAGAGTGAAATATGCTCTATTAGCCTAACCTGATAGTCGCAGAGGAGAAGCGGCATTCTCAGCTGCCGAATTTTCAGCACTGTCCTTAGCTGCTGTGCTGTCAGCGCAGTTCTTGTCTTGCAGTGCGAGCAGATGGTTTGAAAGAGTGCAGTCACGGAATGGACGCGTCCCAGGCAAGCGATGCACTCAATGTGCTCATCCGAACTACATCCGTTTTGGCGGGTTAAAATGCCATTGGTTTTTCAATATATTTTAAAGTGGGTTATGTAATGGATTTTTCCCTAAACCTGCCTGTCTAGCATCTACAAATCGACACTTAATAAATAAAACCTGTTGCGTCTACCAATCGACACAGAGCGTCTACAAATCGACACTTAAAAACCTGCTGCGTCTACAAATTGACACTTAATACTTCTTTATACTCTAGCTCTCTGTGTCTACAAATCAACAACCGCTGAGTTCTCTTATCCTAACTTCTTTGCTTCCCTAAACTGGCCTGCTGCGCAGCAGTGATGACAGACAGACTTGAGTAATTGTCCTTTAAATGCTCTTTATTACGGCCGAGAGTCCTCGAGCAGTTCTCAGAGAATTTCGCAAAAAGAAGCAATAAGCATGGCCGGTGGATCTCAGACAAATCCCATTGAGAATCCCACCAGTAAACACAAATTCAACAGTTTTATAGAATAAGGAGGTATGGCAAAATGACATGAAACATGATTTAGTTTGATTGGTTCTTCATTGACAAGCCCTTTGGTTACTAGGTAACCAAACTCTGTTTTTAGTTTCGAATTTAGACACCTGTCTAGTTTCATTTCCCATATTTGTTATTTATACACACACACGCACACACTCAAAGTCACAAGTTTTCCATTGGTTTCGTACAGTAGATTCTGTTCAAATGTTAAATGTTAAATTAGGTTAGATGTTAGTCTAACATGGTTAGTTTAATATCTATAGTTAAATTTTTCCACCACAGTTACACTTATGCTATCACTTGTTTCTGCTTCTTCTTCACATGTGTTTTGATCAGGAGATTCAGTACTCTTTCAGAAGATGCATAATAGCGCCCCCTACCGTATAACAGTGAAAACACGGGAAGCCGGAAATTTTCTTCAATGGAAGTATTGTCTCATAAATGATGGAAAATTACATCAATGGTATATATTTGTCCTATTTGTCTTTCCCCATTGGCAAAGTGATTTTTATCATGTTCAAATATAAACATACCCATAATTCAAGACTTATCATATCTCATGGCTTCTCAAATATATATAAAATACCTTCTCAGATGTATAAAGACCAATCACAATCAATTTCTAAATAACTGTAATGAAGACCTAACGAGAACGAGAACGGTTTGTAATCGTGCCAGGGCGAACCAGGCTCAAATGGAAAATATAACTGGAACCATTCCTTACCGTTCTTAGAACTGCTCGGCCCGATAGTGGAAAAACAGCTAATGTCAAAGTAAATGGGAGATTTTTCGAAATTTAAGCTTAATTTTTTTTTTTTTTTTTTTTTTTTTTTTTAAATGTAGTGTTTACAAAATATCCCAAATAATCCAAAGTCCTACTATTAACAAATCTAACATAAAAGACCATTGATGACACCAAGTCTGCATTGACATGTATGCAAGGCCTCACCGGGGTCAAGCGACAAATGTAAAGGACAGAACAAATCACATTAAGATTTGTTAAGGGCTTAAGAGATAAACTAGCTGAAGGTAAAGAGAAAGAAAAAAGAGGGAGCATGTAATGAGTCTGACATTTTCCATGGAAGTTGTGCTGACGAAGCAGATGGAAATGCCAGCTTGAATGGTTCCCACTTCTCCGTTTTGCTCTCCATGCTTTCCATGAATTTTACACTTTTGGTCACTGGATTTGTGAGAGAGCTTCAAATCAGGGCTGATCTCTCTCTCTTTCCCTCTGTCTCTCTCTCTCAATTACTCTGTCATTCTCCCTTTCGGTTTTACACACACACTTTTCTCTACGTTACAAATGAGCCTGCGGTAAAATTAATGTTCTGTAACCATCCCGTTAACTGCAGGTACCCTGTTTCTGCACTGACGGCAGCCAATGCCCTTGATCTTTCATTAGGAGTCCAGCTAAAGAACCTCAGGGAAAGCTGGGTCCAGTGGAGCGAGGGAGAGGAGGACAGAAAGCCCTTCCATCAGCAGCCAAGTCTGTCCATCCGGCATTTACCACAGAAAGGACTTGAAATACTTTGTAATTCTCCACTAACTTTCATCCCATTTCTCCTGAACCCACATGAAGCAATTCTATTAGAACGTTTCTGTATTTTCTAGTATATTAATGTTCACAAAATAGCGTAGCTACTTGATTGTGTTTTTGAAATTTGGTGTGGTTATTTAAGTACATATGATTGTTCAGTTTCAATTTAAAAATTAATTAAATTAAAAGTTAAATAAAATCAACAACTTAACACACATTCCTGGATTTAATATACATTTACCTAAAGGATTATTAGGAACACCTGTTCAATTTCTCATTAATGCAATTTTCTAATCAACCAATCACATGGCAGTTGCTTCAATGCATTTAGGGGTGTGGTCCTGTTCAAGACAATCTCCTGAACTCCAAACTGAATGTCAGAATGAGAAAGAAAGGTGGTTTAAGCAGTTTTGAGCGTGGCATGGTTGTTGGTGCCAGACGGGCCGGTCTGAGTATTTCACAATCTGCTCAGTTACTGGGATTTTCACGCACAACAACTAGGGTTTACAAAGAATGGTGTGAAAAGGGAAAAACATCCAGTATGCGGCAGTCCTGTGGGCGAAAATGCCTTGTTGATGTGAGAGGTCAGAGGAGAATGGGCCGACTGATTCAAGCTGATAGAAGAGCAACTTTGACTGAAATAGACTCGTTACAACCGAGGTATGCAGCAAAGCATTTGTGAAGCCACAACACGCACAACCTTGAGGCGGATGGGCTACAACAGCAGAAGACCCCACCGGGTACCACTCATCTCCACTACAAATAGGAAAAAGAGGCTACAATTTGCAGGAGCTCACCAAAATTGGACAGTTGAAGACTGGAAAAATGTTGCCTGGTTTGATGAGGCTCGATTTCTGTTGAGACATTCAGATGGTAGAGTCAGAATTTGGCGTAAACAGAATGAGAACATGGATCCATCATGCCTTGTTACCACTGTGCAGGCTGGTGGTGGTGGTGTAATTGTGTGGGGGATGTTTTCTTGGCACACTTTAGGCCCCTTATTGCCAATTGGGCATCGTTTTAATGCCGCGGCCTACCTGAGCATTGTTTCTGACCATGTCAATCCCTTTATAGCCACCATGTACCCATCCTCTGATGGCTACTTCCAGCAGGATAATGCACCATGTCACAAAGCTCGAATCATTTCAAATTGGTTTCTTGAACATGACAATGAGTTCACTGTACTAAAATGGCCCCCACAGTCACCAGATCTCAACCCAATAGAGCATCTTTGGGATGTGGTGGAACGGGAGCTTCGTGCCCTGGATGTGCTTCCCACAAATCTCCATCAACTGCCAGATGCTATCCTATCAATATGGGCCAACATTTCTAAAGAATGCTTTCAGCACCTTGTTGAATCAATGCCACGTAGAATTAAGGCAGTTCTGAAGGCGAAAGGGGGTCAAACACAGTATTAGTATGGTGTTCCTAATAATCCTTAAGGTGAGTGTGTATATATATATTTAAATTAATCAGTGTGCATTATTATATATATATATATTTTTTATTTTTTATACATTTCTCTGCCTCTGAAGCTACTTTTTTTTTTGCTGATGTCACTGAAGCTAGAAAATACACAACCATTTGCGGACAGTAAGTTTGTTTTTTAAAGAAATTAGATGCTTTTATTCAGCAAGGACGCATTAAATTGGTCAAATGGACAGTAAAGACTTTTACATTGTTACAAAAAAAAAAGTTTTTTTCTCATGAATGTTCTATTAATCAAAGAATCATTAAGTAAAAAAAAAATCACTTTTTTTTAGCAGCACAACTGATTTCAATATTGATAAATAATAATAATAAACAGAGCAATTCCAAGAGGGTCCTCACACCACCGGTGCTCGAGCCCTAATAATAAGAAATGTTTTTTGATCACTATATCATTATATTAGAATGATTTCTGAAGGATCAGGTGACACTGAAGTCTGGAGTAATGATGCTGAGAATTCAGCTTTGCCATCACAGGAATAAATTACATTTATAAAGTATATTTAAATAGAAAACAGTTATTTTAAATTGTAATAATATTACATAATATTACTGGTTTTACTGTATTTCTGCTAAGATAATTGAGTTCTCTCTGGTGAAGTATGCAGGACTTCTCCAAGTTCACGTTCATCTGCCTCCACTTTTGAGTGCCCACAACTCAAAATCCAGTCATCAGCTGATCCATAGAAAACAAGTTCCTGCCCTACATTTTTTCTTTTTCGATAATCCATTACACTCAGATATACATCACAATGCATAAAAAAAAAAAAATCGGTTGCTACTTCCGTTTCATCACAACTGTACTACTGAAAAAACTGCTCACTTCACGATGTAGAAACTGCCTCAAATTACAACAGGTTTCAGATCCAAATCTGTCTTAACATCGAGTTACCAATTCCCATGTAGTTTGTTGTGTATTGAGTAACTTGCTCTGACAGGAAGTTAACCACATTGGAAGGGGCATTTTAAAATTTGACACATGGACCCGCCTAGTCAGCTTTGTATGGTGCAGCCACCTCCAGACAGAAGAGACCCCATTGATTCACTTTGAGTCCATTGAGAACTTATTTAGAGAATTAATGTGTCTTGGCGAAGGGCTGCAGCTGCAATGATCGAGACTGCCATTATAAAATTAGGGTGTCCAACTGAACCAGATGCACAGCTACTCCTGCAATCTCATTTAACTGGACAGGTGTATTCCTCCCTGGAGAACTGATGAATTCATTAGACTTTAAAGGCCTGTGTGGATCAGAAACAAGCATGAGATTTATTAGATCAACATTTGAATTAAACTTCACAAGAAACATGGCATAAAATCTATCTGATATGCACTGCCAGCTTGGGATTTGGTTATTGACATTGTTTGCGGGAGACATTGTGGTAAGCAGATGTAAATATGTAAGGAAGGCTGTGGAGCGTCCCTGATCCACACACACTGGCTGTAATGTCGTGAGATTTACAGCTTGGTGCCTGCTTTAATACTGAAACTGTATTGGTGCCCTGGCTAGTCTATGATGTCTCTACGAAAAGAGAAAAGCAAGATAGAGCTCAGTGTCTGCAAGAGAGAGAATTAGACAGAAGAAAAGAGTAATGCATCGAAGCCCTGAGCATTTTAATTGTGATGAAAGTAGGTTAACCAGAGGGGATAAATTACTAGCATGTGGAATGGATGGGGGACTAGGGACCATGTGAAAGGTCCTCCCTCTCACCTTGAATCCTAATAAGACACACGTGCTGGGGAGCTGCCAGAATCTGCTGGTCCCGCTCTTATAACACATCTCATCCAAATGCTATTATGCAAGTGCAACTGCAAAATGAATGATATTCATTATATTAAATATTCCCAGTTTTGTTCAGTTGATGGTCGTTATCATTAATGTTAAATGCGGTTTGTGTGTATGTTCTCCTGAGATTCGCCTGTGTACTTCTGTTTGTAGGTTAAAAACTATTTAGATTGTATTCCTTCATCATTCTTGTTAGATTTCAACCACCAACCAAGGCAGAATAACTGACCTACTTTCTCCCACCGCTCCCTGTGTGTGTTTTTTCGGACTAGCTTAAATGAGCAGTGCAAGGCACGTCATCCTGTGAGGAGGGTATTTTGGTGGAGTATGAGGGCATGGGATGGAGCCCTGCCCATACTTCCACCGTTGAGGGTGAGCTCTGCCAGTTCCCTACAAATGGTATGAGGATTTGGAAGAGGATTTTCCTCAAAGTCTCTCATCGCTGCTGGTCCCGCCCAGCTCCAAGTCTCCTGTGACACCGCTGGTCCGACCCAGCTCCAAGTCTCCTGCATCTCTGCTGGTCCTGCCCAGCCAGTCCTTTGGCCCCGCCTCCACTGGCTCCCTCCAGTGCCATGGCTCCTCCGCTATTGGTTCCGCTCTGCAGCTCGTATTTTCCTCGGGCCTACCATGCTCCAGCTCAACCTTGGCAAGTGAATCCCCTGGCTCTGCTTCCAGCCACCAAGCCTATCACTCCAACTCAGCTCGTCGGCCAGTCGGCTCCACCTTGGCTCCTCTCTCCCTCGGCTCCACCTGTGGCCGTCGTCCTTACAGCTCTGCCACACTCTTAAAAATAAAGGTGCCAGGAAGAACCAAAAAGGGGGTTTCACAGCGATGCCATAGAAGAACCTTTTTTGGTTCCCCAAAGAACCTTTCACTGAAAGGTTCATTGAAGAACCTATTTTTTCTTAGTGCCATAAAGAACCTTTTTCGGTACTGCAAAGAACCCTTCTCAAAGGTTCTTTAAAGAACCTATAACAGTTCTTCATGTCACTTTATTAGGTTCTTTCTAGAACCATTCATGAAAAGGTTTTTTGACACCCATAGTAAACAAACATACAAAGAAAATGCAGGAATAAAAATCATTTTATTTTTATGGCCTATGGCCAAATGTATTCATTTCATGAATCAGACAAACATTTCATTTAAATTTCAATGAATCAGAGGTTTTAATTTAAAACGTGAAGACAGCAGAAATACTAAAATAAACCAGAAATCAGCAGAAAACAGACTCCACAATAAACTATACATCAGCAGAAACCAGACTCAACAATAAACCAGACTCTACAATAAACAGTCCACTCCAAATGAAAACTGCAAATTAAAGTATTAAAGAGATAGTTGAATGGATGGAGAGAACATGGTTAACAATGCCTGGTTTCTGTTTCGCTTGTAATTAAAGGGATAGCTCACCCAAAAATGAAAATTATCTTCATTTACTCACCCCCAAGTTGTTCAAAACCTGCACGCGATTCTTGTTTCTGTTGAACACAACAGATATTTTGAAGAATGTTGGTAACCAGACAGTTGATGGCTGCTGGTGAGTAAATGATGATAATTTTCATTTTTGGGTGAGCTATTCCTTTAATTGTAAGAGAAATAGCAGAAGACAGAACTATATTACAGTGAATTATAGGGCAAAGCTTTGCCTGCTAGCCAACATTAGTGTTGATATAGTGTTTACTGTAGTTTTTGTAAGCTTTTGCTTTTGTAAGGCTGTTCACCGCCCCTTAGGAAAACTAGCCTCGTTTTGTGATCGATTACTGTTTGTATTACTATAGTTTTTCACCAAGTATCATGATTAAATGGTGTAAAACTTTGTATCTAAAATGTATTAATAAAAAAAACAAAAAACAAAAAAACATACCACTCTGAAACGTCCTGTGAAATCCGTGCTTGCAAAGGCCATGCATGTAATCCATTCTGCACAATCCTCTTGTTTGTTAACATTCTTAAGTCTGAATCTTGAATTTGTTTGAAATTGACGCCATTCTTAATATTTACATATTAAGTAGAGCTTGCAGTTATGAAGGGGCATGACATTTCCCGAACTCACGCTAAGCGGTGACAATCACAGCACAGTTTTTATTGTGTGGAAACTGCATGATATATATATATATATATATATATATATATATATATATATATATATATATATATATATATATATATATATATATATATATATATATATATATATACCCTCACCTAAAGGATTATTAGGAACACCATACTAATACTGTGTTTGACCGAAGCTCCCGTTCCACTACATCCCAAAGATGCTCTATTGGGTTGAGATCTGGTGACTGTGGGGGCCATTTTAATACAGTGAACTCATTGTCATGTTCAAGAAACCAATTTGAAATTATTCGAGCTTTGTGACATGGTGCATTATCCTGCTGGAAGTAGCCATCAGAGGATGGGTACATGGTGGTCATAAAGGGATGGACATGGTCAGAAACAATGCTCAGGTAGGCCGTGGCATTTAAACGATGCCTAATACTAAGGGGCCTAAAGTGTGCCAAGAAAACATCCCCCACACCATTACACCACCACCAGCATGCACAGTGGTAACAAGGTATGATGGATCCATGTTCTCATTCTGTTTACGCCAAATTCTGACTCTACCATCTGAATGTCTCAACAGAAATCGAGACTCATCAGACCAGGCAACATTTTTCCAGTCTTCAACTGTCCAATTTTGGTGAGCTCTTGCAAATTGTAGCCTCTTTTTCCTATTTGCAGTGGAGATGAGTGGTACCCGGTGGGGTCTTCTGCTGTTGTAGCCCATCCGCCTCAAGGTTGTGCGTGTTGTGGCTTCACAAATGCTTTGCTGCATACCTCGGTTGTAACGAGTGGTTATTTCAGTCAAAGTTGCTCTTCTATCAGCTTGAATCAGTCGGCCCATTCTCCTCTGACCTCTCACATCAACAAGGCATTTTCGCCCACAGGACTGCCGCATACTGGATGTTTTTCCCTTTTCACAACATTCTTCGTAAACCCTACAAATGGTTGTGCGTGAAAATCCCAGTAACTGAGCAGATTGTGAAATACTTAGACCGGCCCGTCTGGCACCAACAACCATGCCACGCTCAAAATGGCTTAAATCACCTTTCTTTCCCATTCTGACATTCAGTTTGGAGTTCAGGAGATTGTCTTGAACAGGACCACACCCCTAAATGCATTGAAGCAACAGCCATGTGATTGGTTGATTAGAAAATTGCATTAATGAGAAATTGAACAGGTGTTCCTAATAATCCTTTTGGTGAATGTATATATATATATATATATATATATATATATATATATATATATATATATTAGGATTCTTTGACTCATGTTCTTTAAAGGGGTCATGACATGTTTTTTTGTTTTGTTTTAGTATGTTCCCTTAGGTGCAATTATAGTATTATTCAGTGTTGGGCAAGCTACTTAGAAAATGTAGTGAGCTAAGCTAGCAGTTACTCTACATTAAATGTAGCTTCACTACACTGAAGCTACCACCCTGGGAAATGTAGCAAGCTAAGCTACAGCGATATGGCAAAAGTAGTTTACTACATCTAAGCTATTTTTTTTTATACTTCATTCCAAGTCAATGTGTGATCTCAGTGATCAATATAACTGTCAATCAAATA
Source organism: Tiaroga cobitis (assembly GCA_030578255.1). Lineage (NCBI taxonomy): Eukaryota > Metazoa > Chordata > Actinopteri > Cypriniformes > Leuciscidae > Tiaroga > Tiaroga cobitis. The sequence goes on along the minus strand of CM060607.1, from coordinate 26,022,418 downwards.
TAGACAGGCATAATTTGTCAGTTCAATTGTTTATTCAACAACTGTTCCAATTTGGCACAAAAAAACAACAACATAACATGACTATATAAAACCATAAAACTATTACAAAACCAGGTGTCAAGAGCATGCGCATCTTTTTCCATTAAGTACATTTCTCACCTGTCAGCCCAAGGATTGATATTGGTACGTGATGTCACACCATACGGAGCAGAAGGTGGTGGTAATGCACCAAAAAGCTGGTTTGTAGAACCCTATGAAATTTTCATTTATTTATTTATTTATTTTTAAATAAAATACATTTTATTTATTTTCCCCCACATTCCAAATTCAGTTTTATTTTGTTTTCATTTTTCTGGACTCCCATTTTAATGGTTAAGTAAAATTTTAGTAATCAAAAACATGTGTAATTAATTGAAATCATGAAACTTATACAATTTAATACTATTGTATTACAATTTTAAAATAAATTACATTTTAAGGGAACTATGAAATGTTTTTTTTAATGGTTTAAATTGTAATGACCAATTTATTTAAAATGTAGGCCTAATAATGATTTAAGCAAAACTTTCTTCAAAGGTTAAACCAACCTTTTATTTTGACAGGTTGCCATGTAGAACTTTGAGTCTCTCTGTGTGTGTTTTTTATATGACGATAGTTTTTCTCAAATCAAGCTAAAATGCTTCTAAAGTGACTATCAGAGCGGCTGTGTAGATGAAGTACACGCATTAATGTCCTCATATAGGCTGAAAACATCGCGAGCGTGCTTCAGTGTGTGTGTGTGTGTGTGTGTGTGTGGAAAATGAATCCGCGCGTCTAAGCCATTCATTCACAGAGACACGCAGAACATGCATGATTCCTTTTTAAATCGTCTTTATGCATCAGTGATACTTAGCAGTTGTATTTGAGCTTGAGCTTTAGAAATGCTTGGGGAAATGTAGCTTGTGTGGACGCTACGGCGCTACTTAATCAAAAAAAGCGCTTCGCTACTGAAAAGCTATTTGATTCAGAAAACAGCGACGCTACCACCACGCTACTGAGAAATGTAGTTAAATTAGTAGCGTCACTACTTGTAGCGACGCTACTGCCCAACACTGGTATTATTATAGTTTTTTGTGAAAAAAAAAACTTAAAAAATGTAGTGATTTATGACCTTTTCCCAACCTATTTCTCAACTTCTGATTCAAACAGTCTGTTTTGGAGGTGTTTCCCTTTTAAGAGTTCAGTGTTAACGCCCACTGTTATGATTGGCTAACGTCAGTGCTGCTTATGCATAAATTATTAATGTTAATAATTGTGTATCACATGTAGGCTACACAATGCTCCATAACATGAAACTTCGGTCTTCGATCTTTTACCATCGTGTCAATTCTCAATTGATTTTGATTCATATGCGCGAGGGAGAGAGAGAACAGGACAGTTTGAAGGCGCGCATGCAGCCGTGGCTCTCTCTCTCTCTCTCTCTCTGCTCGCTCTTTCAGTAACCTGCCCTGTCACACTCATCTACATCACTTACCGATAAGATAAAGCTTTGGCGCGCTGCATATTCTGCAAATAAACTGCATTCAACGGTTTTCCCTGAAGTCTGGATCGTTCGGCAGCATTCAAACATGTTGTTTGTCCACAGCAGGAACAGCACATCTGCGTGGCATCGCAGTCATCTTGTAAACAGACCCCATCACTGCACGACAGCGCATGCGATTATGCGAAATGAGGCGTAGTTGTCCTGCGCTGGAGGCGGTCATATGCAAACTACTGGTACGTCACTTCGTACCGTGACGTCACTAAGAACAAAGGATCTAGAACGAGCTGTATTTAGAGCTTGATTAAATAAATGCTTCGTTTATAATGGGGAGGACGTCTTAAGCTATGAAACTTGCAGGAAGTTTTAATAGTACATAGATCTCGTATATACCAAAAGATCAAGGCAAATTTGGTTTCTCATGTCATGACCCCTTTAAGTTCAAAAGAACTGTATATATTTGAAGTAGAAAATCTTTAGTAATATTGTAAATGTCTTTATGGTCACCTTTGTTACTTTTTTTTTTGCATACTTGCTGAATAACAGTATTAATAAAAAAAATCTAACTGCCCCCAAACTTTTTTTTTTCTTCTATAGCTCAATTACACATTTTCATATTATTTTATACTATTTTATTATTATTAATTGTCTATATTACTATGCTATGTTTATATATTATTTCTTAATGTGCAGTGTGTAGATTTTAGCGGCATCTAGCGGTTCGGTTGCGAGTTGCACTAAGGGCTCAGCCCACTGCTCACCCAAAGGCCCTGTCCCAAATGGCACACTCCGGACTTGTGGACTTCCTCAGAGTCCACACTTCGGTGACGTCATGTAGTGCAGACCTATAGGGCCCTTAGCGCGAGTCCGCTAGGGCGCATTGAGAGGTATTTTTGGGACAGACTCGATCGTCACGCCGGAAACAGGAAGACGGTCTGATTGTTGTTATGGACAGGAGCTACAGGTTCGGGGAAATATGCTGCCTATTGTTGTTGTGTTTATATGACTCAGTAAAGCCCTGACATTCTGTTCTATTTATTTAATGAATCATAATGCGATCGTATTATTCAGCTTGCTATTATTAGCCTATGTTTGAGACATCAACCACTGGTCGATGATCATAATGTTTGTATAAACTTATCATAAAAACCGTAATGATATAATTACACTTAAATATTTTTTTCTCAGCCATGTTAACAATTGTCCGTGAGCGAAATCTCCTCCCATCCGTCATCTGATTGGCCTTTCGCAAGGATTCCTGGGTAGTTGAAGTGCGTGGAGCCTGCATCTATGCGGGCTTCGCGGAAGACCGCTTCAAGGGTACTAAGGGGGCGCTGCTGAACACACTTCAGAGCATTAAAATGCTAAATGGGACGGCCTACGGACTGGTAGACTCGGCGAGCACGCGCAATTTAAGTCCACGAGACCGAAAGTCCGCATGAAGTGCGCCATTTGGGACAGGGCCATAGACAGTAAAAGAAGTGCTCACCCCTCCCTTTCGAAGAAGCTACGGTGGCTAAAACGGGACAAACATATCGTCGTCTGGAGACAGCAGAGAATAGCTAGAGTAAGCCAAGTTTCTAAGGCCATTATAAACCGCATCATGGATAAAGTTTACAATGCGTCAGGTGAGGATCAAGGGTCTTAATATAATAATAGTAATCAGCTGATTGTCTCACGAACGTAACCAGCTCATTTCTCCCCACATAGCAAACCCATAATACAGCGAGGGAGAAGAACCACATGAAACTATCCAGCTACATATTTTTTTCTAACAGGGTAGTAAAAGTTTAGCTGGCTAATATGAGCTGTTATGCTGTAGGGCTGTGGCTGAGCTGGTTAAAGCGTACGCCCGTTTCACACATACTCCGTGTGCAGTGCGTATGCGGTGCGTGTTGCGGTGCGTATGCGGTACAGGAGCAGCACGCGCTATAGTACTTTCACATATGCTGCGTTTGCAGTGCGTAACTGATCCGCGGTTGTACCACAAACACATACTCACTATTTTTATTTTAAATCCAGAAGTTATGCAGCGACTTTTATTAAAAAAAAGGTTTTGTCAGCATTGCGATTCTCTTTGTACACAACTTGAATGGACGTATGCACGTTTAAACACAATTTAAACAACATTGGCCTATAATTCCTTGCATTACTTCTATATATATTAAGTTGCTCAAGCAAGTGGTCAAATATTTAACCAAACTTATATTAAAATCGCAAACATTTTAAATTAAAACTTAAAATTGACAAAAACAGCCGACACTCATGCCTTTTCTTTTGCATTTAAATTTTAATACAATAAATCTTGCATGTCACAAAGAACTTGTTTTTCCACCTCCACGAATGAGACGAGTGTAGTTCATTATGTCCTTGTTGAGGTAAATTGTTTTCCGGTCTTAAAGTAAAAAGATGAAAAGTAGTATTTAATTAAATACATTTATGGTGAGATTACTAAATTTTTTAAATTAAATGCATTTATGGTGAAATTACTACATTTTCAGGTCAATCTGTGTTCATTTTGACCACGAACCGTGCGCTGTCACTTTAATTCAGCGTTTGCAGCACAGCAAAAATAGACTCGGTGCGAAAAAAGATCTCTGCACTGCTGTATACGCACCACAAATGAAACAGATCGACGGACTGCATCCGCGTGCAGTGTGAAAGCTCTAACCTGTTAACATGGGTACGCAAAAAATACGCACCGCATACGCACTGCAAACGGAGGATGTGTGAAACGGGCGTTACTCGACGCGTCCACATGAGCTCAAAGATGCGCGCGGCAAAAATTACGTGATTGTAACCCTTAAAATCCACTGGATCCGTCTACGGCGCGGAACGTCAGCGCCACGTTTTTGATGCGTCCCTAGCTCGGCGTCAAAGTCCACTGGAAGCGTCTCAGACGCGTTTCAGCAGCGGAGCGTTGGTGACTTCTTCAGTCTCCACAGGGTGTTTTATTTTGAAAATCTACCGGATCCTCTATGCCGTTCTGTGTCTGACTTCCTGCCCGGTACGATGTGCTCTGTGCTGCTTGATGCGGCAAGCGGCGAAAATAGACCTGCTACCTATTCTCTGCGGAGCGGAGAGACGCTTCTGGGACGCTTCTGAGACACGCTGAGTCCGCAGCTGGTGGACTTAAGAGCATTGACTATAATGGCCGCGATTAGCTCCGGCATCCGCGACGCTGACGTTCTGCGCCGTAGACGGATCAAGTGGATTTTAGGGGTAACAGCGCCCGCTGCTCCGCATCCCCTAGACACCATTTACTACACACAAATTGATAAATAATAATGAATAAAAATATAGTTTTTTTTCTCTGGTTTTGAAAACTCTTCGCGATCGACTTAAAATCCTTCCAAGATCGACTTGTCAACCTCGATCGACGGGTTGGTGACTCCTGTAACGTTACTGTTTTACGGTCAATAGTACTAATCAGCTGATTGTCAAAGCCATAAAACATCGAGGGAGAAGAACTAAGTTACATGAAACAATCCAACTACATATTTTACACCACTGACAAGGGAAAAGTCACTACTTACGGTGTCTATGGCATGGTCTAGCTTTCTGCGGCTTCTCTTTCAAGGTATGAATGAAACGCGCTCTGTAGCGCTTCGCTGTCGGCTACGGTAGAAACATGACGTCACAATATGTCGACCTTCATAGAAGGGGGTGTCCCAAGGGCGTAATCCATCAGCCGGAAGTTGAAGCCTCGCGGGAGCCGCCATTGTAGCAGAACTTCACTGTTTGCATCCCATTGACTCCCATTCATTTTGGCGTCACTTTGACAGTGAATAACTTTACATCTGAGGCGTCCAAAGACTCCATTTGTCCATTATTTATTCCTAAAGAAACACAACAATGTATAAAAGGCTCCATCACCTTGTATCTTACGTTATGGCCCCGTGGAAGCAGTTTTTGTAAAAATAGGCTAAGGATTGCGTCATAACGAATCGACCCGTCGACCGACTCTCCGTCCACAGTAGAAATTACCGTATACACAGGTCGCAGGCAATCGGGGGGACGTGGAGGCATATAGTCCGATAAAGTCAAGTGAGAAGCCCATAGAGAGTCATAAAGTTGATCCTGCTGCTAGCTTATGGACATCTAATACTCACTCTCTCCGTCTCTGTGAGATTCGGAAGGGAATTATTCAGATTTCACTCGGCACAGCTACTAGAAGACATACAGGTTGCTCACGTGACAGGCTCAGTATGAGCCTGCGCAGTACGCCTGGCGATCAGCTTTTAACGGACTTCAATTTTCTCCGTTGAAATCAATGGGTCGCTCTGTCCATTTCTTTTACTGTCTATTGGGTGCCCGCGGTTATGTAGATGTAAATGTCCCATTCTAAGGTAATAAAAACATAACGGTTCATTGAGTAAGGTCTTTATACACCACTGAACACATAGTTATGATCTTATATTGCATTTCTGTCAATAGATCCTCAGAAATATTACACATTGTACCTTTAAATGAAACACATATAGGCCAACTTAAATGAAACACAGCTGAAAACACCATTAGGTTCCTAACCTATGAAAGAGAGCACCTTTCTTTTGAGGCTATATTCTCTGAAGACAAACTTCTTTGTCATACAGTTGTAATTGAGCAGGGCTCAGATGTACAATATATAGGAATGAAGTGATGACTATTCTATGGGAGGGCAGATGCCCGCCGTCCCTGGCAACAGTGAGAGACTGCACGGGCGTCACTAGTAGTTATGCAACTCGCTAACACAGACAGCCTAGAGTGAGAGAGACTGAGCGCTTTCATTAAGGACTCTGAGAGCTTGGCAGGGGTCTCTGCCATTTCACGTACAGAGAGCCAGAAATCACCCCACTGCTATTGCTAAAAATAAAGCTTTCCTTTCACTGACGGATGTGGTGACATAAAAGTTGTTTTGTGTTTACTTTTTTACCTTCTTATTCTCTTCCCTCTCTGGGTTCCTGGGAAAAGGTCCCTGGCTTTTTCAAAGCATGACAGGTTGATAGACAGGAATGGGTTCAAAGAACCCGTAACCTTAACACACAGCTGTCTGAGCCCGAGGTCTTAGTGATCATACAGGCAGATGCCATTGGATGCATGGGAAACAAAGAATAAAGAATCAGATAGCCAGTTTCATATGATATTGATAAGAGTCATTCCTCAGAAAGAAAACTATGGAAGCTTTCGAAGATATGCATCGGGGCCTTGGTGTAAAGCATTTAATGTTTTCAATTAATTTAGGGTAATTTAATGCTTTTTATAATAAATGATTTAGAAAAAGTCAATTTTCAATCAATTTATTCAAATGAAAAACAACAACAACAACAACAACAACATGCGTATGTGGCTCGTAGACACTTGATCTAAAGTTACATTTAATGGCAAGCGTTATAAGAACTTTGGCGCCCCCTGTAGGAAACATTTATATTTAACATAAAATACATCACTCTAATTTACTTTAATCAGAAATGTTAATAAGTCCTGCATCTTAACTTTGAATATTTTGTTTGTTTATTTTATAAATCCTTCACAGGAATTGCTGTTTAAAAAAGGCCACACAAAGCCATGCCAAGACACACACATATCCAAACAAAAATGTACATCCAACAGATCCAATTCGTTAATTACATGTGAATGTATGTAAATCCATTACATATTTCAAACAAAGAAAGCCCATGGGGTAAACTCTTTTTTCATGTAACATCAATAGAGATCTTTTTTTTAAAAGAAACAAACAGCTCTCACTTTAACTAATATAATATAATATAATATAATATAATATAATATAATATAATATAATATAATATAATATAATATAATATAATATAATATAATATAATATAATATAATCTGGGGGCAATGGATGTGGGGGCAACTTTCTTCGATACTCCACCAGATTTTACATCTGATTGGACATTTGATGCAGCGCTGCTGTAACGTCCAATCATGTGACAATAAGGTGGGGCCTCGAACAGCGCTGTTTCAACTGTCCAATCAGCTGTGAGTAAGGTGGGGCATTAGAGCTAATTCACCGGGAGCGAGTGAGGGCAACAATCTGCTCAGACTCAACAACACGGTATCGGTATGTAAATATTCCCGTGCACTTGTTTTTTGCCTTGTCGCTGTGTTATATACAATACTTTAGACTTAATGTGCTTAATAACCTTGAATTATTTTCAGAGGTATATGTTATGGGATAAATATTTAAGTTACATAAGTTACCATGAAACTGTCTCAGATGTTGCAACAGGTTGTTGAAAGCGCGTGTGCTTTGTTTACATTGGCAGCAGGATGTGTGTAATTCGTGGCAAAAAGTTATCAAAGATCTGAACACGCATATGGAAGATGTTTTAATGTGAAGTAGATGTAATGAGGAGACTTTTCTAGTTGTTTTTGTGCCATTGTTACATGTTGAAGCATGTCTTGCTCATTTGATAATAGAACACAGCGGATTGTTGTTTGATCAGCATATTTTAAGATGATAATGAAAGGAAACGATCTGATTATATTGTTGTGCTACACGAGCATTTTGTGCACTTCTGCAGCTAAAATTATTATTAAATTAAGTCCCAGTTCTTAGCCTATTTTGTTGTTTCACTCATCAGTCTGCTACAATTGTATAATGCATACATTTATCTATCGTTGTCACATCTTATTTTTGAAGGGTTCATCAATGATTTCGAAGACCCCGTAGTCACTAATTTTACCAAGGTTCACAGTAAAAAAATGAAATGTGATGATTTCCGCATCTTTTCATAATTTTGTGAAAAAATAAAAAAATCATAAAGACTAAATTTAATCATCTTTTTTTTAGTGTCAGTATTCAGGCTGTCTTAAAAGTCCAGGTGATACTTTAAAAGGTTGATGATTCATGCTGCACGGCACAGATTTTTGTCCAATCAAATACTTTCTAAAGTTGCGTTTCTAAAATGCCCCTTCTAATACCGCTTGCCCAATACCAACTAATTTAAAAGGAGACAATACCTTTGTTATGTCCCACCTCAGTTTCTATAGGGAATCCATCAACAGAGAAAATAAAATGGTTCTTGTCGAGAAGGTCTTTAATGACAGTGGTGGACAATACTAACGTTACCAAAGTTTTTTGTTATCGCATTAACTAGTAACTATGGTAGCCTACTATGGTACAGAAACCGTGGTTGGTTACCATGGTAAATGTTTGTAAGAGGCGTTCAGTTCCTCAGGGAATAATGAAACTGAAACTGCTGTGAAAAGTGGAGGTGCCCATGTTTTTGTTGTTTTGTATAGTTATGTGATTAACATATCATGTCAGAAACCTTTTTCTTGCTGAGTCATTGCTAGAACCGGGCTTGTATAGTTTGCTTTTGTCTATAGAATTAGAAACACACGAATTTCAATGTCCTTGTTGGGATTTACCAGAATATGAAGCACCACTATTTTATTATCTAAAAATCTACTCATAGACTAACCCTAAATAAATGACATTTCAGATATAAATCAATACATAATGAATGGACCCTGTATGAACCTTTGTCAGGTTTTGACATTGACATTTTCATCGATATTGACAAAATTTTGTTCCCACAATATTCCCACAAAATATATGTGTATTTTACCTGCCTGCATTAACTCAATTATATTTAGTCTCACTTAGGTAAAATGAAATGGTGTAGTTGTCAGCATACACTATTTATCTTCATACACAGGCTACATTACCGCAAGGTAAGTGTGGCTATCCAGGGGTAAATGTCCTTCATTTGCTGCATTTATTTGTCCCAGGTGGTGGATTGACCTTTTTACCTATACATGGATTCAGTTACTTGTATTTGTTTTTACTCGTTCTACTTGTTTTGGAACTGGTGGCAGTGTCTTTGAAGACTGAGCGCAGCAGGATTTTCTGGTAGTGTCTGGAGATTATGGTGTTATTCATGTGAGCTTCGCTGCTCTGTAAACAGTTTCTCTGTGAACTTGGCATGAAGCTGAGGCAGGGGGTTGTATGCGCTTTTTTATTAAAATCGAACCCATCTTTGTTGTATTTTGGTGCATTGCTGAGTTTTAGTGAGACAGCCCAGCAAGCCCACTCCATGAGATAAAGCTGTAGGGAATGGCAGAGTCTCTCTTGCCAAGCACAGTATGGGACATTTGCAGGAGTTAAGGTGGCTGATCTGGCTCTGCACTGGCCCCTTTAAACCTGCTGGAACCATTAATGCCAGTGGTTAGTGAGGGGGGACAAAGTCCTTACCATATACATTTCACAACAACAACAACATAATCTGGCTTGACTGATGCAAAACAAAACTAGACCACTCAAATCTTGATCACTTCTTCAGTTTTAATCAAGCTGTCTGGAATCAAACACCTGTTTTTGTCACATTGCAAAACTACTCCAGCCACATTATTTCCCCCATTTCTCTGAATTTTTTAATATTTTTTTATTTACAAATATCATACTGTATGTCTGATGGAATGCTATGAATTTTATCTGTCATATATTTTGATTGCTACACCAAAGACCCAGTGTTATTTAAGGGTTATTTTTTATACTATTATAGTATTTATTAATATTTTGAAGTAGCTGATATTTTTATATTTTATTTTAGTTCCAGTTGTAGTAATTGTGTTATGTGCTTTTTCATTTTTATTAGTTTTTGTCTTTAAAATGCACTCCTCTGACTCATTAGACGCTATAGTAAATAATGTTTTTCTTCTCTTCTCATGATGAGATGCACCTGATGCTTGCGCTCTGCTACGGTCACATATGTAGACTGTCCGTGACCACCAGGCATTTTGAGGTCCAGGTGTGGCTTGACATTGCAGCACCACCACAAAGATAATAACTGTTTATTCCTGCATTTAGACACTTTGTTTTTCCTTTTTGGTTTGTTTGTCTTTACTCCTATCCTCCTATCCACATGTACTGCGTGATGCAAATTCACTAAGACTGTGAGCTCTGACAGCAGGAAATTATGCAGTGTCTATAAGCACAGTCTGAATAATGATGTCATGCATGATCATGAGCTCGCGGATGGTCGTGCGAGTGAGAGATTTCACACAGTAAGAGAGTTTTGCAGGCCAGCTATGCCAAACGTCCGAATATTGTGCACTTATGTTGTGGATGACTGCATGCACCACTGACATAACTGACAGACTGCCAAAGCCCAAGCCTGTTGGAGTCTGAGAAGTGGATGGAAGTTTTGTAAGATTTTGAAGCTGCACACATTGGTGTTGCTGTGAAATTCTGGCTGCACACTCTGCTCCAGAGAGCAACTAAAATGGCCAGAATTCAAAGTTTTCACAATAATTTAAAATCTAGTCAGATAGTGGAATTTCATTTGCATCTGTGTGTGTTTGCCAGATTTGATTAAGTAAAATTGTCTGGGTTCTGTCACTTCGGTCTGTTTATTCTTGGTTTGGTGACAGAGCTCGGACACTCCTATTGTCTTGGGATAGTGAGCATGCGGTTCCGAGTTTGCTCATGACAACATGAGTTGTTTGTTTTATGTGCGGAACGGAGGGTTTTCGGATCCCTGCAATAGTTTGGTTTTGGTTCTGTGTCAGGGTTTGGACATTCATGCTCCGTTTGTTTGTCTTCTGTGAGCACACAGGATAAGCATGCATTTCTTATTTAGAGTATAATTTCATTAAAAAAAATTATTCATAATTTGGGGATAGTTTGCCCAAAATTTTTAATTCAGTTTATTTACATTTACTCACCCCTGTGTCGTTTCAAACATGTATGACTTTCTTTCTTTTGCTAACATAAAATAAGATATTTTGAAGAATGTTGGTAACCAAACTATAGGCCTATCTAAATACCAATTCCGATGCAGCTTCTGAAAAAAAATCATGGCCGATGTAGCCTAAAAGTTTGTGTAATAAATTCTGTTGAATCAAATTAAACATTTATTTCTAAAACTACTACTTTTTGTAATGTTTATATGATGATTTTGTCATTTCACACAATAATGACTTTAAGGCCTGGTTTCACAGACAGGGCTTAGATTAAGCCAGGATTAGACCTTAGTTCAATTAGGACATTTAAGTAGCTTTTATTAACATGCCTTAGAAAAAACATTACTGGTGGTGAGCATCTTGAGACAAAACAATGGCAGGGACATATTTGAAGATATGTCAGTGCAAGTTGCTTTCAGTTAAAACAGCTCAAACATGCATTTTAGTCTGGGACTACTAGGCTTAAGCCTTGTCTGTGAAACCGGGGGTGAATGATCTTTTGGGGGTAATTTCTCTGGCAAATTTGATGTGCGATTAATTAGATTAGGCCTAATTAATCGGCACATCATGTAAACAATTAGATAAAAAATTATATTCGCTTGACAGCCCTAGTATTGTATTTTTAAAAAGTGTCACGAAAAAGTGTAACAAGTAGTTAAAAAAATAGTTACTGTTTAGCATTCATTTCCTAAAGACCCTACTAATTCATAATTAGTTTTGTGTTTTTTATTGTTAGTTTTCAGGCCATTTCACAAGAGAAAATGGTGGGAACTCAAGTTGTTTGACTTTGTTTCGTTTAGGACCTGAAAGCCCTGTTTATTTGTTAGCCCTGTTAACATGGTTTTATTTTTGTCATGTTAATACTTGACTCAGATTTATAAGTAAGAAGAACCTTTTAACTTTTAAATACAGTTACGTGACAGGACAAGAAATGGCTGAGGAATATAGTGCTGATAGACAGCATCCAAATCAGTAAATGACGGCTGTGGTTTTTCAGTAAGTATGGGTGTTGTGAGATGTTGAATGCATTCGGTAGTTGGAGGGAGGTGCTTGCTCTGTTTGGTGTGAAAAAGGGGGCTAAGAAAGGGTAGCGTCGTGTAGCCGGATTGTGAATGGAAAGGAGATTAATCAGAGCGAAAAAATGTTACGAAATTGGCCCCAATTTACTAGATTGTCCAGCACGTCCAAGTGTGTTTCCTCTATTAAAGTGTGTTTCCTGCATGGTTTTGATTTAGGAGAGAAAATAGGCCTCTCTCTCATGTGGAAAAATCCTGATCACAATGGTTCTCAGCTTTTGTTACTGTGCCTTTCCTCCTTTGTGACCTTTGAAGGGCATCGGTGACTTTAAGGTGGTGCATTTGTCACCCAGTTCCTTTTGAACACTAATGAGACATTAGAGTCAGTGGTCCTTGACACAAACTTTGATTATATTTACAGCACACTGCTTTAATCTATGACGTCGCATCTAAGAAGCCAGAGGGGTGGTAGTAGCTCTTTGTGTTATTTAGTTTTCAGTTGTCAGACATTTATCAGTAGTCTTTCCTGTGGCTTCACACAGCCTCCATCCGGTATAGAAAGGCCCTGTCGGGCGGGGGCCTGTAATGTTGTTTTCTGTTTGGCAGTCAAAAACACTTACACAAGCCTTCTGTGTTTACTGCTGTAAATTCTTGTTGTCAAAGCCTCACATTTGCAACCGTTTTGTATTCTCAACAAATGCAAACATAACTCATCCTGTAAAGCCAGTAGAGCAATCCTGTAAAGTAAGTAGAACGAATCTTCATTATTTTGAATGAGCAATAAGGCTGGTCAATATATTGAGCATTTACATTATATTTTGTACTATTCAAAATCACACAATATTTTGATAATTTAAATAAACTTTTTTTGTTGTTGTTAAAACTATTTTGTGCCCACTCATTGTGTCAAAACCTGCATGAAATCATTAGGACAGACATTTTAATAACATCTTATTTAACATAAATTATCAAAGTTGAAAAGTTTGATCAATTTCAAATCAGATAAAAAAAAAAGAAATGATCAATGGAAGTTCACAGGTGACATTTCAGATGTATATCTATGTTTTAATAAAAATACAGATAATTATCATTTATTAATTTATAATTTTGGTGCATATTATACGCTACTGTACCCGAACAGTAAATAACGTTTCGGGTCAGTAAGATTTTGAATTAATACTTTTATTCAACAAGGAAGCATGCAATTGATCAAAAGTTACATATATATATATATATATATATATATATATATATATATATATATATATATATATATATATATATATATATATATATATATATATATATATATATATATATAATTTTTTTTTTTTTTTCTTTTTTTTACTTTTTACTTCAAAGAATCTTGACAAAACACAGTTTTCAACATTGACAAGAATAAGAAATGTTTCTTGAGCATCAAATCCACATATTAAAATGATTTCTGAAGGATCACATGAAATCTATAATGTATACTGTATTTATATGTATGTTCTATTTAAAAACAGACTAAACAAGCCTTGGTTATTGTAATTATTTCAATTATTTTGACTCTTAATAGCAACAATAACTGTTTGGCCAGTAGTTTAAAGGAAAATACCTTCATATTTAAATGGATCATCAAATCCCCAATGAATAGCTAATGTTTTCTTTTTTATTCTTAAGCCTTCCTTAGGTGGGCATGGCGTTCAAGATTTGTTGGAGTGAGACAAAGTTACAAGGTGCAAGCAACTGAAGACACAGGACAGAACAACTCCCCATGGCTGCTACAGCCAGTAGCAGAACTGGAACTCCGAGACCGGGGTGGGTCGCTTTTTCAGATGAGGAGTCACAGGCAGGTCAGTACAAACACTGTCTTTACTCACAAGTCACTAGATATTTTGTGGGTTCAGTTTTCTGGTATCAAACATGGTAAAAAAAAATGTATACCTTGAATACTCTGCTGATTAAAGTAATACATGTAAATGTAAGTACCTATTTGACCAGTCAATAATAGACCTTCTTTCAGAGATAATCTTCAGTCTTTACAATGTTAGGTACTGTATAAAGGTACTAGGTCATGTAATTTTCAGAACTCGCAACTTCCAAAACTGTTTCATGGAAGTTTTGTCTATTGAAAGTGTTTTTGGAAAGATGAACAATTTGTCAGCTGAACAATTGGCATGTTGTTAAACTACAGGACAAACCAATTGAACACACTGTACTTCTATCCCTCACAGCCTTATTTTCATTCGTGTAAAAAATTTATTGTGGCACTACCCTGACTATCTCAGTTTTACACAATTGGAAAACCTTGTCCAATCTTGGATAGAAGGATTGTTGAATGTTACTTTGCATGGCAAATAAAGGCTATAGATGACGTTCTTGTACCTAATTGAAAAATAGTTTTGCACCATTCATAAGGAATTATAAAGACATGTAACCTTTTGTGGATTGGGTATCAGTTTGTTTTACTCTGTCTGAGTTTTGTGTTCAGACCTTTCCGTGAGATTCCTGTGTCCTTGGGTCATTGCTCCATAGTGATTACTGCAGGAACGGTCCAGAGCTCTTGCACCCTGCTAGATTTAACATTCAGCTGTGACATTTCAACTGAGCAGAGGCTGTATTTCACTTACCGTGTTTGTGTATTGTTTCTTCTGCTCTGTAGATGAGGACCACCTCCAGCCCTCTTTAGACCAGCCTGTGCTGGACTCCTCTACTTGGGCAGAAGTACCATGTGTGCCTGGCAACAAGACAGAGCAGACGAATTCCTGGGTTCAGTTTGATGACAAACCATGGTCACCCTCTCCTCCTCCCTCAACGCAGGTAAAAGGTATGAGAACTTCTTAAATCAGTTTTTTTTTTATTGCATAAAAGGTGGAATCTCACTTTGGGATTCACATGCTATGCTCCCTAAGGGATGTTCAGGATTCAGTACAATACAATCCATCATCCTTCAGTTTGTTTAAAAATCATTGACAATACTAGAAAACAGGGAAATGCAATGCAAACAGTTTCGAAAGGGGTCATATTGTAAGGAAATAAGATCTTCTGAGAAAAGAGTTCTGTAAGGTTAAGGATTCCAGTCTTAAAACAAACTTCCGACCATTTGTTGAAACTGCCCTGCTTTTTTATATAAACAATTTGTACAATAAATCATTTTTTTTAATGAGTTCATTTAAGTGCATGTACAAGCTTCACATTTCTCCATTTCCTCTGTTTCATAAAATTAGTAATTATAGTTTCATGAGGAGACTCAAAATGAACTCAAAATAATGTGAGACAGATGCTTCCTCAACAAGTGAGTACGTGACTCATGATATTGACAATTCCCCTGGAGCAACCTGGGGTTATGCCTTGCTTGAGGGCACAAAGGCAACCTTTCAGTACCAGCCTTGAGCTTCTAACCATTACACCACACCCATTTCAACAAGGATTTCCCAATGTTTCCAGTTTTATGGAGAAACATTATCCTACTGATTCCTATAAATAAGTAGACTTAGTTGGGTTGGGCTGATTAGGACTGTGTCACTTCCTTTAGGCCTGAGACTTGGTCTAGTCTTGCCTGTCTCTCTTTATCTCTGTCTGTCTCTTTTTTGCACACATTGACTCACCCACCCCCACCCTTGTCAAACCCGGCAGCTTTGCCAGCAACTCTTTCCCAGGAAATCTCCTGTGAGAGGCCGGGTGCAGCAACACGCAAATGACCAAACCCTTCAAACCCTAATTGAAGCCATAAGCAGAGTTTTCATCTCAGTGTTGTTGCTCTTGCATGAAATCTGCCTATGGATGAAGTCCAGGGTGCAGCCAGTCTATCATTCTTTCATAATATGATCACAAAGAGATCAAGCCTGGGTTTGTTAAAGTACTGCTTATTTACTCTGATTACAGGGGCTGTCCAACATATGATTTCAGGTTTGATGCCTTTATTTTCATGTGTGGTCTAGAGGAAGGTTTAGCAGCCAGGAAGCCAAGTTTATCTAATATACAAGTTTGTTGGGTTTATCCAACCACAGTGTCTTAAATTATTTATATTCAAAGGCATCCAGATTCATATTATTTTAGATCAAATTAATTCTAAGGGGGGGGGGGGGGGGGGAGAAAAGAGTAAAAGCTGTTTATCTTTTATTGCTAATGCAGCAGAAACCTCACGTTGCCATGGTTATATTAAATAAGTATGTTGTGAACATAATGTGATTTATTGACGAAAAATCATTAGAGCACATTTGGATCCATCTGAAGTTGTGATTATGGAGATATCAGTGGTTTGGGAACCCTCAGGAAAAGGAGTGTTAGGTGGAGTAATCCCACATGTACGCATTTTTTTTCTTTTCTCATAGACTGAGAATATTATTCAAATCTTTAAAACTATTCACTTGAAACATTGAGATTCCACTTATCACTGTCAACATGGAGAAATGAAAATGTTTTGTTTTTAAATGCATTGAATTTGGTTCGAAAACGTCCCGGGTTACGTATGTAACCCTAGTTCCCCGAAGGGACGGACGCTGCGTGTAATCGCAGTGGGAACGCCCCCCAGCGTAACGCGTCTGAAGCATGAATGAAATCAGTCAATGGCGCGTCACAGCGAGTGACGTCACCGACCAGGAAGCTATAAATATCCCCTGAATACACAAGCCACCAGCTTCTAATGTTACTGAAGCAAGCGATCCAATGGGATGCCGGGAGTATGGCAGGACACGCAGCGTCCGTCCCTTCGGGGAACTAGGGTTACAAATGTAACCCGTGACGTTCCCCTTCAGGGACTACCGCTGCGTGTAATCGCAGTGGGAACGCAATACCCACATCCCCATACGACCAAATCCCCGTCGTGTGTCATTAGGAGCCACAAGCCGACGAGAGAACCTGAGCCCCGGGAGTGGAGCTAAGGTCAAGGGAATAAAATCTGACGAAAGTGTGCGGTGAGGACCAGCCTGCCGCATCACAAACGTCCTAAAGAGAAGCGCCTGAAAGAAGAGCTGTAGAGGCAGCCATACTCCTGGTGGAATGAGCCCTTACAGCCAAAGGTGAAGGCTGATGGGCCGAACCGTAAGCAAGCGAGATGGCCTCGACCACCCACTTGCTCATCCTTTGCTTAGATGCCGGACACCCCTTCTTAGGTGACCCAAAACAGACAAACAATTGTTCTGATTTCCTCCACAGGGCAGCTCTGTGGACATACGCATCTAAAGCCCTAACGGGACACAGCAAATTAAGTTTCTCCTGGTCTGACGTCAAAAAAGGTGGAGGACAGAAAGCCTGCAGTACTATAGGTCTAACCGAAGTGGTTGGTACCTTAGGAACATACCCTGCTCTCGGACAGAGAAAAACCTTTACCATACCAGGAGCAAATTCCAGCCACGAGGGAGCCACCGAAAGTGCTTGAATATCTCCAATTCTTTTTAGAGACGAGATAGCGAGAAGAAGGATAGCCTTTAGTGTAAGGAACTTTTCCGAAACTTCCTCGATGGGCTCGAAAGGAGCCAGGGAGAGACCTTCTAAGACGATGGCCTGATCCCAA
Organism: Tiaroga cobitis; assembly: GCA_030578255.1. NCBI lineage: Eukaryota > Metazoa > Chordata > Actinopteri > Cypriniformes > Leuciscidae > Tiaroga > Tiaroga cobitis. Next base: position 26,004,690 of record CM060607.1, on the reverse strand, counting down.
GCTGGTACCCTCGTGCAAACTGCAGGCCTCAGCCTCAAGGCGCCACGAAGGAAGCGAGATATAAGTGGGTGTCTCCCGAGAGAACCTCCGCTCGAAGGGGCGTGGTAAGCAGCTAAGGCCGCCACGTACACCTTCAGTGTGGAGTGGGATAACCCTGTGGAGAGACGGTCCTGCAGGAAATCCAGCACTGTACCAACCGGGCAGTTAACTGGGTCGTGCTGGCGCTCTCCACACCAAGAGGTGAAAAGTTTCCACCTCGCGGCATATAACTTCCTCGTGGCGGGAGCTCTGGATTGGAGGATGGTCTCAACGACCTCAGTCGAGAGACCAGAATCTATGAGCTGGGCCCCCTCAGAGGCCAAGCCCACAGCCTCCATAGTTCTGGGCGGGGGTGAAGGATCGACCCACTCGCCTGAGAGAGTAGATCTCTCCTGATCGGTATCTCTAGGGGAGAGCCGTCGAGGAGAGACACTAGGTCCGCAAACCATACTCGGGCCGGCCAGAACGGGGCTATTAGCAGAAGACTGAGCCGGTCCCGGCGAACCCTCTCCAGAACTCCCGGGAGCAGAGCGATCGGGGGAAAAGCGTACAAACGTGACATCGGCCACGGATGTACCATCGCGTCCAACCCCAGTGGGGCTGGCAGGCTGAGAGAGAACCACAGTGGACAATGTGATGTCTCTCGGGAAGCAAATAGGTCTACCTCGGCACGACCGAAATGTTCCCATAGGAGCTCCACCACCTCGGGGTGAAGACTCCATTCCCCGGGCCTCGGCCCCTGCCTCGACAGGATGTCTGCCCCCTGATTTAAATACCCCGGGAGATAAATAGCTCTCAGAGAAAGAATTCTCCCCTGGGACCACAGGAGAATCTGACGTGCCAGTTTGTAAAGTGGGCGAGAACGCAGACCCCCCTGATGGTTGATATAAGAGACCACCGATGTGTTGTCTGTTCAGACAAGAACATGGTGGCCCCTTAGGTCTGTGAGGAAGTGTTTCAGAGCCTGAAACACTGCCAACATCTCTAGACAATTTATGTGCCATAGACGGTGATGGTCCTCCCACAGACCCTGGGCTGGGCGACCACTCATGATCGCCCCCCACCCCGTGAGAGAGGCATCTGTCGTTAGCATAACGCGACGACAAGGAGCTCCCAACACAGGGCCTTGGGACAGAAACCGAGGATCTTTCCACATAAGCAGGGCGCGATGACACCGTCGCGAACACATGATCATGCGAAGCGGATTTCCCCTCGGGGAGAATCCCCTGGTTCTGAGCCACCACTGTAATGGTCTCATGTGCAGGAGGCCAAAAGGTATCACGTTGGACGCAGCTGCCATGAGACCTAACAGTCTCTGGAACTGTTTTACAGTAGATGACTGGCCTAGCTTGACCTGATCTACTGCGGCGAGAATCGAAGCAACACGAGCAGGTGACAACTGTGCCTGCATCGTTGTCGAATCCCACACTACACCGAGAAAAGTGGTTCTCTGTAATGGAGAAAGAACACTCTTCTTGGCGTTGAGCCTCAACCCCAACCTCTTGATGTGAGCAAGAACGACATCTTGATGCCAAACCGCCTGTTGTTCTGATTGAGCTAGAATTAACCAATCGTCTATATAGTTCATAATACGGATGCCCTGCATCCATACACTTCGTGAACGTGCGGGGTGACAGTGCTAGGCCAAACGGAATAACCCGATATTGGTACGCTTCGCCCCCGAAAGCGAACCTCAGGAACTTCCTGTGTTGAGGGAGGATGGATACATGGAAGTAAGCGTCCTTTAGATCTATCGTGACAAACCAGTCCTCGGATCTGATTTGTGACGAGATCTGCTTGAGAGTGAGCATCTTGAATTTGAGCTTCCCTACTAAGATTTAAGAGACGCAGATCTAGAATGGGACGCAGCCCTCCATCTTTTTTCGGAACGATGAAGTACCGGCTGTAGTATCCTAACTCCCTGCTGGGTGGAGGAACCCGTTCTATAGCCCCTTTTTGAAGCAGAGTTTTTACCTCCTGTTCTAATACCAGAGCCTGCTCGGGGCCCACCACCGTGGGCAGAACCCCTCTGAACCGAGGTGAACGCGTTCTGAATTGAATAGCGTACCCGTTCTTTATAATATTCAGGACCCACTGAGAAACATTGGGAAGCATTTCCCATTCCGTCAGGAACTCTACTAAGGGAACCAGCCTCTCGAGGCTGGCCTCTGGATGAACATCCCGAGTGACAGACACAGCGCCCTGTAACATACTGGCTGGAAACAGCTGGTCTGAGCACTCCACAACCCTCCTCGGAGGGGGCGAGCGTCCCTCGGGAAATCGCTCGCCGAGTCTCTCTACGCCCTGTATAGGCAGGGTTAGTAGAACAGACCCCTGAGGGCATCGAGAAAGACAGGGCGCCGTGTTTTTGAGCGGCGAACTCAAGTCTTTCCCGATGGGGACCACCCTCAGAGTCCTGACGTTCAGCCCGTCAGGACTTTTTCGACGCGGCCTTCCTGGCGACAATGACTGTCCTCAGATCAGTCCTGCCCCGAGAAGGCCGTGCCGGAGAGCGCCGCGCCTCGTCCCTCCAGTTTGTCTGCGGGGGGGCACGAGACGCGACACTCCGCTTCTGCTGTGCTCTTTTAGATGACGAACTCGACGGCTGGGACTGCCCTCGCTCAGCAGCCCCAGTGACGCGCACTTTGAGAGGGATAAACTTATGAAAAGCAGCCGCCTGTTTTTTCTCTTCCTGGAACCTCTCAGTGACAGAGTGAAGAGCGTCACCGAAGAGGCCCGCAGGCGAAACGGGAGCATTTAAAATGAGAGATTTATCTTTTTCTTTCATAGAGGTTTGACTCAACCATAAATACCTTTCTGTGGCCACCATGGCTGCCATAGACCGGCCGATAGATTTAGCTGTCTCCCTGGTGGCCCGGAGAGTGAGATCAACAGTCTGCCTGAGCTCATTAATCGTGTCTGCTGAAATTTCTCCCCCCTCACACTCATCTTTGAGCAGGTCGGCCTGATAAGCCTGCATAATGGCCATTGTATGCAAACATGCAGCCGCCTGCCCAGCCGCAGAGTAAGCCTTCCCCACCAGCACAGAAGTATTTTTTAGTGGTCTAGAAGGAAGAGCCGGTGCTTTAAGCGAAGATGCCGAGGCAGGAGAGAGATAGCTCGCGAGCGTCTCCTCCGCCTTCGGCATCGTCACATATCCAGCAGACTTTGCACCAAAAATATTACCATATGCATTGGATTGATTAGTATATATTCTGCTCGAAACCGGTCTAACCCAGGTCTTTGAAACCTCGCATGAAGATCTGGGAAAAACGGTAAACACCGGCGAGAAGGCTGAGGACGTGCAGACAGAAATCTATCATCTAGTTTGCTTTTATTTCTAGATTCCTGTCTATCAGTTGGCCATTCAATACTGAGTTTTTCAACAGCCCGAGATAACACATCCATCAAACCTTCTTCAGCAGTATAATGAAGTGAGCTAGTTTCCTCTGATGCCAAACTTTCGACATCCAGCTCCTCAGAACTGGATAATCTAAGTTCCACATCATGCTTCCAGAGCCGGGTGAGAGGCACTGGATCCCGCCGGAGAAAGCTGAGATAGGGCGGGGCCCGTCTCAGCGTCGCCGGTGAGATCCATCTGCGAACCCCAAGACAAGCGCCGCCGCTCTGCCTCAACAGAAGCGGGACCCGAGCCCTGGGGAGCTCGCAGCAAACCACTCTCCTCGAAGAGCGATCGCCGCGAGCGCAGAGTTCTCAAAGGAAAGCGCTCGCAATGCTCACAATCGACTCCCTCGAGAGCCGACTGGGCATGCTGAACTCCCAAACAAGCTACACATAGCTCGTGTGAATCCCCACCCGTGATGTAACGTGTACAGGGGGGAACACACTTTCTATACTGCTCGCTCATTTTGTTTTTTTTATATATATATATATATATATAGTGAAAAACTCCTGAAAGAATCAGACAAACACAATCGAAAGATTTCAGTGACACACAGAGCGCTGCTGAAGTAACAGAAGCTGGTGGCTTGTGTATTCAGGGGATATTTATAGCTTCCTGGTCGGTGACATCACTCGCTGTGACGCTCCATTGACTGATTTCATTCATGCTTCAGACGCGTTACGCTGGGGGGCGTTCCCACTGCGATTACACGCAGCGGTAGTCCCTGAAGGGGAACTAGTTAAAGTGTAATAGTATATGTGAATGAACAATGTTTACTTTTTCTCTCTGTTACTTGGATCGAAAAATGCATGTTTATTTGTCAGCTAAAGTCTTTTGTTCTGAGGCAGGTTGAGGTTGAGACTGAGGAGGAAGTGATCTGAGGTGTGCAGCAGAGTGACCAGGTGTATGGTCAGTGGAGCAGCAGCTCGTGTAAATAAGGTCTAATTGGTTACCTGATTTGTGAGTAACCGCAGTAGATACTCGTTTGAGGTCGAATGGAATGGAAGCAGAGTGTGGAAATCAGCAGTCTGAGACTTTTCTAGGTGGATGTTGAAGTCTCCAAGAACTACGAGAGGAGTGCCATCCTCAGGGAAGGATGAGAGTAGCACATCACGCTCCTCCAAGAAACTGCCAAGTTGACCTAGTGGACGATAGACAACTACAAAATGGATTTTAATAGGCCTAGTAATGTAGTGAAAGAGAGGTCACAAACAGAAAGATGAGAAGAAAAGTTGGTAGATGAGAGAGTAAACCACAAAAAAATAATACTCAAGTGCCTTGTCCTTGCTTGGGAGAGTCGCTGGTCTTTACACTCTTTGGTCTTCACACGAGGGCTGCCGCGGTATACTACTTGCTTTATACTCACCTGAAATGTCGTTATTGAAAACAGCTGGACACGCCTATGAAGCGAAACTGTTTACCTCGTGACTAAACGTGAACAAACGAGACTTCCCCAACGAGATTTCAGCTCGTGAGCACAGTAAACAAACACTGTTTCCTAGTAACTACAACTGCACTTGAGAAAAAGATACAAAACAAAAAGATACAAAACACTTACAGTTACTGTCACCTCCTGTTGCTTGACTGCTTCTTTCTAATAAGTGCTTCAAAACACAGTGTATAAATAGTGCGAGCTGGCTTAGGCCACGCCCAAAGGTGTCATAAAACAGTGTTTGTAGTCATCCAGTTTGAAATGTTGACTACACACACGGTTTTTCAGATTTTCTGTTGCTGGGTTCTCTCCGTATTTACGATCCTTTGCAGCCTTTAGCCGCTGCCTACAATGTTCTGGATCCTTCACCGTACCAAAAGTAACTCGCTCTTGCTAAATGTTTATTCTTGCACCCGGGAACTATACAAGTTGACACCATTATAAGTAGTTCCTACTAAAGCAAGGCGGTTTTTGACTCTGGTCAAGCGTATCCATAGCAGACTAATGGGAGTGGCCTTGGATTTAATATTTTTTTTTTACACATTTCTACTGCATAGGCAGCCAAGTTTTATTGAAAGCCCATATTGCCAGTGATAAAGTACCCCTTAAAGAATTTAAACTAATTCAGTTTATTAATTTGAGGTAAGAATCACAATTATTTCAATTTGCATTGTCATTGGGTGTTCATGGGTGCCAATGAGAACAAGAATGAACTGTTTTAAAAAGGGGATTTTTTTGTGCATATTAGTGAAAAGCAGGTCATTTGCAGCATCACTTGTTTTCTCTCCGCATCAGTTGTGAAGACACACTAAGATTGTATTCCTTATATTTTCCTTTGGTGACTTAATGTGAGGAACATTCATGGAGTTCTGTAGAAATCCAAACTTTTGGGCATGCTTAATAAAAGTTTTATGTTCAATTTTAAAAGTTGTTGAACTATCATTCTTTGTAAGTTGCTTTTCCTAGTAAACATATCGCCATGTTTTATTTACTCGCCAAAGTAAGTTTGTCTCTTGTTTTGCCCTTGGCAAGTAATATTCACTATATTCCTCTCAGTTGTTAATTGACTGTACTTTAATTTTTCAAACTGATGATGCAGTCGTGTCTTAGACTTATCATCATAATCATATGACACATCATCTTTTTTGTCTTTGTCACTGTGATACTCACAGTCAGATGATGTCAGTTCATTGCTTCAAACCACTTCTCTGATGTTTTTTTCTTCTTGTGTAATAAAGGAAAAGATTTACATGATATCCGTTCTTTATCTATTTCAACCCATGTCTCCAGTTATTTAGATTTTTCTTTTAACATTGACACGTTCTTCTTTATGCTGTAGGTAGGCCATAACAGTTTTAAAGAACTACTTTTGTGAACTCTTTTAATTGAGCTCCAGGGGAAAATCCATTGAAAGGGAATAAAACCCTGTATGGTTGGATTTGTTGCTAGGCAGTGTACACCTCCTGCTTGGCATGTTTCTGAATCCCAATTGTTTGTTTAAGCATCAAAGTTGCCTACATGTATTGAAAGAACTGGAAGTGTGTCATCTGACTTTATATATTTACTCCAACCTGAATCTAGAACCATTGTTGTTTAAAAGCATTATTCTATCTACATAGTAATCTAAACCTCTGATAGCAATTACAGCAGTGCTAATTAAAATCATTGAGTAGATTGATTCAATTGTTTGACGAGGCTGATACACATCAGTATGCTGTGCTATCTCACCTCACCCTTGATGTTTAATCCTTTTACTAAAGCACTTTTCCCCACTGTGAATATTTAATAGTGTCTTGTCTTGTCCTAATTCAATGATAACACCTGTTCATTAGCGACGCACATTTATTTGCACACACACATACAAGGGTCGTGCACCATTCACAATTAAAAATGACAATGCCTTTGGATTCCAATTCAATTTCTGAATTTGAATCGAATTCCTCTATTACAAATAGGAGCCAGAATTGTCAGTTAAATTTCAGTTTGAAAAGAAATAGTTTAAGGAAAGTAATTTAAGGAAATGAAAATGGAATGAAATTCAAATAAATTATAGGAACAATTATCTATACTACCAAGAAAACGTTTATTTTTTATTTTTATTATTTTATTTTAAAATAAATTATTTTATTCAGCAAGGATGCTTTAAATTGATCAAAAGTGACAGTAAAGACTTAGATTCTATTTAAAAAAAAACTTTTCAAATAAATGCTGTTAAACTTTAAGAATCTTAAAAAAACGTATCACAGTTTACACAAAAAAAGGAATATTAAGATAAAAATCTTATCTTAAAATAAAAATATTAAGCAGCACAACTGTTTTCAACATTGATAATGATAAAAAAAATGTTTCTTGAGCAGCAAATCAGCATAATAGAATGATTTCTGAAGGATCATGTGACACTGAAGACTGGAGTAATGATGCTGAAAAAGCTTTTTCATCAGTAATGAATTACATTTAAAAATATATTAAAATAGAGCACAGTTATTTTAAATTGTAAGTAATCATATTTCACAAGATTTTACTGTATTTTGATCAGTAAATGCAGCCTTAAGAGCATAAGCGACTTCCTTATTTTTGGACGAACTATTTCTTTTTAAATCCATAATTTTGCTTGTTTATTTGTACATACTTTGCTTGAGTATGTACCACAAATGTTTATCTCTACAAAGATATTTCTGTTTTATTACAGGTCCCAGACACAGCATTTGCTCTTCAGCCAGTTTCTGGAGTACCGTTCCCCCTTCAGAGAGCAGCTGGACCACCCAATCAGAGGAGCAGAGCTCCGTGAGCATGGGGGCGTCTTCCTGTGACCTGCCCTCTCTTAGCACCGAAGAGCCACCCAGTCAAACACCCTCCTGTCCTCACTCTCCAAGTGAGTACCGCACACACAGTCTATACTAGTTAATAAATGGGTAACTCTCATCATCTGAACGTCTGCAAGTGGCGGTTTTATATTCACCCAATGCCTCAAACAGTAATCAAAGTCTGTCCCCTCATGAGAAGACAGAAGGAAGTGAGAATCGCACAGGAAATGCTTCACCTGCTGAATTATCCATCAATAAATCCCTTCCGTTGCTCAGCACAGCCTCCAGGGTCGCATCCAGGAACACAGGTGGAATGAAAAGGCGGCAGGTTTAGGAGTAAATGATGAAGGAATCGGGACAAATAAATTCTCGCGGTCTGTGACAGCTGCTCCTCAGATGCTCCTCTCGTGTGAGTGATGGTGGCTCTGAAGGAACGCTGTGCTGATTTGAGGCAGGACGCTCTCTCTCTCTCGCAGGTAATTTGCGGCGGAGCGGGTAGCGCTCCTACACGATCCATCTCAGGCCTCTTGCCTCACTCAGACCAGGGTTTCTATGGAGACAGGAGAGGGTGAGGTGCATAAGACGGATTTATTTATTAAAATGCAGCTTGCTTCATTTCTCAGACTGAGGGAAGATGAAGTCACTGCAACAGAATTTTCACCTCAGGGAGAAGTGAATAGCAGTGCATGATATTGAGTGTTAGTTAAAGCAGATGTTACACCAAATAGTCAACTGTGTAATTACGACAAGCTGCACTAGAGTTTTATCATAAAAAGATTTGAACATTCTTTAAAAAAGAATATAAAAAATATTCTTCACTTTTTTCTTTTTATTTGTAAGAATGTACACTATCCACAAGTTTCCTTCGTCCCATGAGGCCTTGCATCAAAGGTGGGAGCATCTTCTGGTTCGAAGTAAACAGGCGAGACGTGACACTCATTCATTCAACTATCGATTATATTTATTTTAAAATGTATTATTTAATTTATTATTTATTATTATTATATATTACATATTTATTACATATTTATTATTTAACTTTTTATCAATTAAAAATGCAATGAAAATACAAAAATACAGCGTGTTTTTCCACGATGAGTTCTTTATTACAAGTGGCAGTTACATTTTTTTTAACGCTATTTAAAACACGCAGCGTATTCTTTCAGTTAGATTTCCTTTCCCTGCTCTCCCTCCGTCTCTCTGTCACTCACGCGTCTCACAAACACACACACACACCCCATCCCCTCCGTGCACGTATGTCTATGATGCGCCGGACTGGACAAAAGCGAAGTGACTTTTATTTAAACTTATATAAACTAATATAATTTATTTTACTGGACAGTTTAAAGCTCATAACCATATTTTGTTGTTACTTGAAGTACTTAGAGTGCAGTGTTGCATCATGCAGTATTTGTGCTGAAAAGTAAGAGTAAATGTCTGTTACCTCAAATTTAAGGTCATTCCTATTTTATTTGTGTACATTTTAATCATTAACATTAAAAGCACACTCTTTTTACAACTAAAATAACAGTAAAGGGTAAAAAAAAAAATGAATTCCCAAAAATTAAAATGAAAAAAAGGAATTTGCAAAAATTAAAACGGAAAAAAACGGAATTTGGGAAAAAAATAAAATATGAATAAAAAAAATAAATAAATAAATGTATAAAATAAATGTATAGGGCCCTACGTTCTCCGTTGTAACTGAGTTAGGGTCAGGCAAAGCTCATAGACAAATCATTTCCAAAGGGGCGTCACCAACGGACGAAGCTCAAATGCCTCTGGGCGTAATTGGATAGACCTAAAACCAATCAGAGCGATGAAGAAGATTCACAGACACTGATTAGCTACTTGCTCTATGTTTATTTAAAATTAACAGCAAGACAACTGGAAGTGAATGTGCTTTACATGAAATAAATCACACACAGTAAACAAAACCTTAACAAAAAAGAACTTTGCAATTTAGACGCGCAAACTGGGTGCCTGTGCTGTGAGACGTACGGCTCAGGCAGATTCGGCTTGAAGTCGTTCATCCTCGGATGCGGCGCCGCGCTTGCTGTTACAGCAAGCGAAATGGGGTCTTGCCCCGCGCACCTTCGCGCTCGTGCGGACGCGTCGAGTATAAACAAGGCTTTACTCCGTGTCAGCGTGCGCTCAGTAAAATGCTCTAATGTAAAATGCTGTAAAATGCTGTAAAATGCTCAGTAAAATGCTGATCTGTAAAGGGGCACAGACCTCTCCCGAATCATCTCCAGCAGTAGCAGCCTCCGATCGCACCACTAACTCCGCCTCCGTTTCCCTCGTAACCTGATATTAGTATTAAAACATTATCTATGATAAGTGATTGTGAAAAAATATTTTAATAACATGGTTTTGGCGGTTATAGAGTTCTAATGACGGTGTTCAACTATAACCGTCACACATAGTTCCACGGCGACATCCATCTTTGTAAATGTAAAAAATCTGCTTCACCGTCGCTGTGCTGTCGTCATCGTGTAAAGCCCGCCCCAACGTTTCTGATTGGTGCCGCGATTTCGACGGATTGGAAATGGACTTCAATTAGCCTTTCGCCGAGCCCCGCCCCCCTTAGTTACTGTTGCTACGTCCGACAAACAAATGGTCAAACACGACCAGACATCCAAACACGCGATATCCTCCAGATCGAGGCAAAAGGGGTTACAGTACGCAGTGGAGGGATATATTCAACATATAAAAATACGGAATGAAGGAGACACGACTACTATCGAGGCTAATGCTTACCGGTCTCAAGCGAAATCGGAGAAACCCCATGACCTGTACATCAAATGCAACCAGCACAGCATTGAAGAAGATTTTATAAGCTGGTTCAGTGGCTAATTGTTTGGAGTTAGAAATATATAACTCGCGCTGCATATTTAGAAATTTTGCCTCAGATACAGCATTATACATTCGCTTTAACAAGCAGGTTGTTCATTAACGTTACCACGGCAACCGCTTGCGTGTCATGCTCAATGCGATTTTCGTGTTTAAAATGTAACTATACATAAGAGACGGAAAGATGCAGATAACCATACATTATTTAAGTTATTTCTATTCATTACGAAATTGATATATGAACTGATGTTGTCAAGTAAGCTTCATGCTTTCCCCATTGCGAACGTGCACTCCTCTAAACTGTAGTCTACGGGTGCTACACTGCTAGTTGACTGCTGCTCATTTTCCCCCGAGAATATCATGTTGACAACAACCCTTAAGAAAACGTAATTCCTTTGTGGATCCTCTTGATCTGCTTTCTCCATGTTTCTTTGACTAATCTCAGTGTCTCAGTCTCACGCACACTGCACGCCAGTTAACCATGTTCGACACATTTAACTGGGATTGGGGCCGTCCACACGGTTTGATCCATTGTAGGCACCACTCTCGTTGTGTTTTCGGCTTTGGAAACGGAAAGAACACAACTCCTTCTCCAGACAATCTCTCGGGGTACCTAGTGTCCGATTTACAAACGCCGTGGGCGCACCGCTTCACCATCTTGCTTGGAGTCAATGTTTGACGGACCTGCTCACATAGTAACGGTTGCTATGATGTGTGATCGGACAATGGCCGTTTTGGGGGAGGGGCCGGCGAAAGGTCAATTAGCTCTTTGCCAGACTAACTTTCAGAGCAAATCTAAATTTGCCGGAAGTTGTCTGGGTTTTCCCAGGCTATGTTTCAACATTAATAAGAAATCTTTCTTGAGCATCAAATCAGCATATTTGAATGATTTCTGAAGGATCATGTGACACGGAAGACTGGAGTAAAATTCAGCTTTGTCATCACAGGAATAAATTACATTCAAAATAGAGAATATTTCACAGTTTTACTGTATTTTTTAAACCAATAAATATGGCCTTGGTAAACAACAGACTTCTTTCAAAAACATTTTAACATTTAACATTTCAAAAACTCTTACTGACACTACACTTTAAATGGTACTGTAAGTCTACTTTAAGTTACTTTGGATAATAATCTATCTATAATAATAATCTGAATAATAATCAAACTACTTTTTTACCTTTTTTTCTGAAGAATATGTGAGTAGAAAAAAGGTATTATGAGAGGTTGCTTGGATGTTGCTTTCTGTTACTCAATTAACGCTAGTCTCGGGTCACTTGATATGACTTGGGTTGCTCCATGGGATTTTCTTTTCATCCATTGTATCGACCAGATGTCGGCATACCTGTCCTCAACAAACCTGAAGATTTGAGGTGTCATTCATGCCTGTATTACAAATAATCTACATGCTCATTAAACATTTGCAATAGTAATAACAATTGCCAAGTCTTTGTAGAAGCATTTGGGGGGTTTTGGATTTTCCACATGGCCTGTCTATGAGAGACACTATTAGACCTACCCACAGGCGTTTGCTCCCGCTCTCTCACTATGTTGAAATCTTGGCAGCAGGGTGTTGTTCTGTTTGTTTTCCTTGCACCATGTGACCCATGGGTGTTGGTCCATGATTGTTTATTTACATCTGAATTGAGGGTAAATTTGCTTGTAATTGCTGATTATTTGTGTACATAGTCCGCTGTAATTGTTTGACCTGCTTTCACTGTTTGTACACATTGCACATCAACATTTTATTTTTCTAGTGAATGTTCTTGGCTTGTGTTGTGTGTACTTTAAGCACTGTATGCCAAACGTTTTCTTTAGAGGGATTCTTTGTCTGTGATTTACAGCTTTTATTCATGAATGAAACACAGTTAGCTATGAATGTGTCATTGTAAGTCGAGAGACTATCGGACACGAGTGAATATGAATATTTATGCAGCAAGGCAGGTCTTTATGAAAGCTTTCTGTTGGGACATGCAGTGTATAAAGGATATACAATGCACATTTTCATTTCCTTCTTATTCCATTTCCGGTGGTACATAAAAATAGTGTTGTTCATAGAGATGCATTGGGTGTGTGCGCTCAAGAGAGGAAGAGAAAGAGCTTTTGTGCATGTGGTTTTGTCATATCCAGTGGAGCCCACACAGAAGGACATTGTCGTCAGTTTACAAATCTCTACAGGGAACAGTAGAAGTAAACTGTAATCTCAGACCAGTAGAGGTTATAGAGTAGAGCAACAGCTTGTTTAAGAGCACATCCTGCTGGGAATCTTGCATGCTTCCTCACCGTCTATGACCTTTGACCCCTGCAAATGTCCTCGCAAAAAACACCCGCCTCCCGTGATTCACACCTGCAGCTATCACTCCGTTTCACATTATAGGAAAGATCTGCCTGCTTCTCACCAGCAGAGTTTGGCAAGTTTCAAGTTTTTTTACTTGTTTGAAATAAATAGTTTGTGGGTTTCAAATAAAATATTACAGTAAGATTGCCAATCTTGAGATCAATACATGCATTTGATGTGAACAATAATCAGTTTAAATGGGTGTAGTAAATTCTGCTGTAATCCCCTGTTAATGCTCTGGGTTTGTTTTAAAAGGACTGATCTGAAACCAGCAAAATAAAGGTCAGTAGCTCAGTGCTGAAAGGATTGAGCGATCTCAAAGCAGATCAAGACATCAGGGCAAACACAAGCTGTCACCCATTTGTCTCAAGTCGTAGTTTGCAGTCAGATTCTGGTTGAGTTGCACATTTTATAGCTGTATGAAAATAGTTGTTTGTTGCACACCATCATGTTATCGATGAGTCAGTTTCTGCATCACATTTCCACATACGGTAATGTCTTCTCTTTTATGAGACACGTAATCTGGACATTCATGGACATGGTTACAGACAAACATGAGAGAGCTAAGTGCGGGCGACTTTCTGACCTTGTTGCCCACCAGTCGTATTTTTAAAGACTGCATTTCTGTGTTGTGGTGTGGCAGAGTTTCTGTAAAGACAGCTATATGTCAAATACTTCAGACTTCTCCTGAGAGGGAGGCAGGCAGATCAACAGGCATCTACATGTCTGTGCGGGCACTCCACGGACAGAGGAGGTCATGTGACCTGCTTCTTACTGCTTGGTGCCTTAGTGAAATCTCACAATCGGTGTCCCATCTGTTTTCTCTCTTTACCACCTGGACTCTTGACTGCTGTACTGGTGAGTCTCTTTCCATGCACTGTTGCTTTGTGGCAGGCTTTGCATAGAGTGTTTGTATAAAAGTTGTGAATGACTTTGGCTTATAAATGCTTCTGGATCAACATTGTTGCGATAGGAGTTTTGATTTTCACCATTCTTCCTTTCTCTTTTAAGAAACATACAACATGGGCATCTTTTATTGCTGATTAGGCATGCATTCATCGTTCAATTCTGTATTTTAAGATTTAAGTTTGTGTAGTTTGTTTAAAAAAAGAAGCGGGGTGTGAGTATTTGTTGGAATCCCACTTGGCATAGCTTATACAGCCTCAGGGTCAGCACTCTATTTGTTAGAAGTTTGAAGAAATACCAGTAAGTTAACGCTTAGCAACAGGCTTTTGCTTTTTTATGATTTACTCAGTAGAACAGAGTAAAGTAACTTAAGCAGTTTTGCTTAAGCAAATTGGTCATGTTTTAAGGATGTTTAAAGTACTATTATTATTATTTTACTGGAAATATATATATATATATATATATATACTGAATAAGAAAATTTTTGCAGTGTATACGTGTGTTTTGCAATTAAACTGCAGCTTTGTTGGAAGAAAAATATTGATAATATTGTCAATTTGTTACATGTTTTTTTTTTTTTTGTGAATTTAACTTGAAGTTGGTTGGACCTTGAACCTTTGTTCTGATGGTTACAGTTTGTATCTCACCCTCTGGCTGATTTGATGTAGCTCTTGTAAGAACATGAACAAACTTGCTTTGAAGGTGTGCAGATTCTGTTCATAAGTATTCATGTTCGGGGCATTGCATTCACAGGAATATTTTTTTTTCTGAACTGGGATAATCTTTTAACCTCCTTCCTTCAGGGCTGACAAGTTCTTCTTGAGTCTTGAAGTCTCTTTATGTCTGTGGTTGCCTCTGTGTGTGCAAATGTTGTGTATTGTAGTCTTTTATTACTTTCTGTTAGAGGAACTGTTTCAGTTGAGTAGATTTGTAATGTGATAAACCCTGTTGAACTAATATGAGAAGATTAGCAAAGCCACAAGCCATAGCGCACACACTCTCACATTAAATAGTAAATGTTTTAAGAGACTGGGAGAAGGTAGCCTGAACAATTCAAGTACACATTATTAGCTGTTTATGGATTTTGCTCTATAATTCTATTACAGATCATAAAAAGGGTTGTTTGTGGCTTTTGATTTGGTCTATACTTCAATTTCAGATCATATCATTGCTGTTTGTGAATTTGCATGTCAAAGTCTGGGAGTGCATATATCCTCTCATTGCATAGTGCAGTCATGCCAGTTTTCAGCCTGTGAGACAGACCATTCACTGAGTGCTTTGTTGCATTGGCAGAGAAAGTAGGTCTGAGGTGGGGAATGCTGGTGCCTAGCAACAGGTAAAGACTCTCTCTCTCTAATTTGGCATTGGAGAACTGGAACAGACAAGAGTTTGAGCTTGATTTTAAAGTATCAAGAGAGCAGAAGGATTCATTAATGAATGGATGATAATTTTTTCTATCACTCTTATTTATGCTTAGTTGCCTAAGCTACATTTATAATCAGTGTCTCCTTGTTAAACTAAACTTGTTTACAGGACATTTAAAAAAATAAATGACTGTTTTAGTGTGAAATCAATCTTTTGAAATGCATGTAATCGTATTTACCGAGTCAAAATGAAGGCTGTGTTGAACTGTTGCTTGGGAATTACAATAAATTGTTAAATAATTGTGGATTAGGCCGGGTAAACAAAAACAGTAAGAATTTCTGTAATGTGATAAATAGTTAAATTGTTCACAGGTAAATAGGGGAATTTCACAAAGTAATGCAAGCTCTTGTACGTACCACAATCCTCTGTGATCTTGGTGTAACTATAAAGATTTTTTTTTTGTCCTAGTGCAAAAAACCACACAACTCTCAGACTGAAAATTTATTTTTCGTAAAGTCACTTACACCTCTTGTTATGAAATATTAATATATCTGTATTGAAAATAATGCGTAGCCTGTGAAAAGAGAGTGATTGTATGTATAAGTGCTTGTGAATCATAGTTGATTAGAAGCTGTCTCCCTTCTGTTAGTGGAAATGTCATTCTTTCCAGCTTTTTTTTTTCTATATTTAGACCTAAATAGTCCAACCATTGTGACTTTTCAGAAATAGGTTTCAGAAATAAACTCAAAGGGCAGTGGAAACACCAAGGAGGTCATACATTTTCTTGTTTATTGCATTGTATGCCTCTCATAACTATGACATGTGCCTTCGTTTCTGTTGATTCCTGTGAGAGAATGCTTCTGTTATAAAAGTATTTATTATTAAATGTCAGAGAGCTCAAATTGTATCTGAAAGTGTTAAAACAGCTCTGTCTTCTTTATTTATTGATAGATTCTTCTGTGTGCCAAGAGGATGAAGAAATAACCATGGATTCGTTCAACTGTACAGCAAATAACCAACACACTAATGGCCATTCATACGTCACCTCCAACCACTTTACCAGTTGGGTTACTTTTGATGATGATGAGGACATCCAGTCTCCAGGAAGACCTTCTAATATAAAAGTGGATAATCTCAACAATTCTCCACTGCAGGATGCCAACAGCAACTTGATTTCCTCTTCCATTTTTGGTCAGATGACAGAGAGACACATCCTGGACTTGGCCCCTAATGGCACCAATTCCATCTTTGGCTTTGATAACACACTATCGAACAACAGTGTCCCTTATAACAAGAAGAACCCTTTCCTCAATGATGAGTTCTCCAACCTACAACCGTCTCCTATTAACCCTTTCAGTGCCTTTTTTGACAAAACAGACCTGAAAACGTCCCAAGGCATTGGCTTGTGTCCAGAGGCACCGAATATGTCCAGCTTCAGCTCACCATTCTTTGAGTACCAAGACGATGATATCAAAAAGGAATCTATTTGGCTTTTTTCAGCTCAAAAGGACTCTGCAATTGGAAACGGTAGTGTCCCACCAGGCTTTCCTCTGGATGGTCTGGATCAACTCAAGAATATACACATCTCTGACCCTGAACATGACGGTAGTCCTACACTACCAGATGATTCAGTGGATGAAGTTTGCTCAGATGATTCCACCTATGAACCAGACCACATGACTCCCCAGGAAGGCTGGCCCATGCTCCTGCGCATCCCTGAGAAGAAGAACATCATGTCCTCGCGTCATTGGGGACCAATATTTGTCAGATTGACGAACAGTGGCCAGCTGCAACTTTTCTATGAAAAAGGGCTGGAAAAGCCCTTCAAAGAGTTCCAGCTGAACTCCCAGCATGAGATATCTGAACCCAAGCTCCAGAACTACGACGAGAACGGCCGGGTTCATACCATCAGTTTAGACCATGTGGTTTACAAGGAGAAGAGGAAGATCCAGCCCAAGGTCACTGTGGTTCATTTGCCTGTAAGAGAGCAAGTGGTGAAACTTGGGACCACAAACTACCAGGACTTCTTGAGCTTTCGTCATGCTCTGCAGGAGAGGCTTGTAGGACTCTCAGTGGATCAAGAAGGTCTCAACTGGCCAACGACTTACACTGACGAGGAGGTCCACGTGGAGGTGAGAGATAACTTTTATGGGATTCTGTCCAAAGGGGACGGCCGTATCTTGGAGCAGCTAGTTTTGAGCCGAGTGAACATGCTAGCATTCTTGAATGGATCTCCACCTTGTAGTATCGGCCTAAATGATGTCCAAGTCAAAGGTAAAGAGGTGGTTTCTCGGCATGACATAATTCCCAACACAACATCACGTTGGATTCAACTGCGGGATTGTCGACTGCATGAGTGTGCAGACCAGTTAGAGTTCACAGAGTCCCGTGCCATTACGTTTAGTCCACCGGTTGGTCGTCGCTTTGAACTACTGTGTTTCCGCACTGCGTTTGCAGAAAAATCCCTTCCCTTCACCCTGAGAACAGTCGCTTGCGTCAGGGGTGCGGAAGTGGAGGTTCAGTCCTGGCTGGTGATGTCAACGGGGTTCACATCCAATCGGAATCCTTTAACTTTAATACCATGTGAGAACGTTGCTATCCGTTACCCCATACCAGAAATTTGGGCAAAGAACTTTAGGCGGGAGAGTGTGACGGGAGAAAAGTCCCTGAAGGCTCGATTCAATAAAGGAGCCAGCTTTGGTTCAACCAGCACATCAGGGTCCGAACCAGCCATGAGGGTCACGATTGGCACAGCTAAATACGAACATGCCTTTAGGTCTGTGGTGTGGAGGATCAGTCGCCTGCCAGACAAGAACTCAGGTGAGAATTTAGGTCTGAGTTTGAGGTACTGTAGCTATGGGGTCAAATTGTGGGACACCAGGAATTATCTTGGCCCTTGAAAAAGTTTTGAACGCAGGAAGGTATCCTCGGTTGTTTCGAAGTTTAAAAAGTAGTTGAGAAGTCACACAATTATTGTGTTTTCATAATGAATCAATTGCTGCCACTGAGAGTACTCATGCTCTTCCCTGTTTTGTTGTTGTTGTTGTTTTTGTAAATTTTTTGACCTAAAAACTAAATAGTTAGATAGCCATGATGTGCTCTCTACATTTCAGGTTAAACTGTCTTGTTCTAAATCTTGTTCTCCTCTGTTACTCCTATGCAATATCAAAGCTGTGTTAGAGCTGTTTTGTTTTATCTAGCTACTGTATTTCATTAGATGGAGGTTAGATCAATCAAGTCAGTAAATGAACCAACAATTTTTGTCACTGTGTAATGATTTTTGCCATTGCTCTGTATGAAAGATTATGAAATTATGCCAATATTTGAGAAAGCTTCTTATTTTAGTGTGTTTTTCTCTATTATCATTATTAGAATATTAGTATAGATAGTAGATTAATGATTTTTATGTTTTGATGCTGCTGAATAAATCCTCACAAACCCCCAAATCACAATGCTGCGGTAACAAGCCATGCCTCTAATGCAGTATTGACTCTCAAAGCAAGTGCGGTGGTGTAGAAATAATCTTTTATCCTTTTTGTTGATTTTCTGTTGTCATAGCGTTTGCATTGTGGCCAGTGCTGGTATTTTTTTCTGTCAATGGCCAGTGCTTTAGGCTTTTCAATAGTACATCAGCAGGGATCCCCTCCCCCTTCATGAATCTGATTGGTTAGACAAAGCTCAAGCTGTCATTATCTGTTAATTCACAGACTCACTGTCTTGACATCCTTGAGCTTTACAATTCAGTGCAATTCTTTCTCTCTCTGTTCTCTGACGTAATGTATCAAGTAATTAAAAAAAAGAGTTAATTTACTCACCAACATGTCCTTCCAAACCCGTATGACATAATTTTTTTATAGACCATAAAAGGAGATATTTTGAAGAATGTCTGTCAGGCTCCTAAAAGGACACAAAACACTATATAAGTATCATAAACGTAGTTCATATGACTCGTGAGCTATAGTCTTCTGTAGCCGTACCATAGCTTTACCCGAGCAATGTTAAAGGAAATGTTTAGGTTTAAGTTTAAACATTCACTGAATATTAGTATTTTTTGCATATTCAAATATGTGTTGCCCTCAAGATGAACAAACCAAAACTGTTTGGCCTCACTGACATCAAGTCTGGCACACCTGACATTTCTTGAGTTATCTTCAGTTCATTTTAGCAGAATCGAGGCCAGTTCTGTGCTAATGATAAATTATACATTACGCAGCTCCTTCATCTAAAAAGCCATGTACTGTAGTAATTTTGCTTTAATATTGAATATATTACATTAATATGGTTGTGGATGGTATTTTTCGTAGCACTGGGACATCCTCATACGTTCTTCTGTCGTCTGGAGCTGGGCTCAGATTGGGAGGTGCCTCCTAAGTTTGAGTGCCTGGTAGAGCTTGAGTTTGACATGCCCTCTGCTTCTGCGTCCAAAGCCACCGTTCGCTCTCTGTCCGTGGGGGACAGAACTGACTTGAAGAAATGGATCACCTACAAATCACATTACTCCTATCAGGTAATTGTGTGTGTGTGTGTGTGTGTGTGTGTGTAAGGAGCAATGAGGTCAAACTAACAAAACTTTCCACATCTTAGGCTGTGCCACATTGAATCAGTATAAATATAATATGAATTTAATGCATTTTTAAATACAAATACGAACATTAAAATGATTTATTAATGCACAATCCAATGTCTTGTTTTGCTCCAGATTACTCAGATTTTCATTAACCAGCCACAAAAAAAGATGAATATTAATTAATACATTTTATTTATAATATTTCAGTGCATTATAGTATTTGTAATAGTATTAATATAAAGGATCAGTGTAAAATATAAAATATGTATTTTTATATATAACATAACTTATGTTTTATATGATTTAGGGATGCACGATATAGGATTTTGGCCGATATTCGATATGCCGATATTTTCAAACCAATTTTGCCCGATGCCGATACAGATACCAATATATATATATATATATATATATATATATATATATATATATATATATATATTTTTTTTTTAGTGCAAAAAAAGCTTATTAAAGCTTCTATTAAAGTTCTCAGTCAAGAGCAGTGAGTGATTTCCTCTGTGTTTTGTTGTTTTATTAACATTAACGGGATAGTTCTCCCAAAAATTTAAATTGTCATCATTTACTCTCTCAAGTTTCTTTCTTCTGTTGAAATTATAAAAGTTATTTGGAAGAATGTGGCTAACCAAACAGTTGCTGTACTCCAGTGACTTCCATAGTATATTTAAGCACAAGAAAGAAATGAATACAGGTTTGGAACAACATTAGAGTGAGTAAATAATGACAGAATTTTTACTTCTGGGTGCAGTATCTTTAAGGACAAGCGGCAGCATATTATTACTGTCTCTTTAAGAACTGCACGCGAGTCGCGACGCGTCTAATATACACGCATTTGACAAGCAGATTTTCTCTGTTTGCTTTCACTTTAGACATAACCAACTTTGTTTACGTAAACCTTGTGTGTATTTGACAGTATCAGCTCAATAAGACTCGAAAGATTAGTCCAGTATGCAGGCGCTGTGACAGGCTTTTAGTTCATGTGAGCGTCGGGTGAACGCGTTTAGAAAAGCGGATGTTAGAACAGCGCATCAGCACGTGAATGATATGTTTACCTAGCGAGACTTTGACGCACATGCAAATAATGAACTTCTGTGAATTGCGGTGTCCCGTGAGTGTAACTCTACCTCTGCGTTTACATTTGATGTGATGTGAATGTACGTCGTACAGTATGTTGAGATGAAGGCGCCAGAATTGAACTGATAGAATGCACGATACTATGATTTTTCTTCAAAAGCAGATCGTGGAGACATTTTAATCGTCCACGATCCGTGAGAAACCGTGAGACGCACACCCCTAGTTGGAAGTTTAAGTTGCTGGCCCTCATGCTTCGTTCGCGGTCGTCACGTGCGCTTAGGAAACACGCCACCCTATCGGCAAGGCTCATCGGCAGATATATTCATATCGCCGATGCCGATGATGGTCATTTTAAGCTTTTATCGGCCGATACCGATGTTGTCCCGATATCATTGTGCATCCCTAATATGATTGGTTCTTTCTAAAAACTGTATAGTGTCACATCTAGCACGTTTGCTAGATTAAATGTTGGCACATCTTACCCCACTCTCCACTAAATATGTGTCAGCGCAGTGATTAAAGCTATGTTTATACCTTGTTAGATGTTATACACCTGTCCTCACCCTCAAAATCACACTTTAGGAAACAGGTAATTTAATCTGCTTATTTAGTGGGGATTTTCAAGCGCTTCGGGACGGGTCTGAGCTAAATGTCATGTTACCCTTGTGACAAAGCCACTGAAAGACAAGTTGTCACCCTCAAGCAACCTGCTATGTCAGCTGCCAGAGCTTGTTTTCCCTACTGCATTCCGAACATGTCATTAAGGTGGCTGGAGCTGTTTTCTACAAACATCTGTTCCTATTACTGTTCAGCAGCCACAGGGAGTGATTCATCACTGAGCAGAGGTGCGCAACAAACAGCAGGGCGGCAGGAACAAGATGCAAAACTCTGCCGGTAACCTCCGTATAGGAATGACAGCGAAACCTGCTGATGAAGCATCTTGCTGTATATGATAAATGCATCATAGCTGCATGGTAGAAGGTGTCTGAACCCCAGTGAGGTCAATCATGGGCAGATTGAAATGGGATGAGCATGTGGAAACAGGACGGTGATGCCTGAGATTAGGTCGTTCCGTTTTCACTAGGTTATTACTCCCAAATTCCTTGCCTTGTAATCGACTGCCTCCTTGTGGCAAGCATTTGCTACTGCTCAACTACTCACTTGCACTTGCTTCTGTTGTCCTGTAGGTGGCAGTTGAGCAGAAGAATGAGAGCACATTGGACAGTCCTCAAAACGAGAAGCCAGACGAGTGCACTCATCAGTGAGGAACCAAGAAGAGAGGGAAGGTCACAGGTTGCACTTGTTGAACGAGAGAAAGTTCAACCCTGAGCTAGTTTTCGTTTACGTTTATTGCCCATTTGGGCAATATTTTGAAATTGAAACATATTCAGTAAGAATGATATGTAGAAAGGGAAAACACACCACAGACCCCTCCAGAAAACACTAGCATATTTCCAGATCTCCACATTTGTTGCATGTCTAAATATTTCAAGAATATGAATTACCAATGCAGCAAAGTACAGAGCTTTTATTTTACAGACATGAAAACATGGCTCTGCCCATATAGTGAATAACTCACAATCATCTCATTAAGTCCAATTATCATCTTTGCCTGAAACAATACAGCTGCCATCTGTACTGCAGATATCACTGAGATTTTGTGTACATTTGTGTATATTTTGGCCTATGAAGAGTCATTTGTGCAGGGTTACCGGGTACATTTTCTTGCTATTTAACTTTGTACAGAGAATAATGAGGGACTCGTAACTAACACATTTCAGAACTGTTTTTAATTAGAAGACAAATAAGTAACTCACTAATTTCTAGTTAAAAATAAATGCTTTTATAATGTAATATACATGTATAATGTATAAACTAGTACAAATGTACTAGTGATGCGAATCGTTTATAGATTTGTGTTCATGAGTCTATTAAAAGCACATTTTAATAAATCTTTATGAATATTTATATTTGAATTCCATTTACAGGCTTTGTAAAAAAATTTTTTTTAGATCAACATAAATTCCAAATGAAAATATAATTCACGTTCAATTGATCTTCAATCTTGAATTAAAATTTTGCCAAACAATGAGTTCTTAAAGCAGAATATTCCTGTGAGGGGAAATAGATCATGTATGTCAAATACCCTGTACTTTGCACATCTTGTTGAGTTTAAATTAGTGTTGTTTTTTTTTTACTGAGTTTAACAATTACTTGAGTTCAAAATGACTAAAGGGGGCTTACATTATGTGTTAAACTATTGAAAACTGCTGTAATGATGTCTTTAGTTTTTGTTTTGTTTTCTTGTGTGCTTTGAACACTTTTTCTTCACAATTCTTTTCTGGTGTAATGCATCATTTTACTAATGGTTGTTGACATTATACTGATAAGTAATTAGTGTTTAAAAATATATATTTAAGATAACACTTCGCAAATACTATTTGTGCATTGTGTCATTTCATGATGTTTTGGTTTCGGGAATCACGGTTGCTTTGATTGTTCCCTGTGCACAACCCTTGAATGATTAAAAAAAATATATAATGTATGTTTTAATCATAATGAAAATGATTATGATTAAGGATAGCTCTGTTTTGTCCTGTAACACAGAGGAAAATACTCGACAGAGTAACACTTTACAATAAGGTTTCATTAGTTAACAAATTTAGTTAACATGATGAACAAAGAATGAACAATACTTTTACAGCATTTATTAACCTTAGATAATGTTAATTTCAACATTTACTAATACATTATTAAAATCAAAAATTGTATTTGTATTAGTTAATGCACTGTGCACTTATGAACAAACAATGAACAACTATATTTTTATAAACTAATGTTAACAATGAGACCTTATTGTAAAGTGTTACCAAAATAATTGTTAGTGTCATTAATTGTTTGCCTTGTTGTTGTTTTTTCTGGGTTGGGTTTCTTTAAAAATGTTTGCTAAAAATAGCAAACAAAAATATGCTTTGCTAACTGATGTAGTATGGATAGATATGTTTTATTTTTTATTGTCTTCATAATTGTAATTCCACTAGCATCAATCATTCAATCAGGCACCTTCATCTCTCAACTGGACGGCATACATACAATAAAGTATCTTTAAAAAAATGCTACTTGCTGTTTTCCCTCATCTAGCTTATATTTTGATGTTGTGGATGGTGTGCCTCTATGCTATATGGTCTATGCTTTTTGTCTTAAGTTTGAAATGAAAACATTTGACATATGATCACAATATAATGCATGATTTTCGATCAACAGACTGAATGCTCATTAACCTTTTAGCAAAATGTATGAACTACAAGAGTAAGTCAGAAGAGCAGAAACATTCACAACTCTCACATTTGTACTTGGATGCTTTATCACTTTCCAAAATACTGTCAAGTGCTTCACCAGAGTTGCTCTACCTCTGATTCAGGGGTCTTTGACCTTTTTCACAACCAAAAAAACCCAACATATTGCATACAAGTGAATGCTGAATGTTTTATGCCTGGTTACATGCATAAAGTAGCCTACCATATTCATTTGCATATGATGCTTGCATTGCAATGCCATTTTCATAATATATTTATGTATTGATACTGCACTGTGTTTTCCTTGTAAATTTTTTTTGTAGGAGTTAAACTTTCGCTGAACTTTGCCTTTTGCAAAAATTAGTTTGATAACTGGCTGACCCTCTTCCCCTGGTTTAAAAAGTGGTTGGTAAATACTGGATTTTTAAATATTTTTCAGGTAGGTATCTTCTGTATTTTCTCCATGTCAGACAGATGGCCCAAATTACTTTTCTTGATTTTACACTATTATTTTGAAGGCTTGAATCACCAATTCACTGGGATAATGATTTGATTGAATAACAGTGGGCTATTCAGGAACTTTGTGTTTTGTTGTGTCAGTTTGCACTAAAAAGATCTGTCTAAAAATGTTGACTATTGTATCATGACAATAGAAGCAAGCGGGCTTGTAGGCTACCAATCATTAAAACTCAGTAATGTTAGACATGTATCCTTATCAGACCATTTCCTTTAATGTGTCCCATTATTCCCTGCTGGGGTATACATACATGCTTTGCTACTGCTGTAATTTACTGAAAATGTAAATATAGGTTAAGTAAGGAATAATTGACTCCGGTCCGTTGAATTATTAGAAAAACAATGCACACCAATTACACCTCGGGTGTGCATTATTTTTCTAATAATTCAACGGCCCGGAGTCAATGATTCCGCTTAAATGGTTACCACACCTCAAACATTGTTCAGATGTTGTATTTCAAGACTAGTGTCAGGTTGTTGTCCTTAAAACGCTCTTGTGTGTGGCACTACCGTTAATTTACTACCCATATATCTCATCCCAAGCCTCCGTTGCTAATTCCAAAACATAATTTAGAGCTAGTAACAGAGACTTGAGTTACTGAGAGTTACTGTAAGCAGACTATGAATGCACCGTTATTAGAGAGAGAGAGAGAGAGAGATAAGCGTGTGTGAATTAGGCTTCCTCAGTCTGTGTGTCTCTCAACAGTGTTAGGCAGCAGCTTATACTTATAGGCCTAGCGACGCCAGTGAGAAACGTCATGTAGCTTTTAAAGGTGCAATGTGTAACATTTTTGAGTATCTATTAACAGAAATGCAATATGACATCCATAACTGTGGTTTCAGTGGTGTATAAAGAACTTACTTAATAAACCGTTATGTTTTTATTACCTTAGAATGAGACATTTATATCTACATAACCGCGGGAATCCCCTTCTATGAAGGTCGACATATTGTGACGTCATGTTTCTACCGTAGCCGACAGCGAACAAACAGCGCTACAGAGCGCGTTTCATCACTACCTTGAAAGAGAAGCCGCAGAAACCTAGAAGCTAGCCATAAACACCGTGAGTAGTGACTTTTCACTTGTCAGTGGTGTAACATATGTAGTTGGACTGCATGTTTCTTGTAACTTAGTTCTTCTCCCTCGCTGTGTTATGGCTTTGCTATGTGGGGATAAATGTGCTGGTTACGTTCGTGAGACAGCTGATTAGTACTCTTGTCATTGACCGTAAAACAGTATGTTACAGGAATCACCAACCCGTCGATTGCGGTCGACAAGTCGATCTTGGAAGCATTTTAAGTCGATCGCGAAGAGTTTTCAAAATCAGAGAAAAAAAGCATATTGTGTGTAGTAAATGATGTCTAGGGGATGCGGAGGCGCGCGCGCTGTTACAATCATGTAATTTTTACCTCGCGCACCTTTGGGCTCATGCGGACGTGTCGAGTTTAAACAAGGCTTTACGCTTTAACCAGCTCAGCCACAGTAACAGCTCATATTAGCCAGCTAAACTTTTACCTCCCTGTTAGAAACAATATATAGTTTCATGTGGTTCTTCTCCCTCGCTGTATTATGGGTTTGCTATGTGGGGAGAAATATGCTGGTTACGTTTGTGAGACAATCAGCTGATTACTATTATTATATTATATATTAAGACCCTTGATCCTCACCTGACTATGGCTTTGTAAACTTTATCCATGATGTAGTTCATAATGGACTGTGGTACAGAAACAGTGACAATGTTACACACTCTTGGCTTACTCTGGCTATTCTCTGCTGTCTCAGACGATGATATGTTTGTCCCGTTTTAGCCACCGTAACTTCTTCGAAAGGGAGGGGTGAGCAGTGGGCTAAGCCCTTAGTGCAACTCGCAACCGAACCGCTAGATGTCGCTTAAAAATACACACTGCACCTTTAAGTTGCTAAACTATTTTACTGATAAAATCGTAATAATAGGCTACAATGTAATTGAGGTAAAAAACGTGGAAATAATTTGTCGTTTTTATCCTATTCTGCCCTACAAAGCAAAAAGGCAGTAACTGCATTTTTTGTCAAAAATTAGTTATTATCATTTTCATGACATTCAAGGCATCCTTTGTTATCTGACAAAACATCTTATCTCAAATGTGTGTCGTTTTGGAGAAAAATGTTAGTCGTTTGTACAGTAACTGCAAAAAGCCCTAGTGAAACAAAGCAAGAGTACAGTAACATCCATTACTGTGTTCTTATGTTTTACCTAACAAAAAATAACCGTGTTTCTGCGCAGTGTAGTTACTGTTGCCATGGTGAACACAGCTGATTTTCGGGCATCCTCACGGGACGATTTTAACATTTGCGATTTCACCCTTCTAACTTCCCCAAATTGTTCCCCTACCAAACTACCCCCCTCCCCTGAA
Organism: Tiaroga cobitis; assembly: GCA_030578255.1. Classification (NCBI taxonomy): domain Eukaryota; kingdom Metazoa; phylum Chordata; class Actinopteri; order Cypriniformes; family Leuciscidae; genus Tiaroga; species Tiaroga cobitis. The sequence continues at coordinate 25,977,688 of CM060607.1, read as the reverse complement.
AGAATGAAAAAAATATTCCAGAAAGAAAAAAAAAGGTGCAAGAGCTCAATGTAGTTTAGCGGTTACTATGATTTCCGCGATATAGCAGTTCAGTACACTTGAAATTAAATCGTGATAGACTACTGTGTGAATATTAAACCGCAATAATAGTACAATTTAAATACAAATCCTACATGTTCTGTGAATAAATGGGGCAGTCGACGCGCAGTTTCATTTAACACACACACACACACACGCGCGCGCTGAAGCACGCGTGACGCTCAAGCTGTTTTTTGCATATGAGGACACGACTGCATGAACTTACTCTCCAGACTCCAGATCCGCTCTTAAAGTCACTTTGTGAGCATTTAACCGCTTCATTTGAGAATAACTATCGTCATGTCATAAACACAGAAACAAAGGTCTTCACGGCAACCCGTCAAAATAAAAGTTCGGGTTAACTTGACAGAAATATAGGCCTGTTGTACAGTAGAATTTAGAAACGTCTCAATGTAATACTAACACTAATACAAATAAATTAAGATTAAAAACTAAATTTTTAATCAATGTTTTAATTTTAACAGTAAAGGTCATTGTGCAGCATGTTGTTTGACAAAAATTGTTTGTTTAATTTCATATGATTAAAATAAATGTAGGCTAATTAATAATATATTAGAATTTTAATATATTTTATTTGTAATATTCATAGAATATTTTTTAAATATTGTATTAGTTTAATAATAGTTTATAATAAAAGTTTCATGATTTCAATTAATTAGACATGATTTTTGATTACTAAAAATTTACACCACGTATCCGTAACACACCCGCTCCGCACCACTAGTTTCGCAACACAAACATGTTGAAAAAAAAATGTGGTCCAAATGGTTCCAATTATTTCAAATACAGTGTATCTAACACACCCAGAGCCCAAGTTGTGGCAAAATAGTCTTTGGAGAATCTGTAGTTACTGCCTTTTTCCTTGGTTTGGTGCCACGTTTTTGGTAAGTAGGCCTAATACAAAGCAAGAATACAGTAACTGCAAAATAGGGGTAAAATATCAAATTAAATATGAGGATTGATATGTACAAAGAATAAGCTAATATAAAGTCACAAAACAGCCACATGTCCAATAATCTACCTTCAACTACTTAGGCTGGATGACAGGATAACTTTAAAGTCATTTTTCTCTGTTCTGCACTCTGCGTAGTTACTGCCTTTTTGCTTTGTAGGGCAGTATTGTTTACTATATTTATTTGCTCGGTCAGTGTTGTTGTGGGATTTGGTTCTTTTGTTGTTGTAGGCTAGGCTGTAAAGACCTTTGAAATAACTGAAATCATTTGGCGAAGTGATTTGGAACTGTGATGCGGTCAAGACCTGGAACTACTTTAGCCATTTCCCTGAAAATAAGTGCACACCTTAGAACGTTCGTCAACCAATCAGAATCAAGGATTCAACAGAACTGCAGTATAAGAAATATCACAAACCTGTTCTTTCTCACAGTCTATAACCTGAGACTAAAATGTGAAGACCGTATTACCCCCTCAAATCATATAGTCAACATTTCATGCGTTTCCATAGTTACCATCTTGAAAATTGAAATGCAGCAAAAGTGAAGGAAAGGTCCACTCGAGACCTGCAATTTTATTGTATTTCCCTACACAGGAGATACAGAGAAAATCCTGGATAGGATTGGGCGTTTTGAGCCTGATGTTTTGGAAATGTAATAGCTTTGACCTATTGAAATTGGGACTTTTTTATTTTGTACAGCAGCAATTTCCCAGTGCTTGTCAAGTGACAGTAAGGAGATATTGATCTAGCAGAGGTTTTTCTCCTGCAGGGACAGCGCCTGTGAGGATTCTCAAATTCTTAATAATTCGTTCTCTGTCTGCACATGCATAAATGTGATAGGGTGAGACTTCTTCAAGAGATGCAGTTGAACTGAAGTCATTTGAATTCAATATCTCCAAACCTCACAAGGACTGTTTTATATGTTCATTGTTAGTTTTTTTCAATTTGTTCTGCAGCTAAAGTAGTGTAAATTTCTCTTTTTGCAATAGAGAAAAAGTTCAATGATTTATGTTTCTATATACAATTGTCAATAGATAAATTGATAGATAGACCATATATAGATAGGTAAATACAGTATAGCTAAAAATTGTATAGAAAGAGAGACTGTATAGATAGATGGGTAGATAATGTATTATGGATGGATGGATAGATATTGAATATAAAGCGAAACACTGTATACAAATAGGTAGATACTGTATAGAGATACTGGATGGATGGTTGAATGCATAGATACTGTATAGAAAGAGATAATGTATAGATAGATAGGTAGATAGACACTGTGATTCTGTATAGAGATAAATAGATACGTAGATATATGTACTGTGTAGATAGAGAAACTATATAGAGAGATGGATACTTTATAAATACTATAAAGATAGATATGGATACTGTATAAATACTATATAGATAGATAGATACTGTATAGAGATACTATATTGATAGATGGGTAGATGGATGCTGTACATAAAGAGAAATGCTGAATGGATGACATGAAAGACAGTTGATATTTTGTAGGCAAACTTTGATCGGAGTTATATTGTAGCCTACAGTATCTAGCAACAATTGTAAAGGACAATTACAAAGAGACAACAGTGTCGTTAGTATGCTTTAGTTGTGTCGAGAACTCTTACCCAGCAGAGGGCGCCAACAACAAACTTTATTATAAAAATGAAGAGAGAACAACAGCTGCCCACAGCTAAGTCCTCCACAGAGATGCTTTTCTTGGCCTACATTTTATAAGTGTTTTATATTCATCTGCACTGTCATCAAGATAAAATGTTGCCATAAGTGCAATAATGTCCTCGCAAACTGAACTTCTCAACTTTTACCGTTATAGGAGATGGAAAACTGAATAGATCCAAAACCACCTCGATGTTTTTCTGGAAATCTTTCAAATTGTCAGTTCATGCCACATTTACGTCAAAGCATGTGATGAATCCACATTATTGATTTCTTCTGGATGGGTTAGGGTTCTGTTGACGTGGGTGGCGTACAGCGTGCGCTGCCAAGATGGCTGGCACGACCGTCTGGCCCACGAAGCCGAGGGCACTGTAGCGGATCTTAGCGTATTCAGATGTCCTATGAAGCCGTCTGCCTGTTTGTTTATCAGTCTTTTCATTTGTCAATTTGCTGTCTGTCTGGGAACAGAAGAAGGTCAGGGAAGACTGCCAAACCTCCAAAATGACCCCGTTGACCAATAAAGTGGCAGAGCAAATACTCGGATCACAGATCAAAGATTACTGTGTTCCTGGCGGCATCACGGTCTGTGCACGATGTCTAGCGTACCTCCGTCAATTTAACATGAAAATTCGGTTATCATTTATTCATTCTCATGTTCTTCCAAACCTGTCTCAGCACGAAAGGAAACTTTTATATATATATATATATATATATATATATATATATATATATATATATATATATATATATATATATATATATATATATATATATATATATATATATACTTTACTAGTGCTTTCCATGCTATAACAATGAATGGGAGAAGCACATAAGCACCATAAAATATTGTAAAAGTAGTTCCTACTATATTCCAAGTCTACTAAAGCCATACCTTGAAGTTGTTATTCACTGAAAATCCAGTGAGCTCTTAACTAGTGATTTGTGAATGAATCATTCAGATCAGTTTTGTGAACTGAACAGTTGTAACTGAATATTGACTTACAATTATGTTTCTCTTACAGAGCTCTTCGGAAGATTTTTTACTACTTTTATGGGGCTTTTTTTGTGTCATTTTGGATATGAGTCATGTGGACTTGGATTACGGGAAGGTGAAATAATGACAGAATTCTCATTTTTAAGTAAAATATTTCTTTAAACCCCCATAAATGTTCAGAGACATCCTTGGTTTTCACAGGGAGTTTATCTGAAGGAGCCCCTGAAGGCATTTTAATACCATGACAGATCTCGACAACCCAAGGAAGCAGTCAGCCTTTCTGAAAGACAAGAAAAACAGGATTGTTCAAATATCAATCCTCTTATGGGTCTTTTAATCTGGCCTGCGACCCACACCCCCTCGCCACTTAAACGCATACGTACGCCCTCCGATCATCCCACCCGCTGGTTACTCCCCATTTTTGGACTGCACAGAGATCCGTACTGTACGTATGTCAACTAAGTTAGACATGCACACATCATTTATTCAGGCCAACTCCATAGTGGTTTATTTCTCTCGTGTGTGTGGCCAGAACAGACGGCCAAGACGATCCGTCAAACACATCGTCCATTGTATGCAGCCGCACAGAGTTTGTCTCTGAAAAGCGTCATGGTCTAAATCTACCGAGCATTGCCCTAAATCTGTAACCTTTACTCGTCTCCATGATCATGTTCACAAAGTGCGTTGCTTCGTGTTCTTCCAATGTAAATATCATGTTGGACCGTTCCAAAGGAATGGAGAGCCTGTTGATTTTGGCCCCGTGTCTGTGCGGCTCTGTGCTTGTTGTGATAGCTCTGATGCCATAAGAATTTTACAATGGCTCTGCTGTTTGTCTTTGCTGCTCCGTCACCTTAAAGCTGATGACCTCGCAATGGCCATATAGACTGCTTTAATCCAGAAAATCCTGTGTATTTGATGGTTGGCCGCAGAGTAGGCTCTTGCTTTCCTAGAGAATGTAATTGTCTCCTCAGAATGGACAGGCCTTATTCGCTGCTGTTAAGCTCAATAGTTCACATTGTAGAACAGTTGCTATTGTAGAAAGGTCACTGTGGCGCTCACTCACTCTCGCCAGACACTACAGCCTGACAAAAGCTTCTTTGATTGAGTTTTAGTGGTGAGCTCGGTAATCTAAGAGGCTTCAGACCCTTTCTGAAGAGGTCAGGGTTTATCTTCTTTCGTGGAAAATCATGAAAGAAAAATATTCTATTTGAATCTATTTTGCGGCCTAAGAAGGCATTCATAAGCCGTACAGTCTCTTTTTTTAGAAACTATGATATATATATATATATATATATATATATATATATATACAGGTGAAACTCGAAAAATTACAATATTGTAAAAAGGTCTTCATAAGCTGCAAGCCATAATCATCAAAATTATAACAAATAAAGGCTTGAAATATCTCACTTAGCATGTAATGAGTCTATATAATATATTAGTTTCACCTTTTAAGTTGAATTACTGAAATAAATGAACTTTTGCACGATATTCAAATTTTTCGAGTTTCACCTGTGTATATATATATACATTATAAATGAGATCTATGAGAATTTACTCTGTCTTCGTTTGGATTGAGATAATGACATAGAAGTAGGTATGCGTTTTGTTGCTAAGAGGTTGCTAGGATGTTAGTGGTTAATAGGGCATTTATGACGGTTGCCAGAGGTTACTGATCGAAGTGAAAAAATGTAAATTGGATTGCTTAGAAAAGTAGCACACTAAAACACTCTAAACAAGCCACGTGATTTGAAATCATTCATGCTCTGAAATTATGTCTGTACGAATGACAAAATAAATCTGAAATATAACTAAAAATATATATTTAACTTTATTAAAAAAAACAGTACTACATACACTGCCTGGTCAGGCAAATGCTTAAGAGTCAATGATTGGATCATAATTGCAATGATTATTATCTTATCCTATGATAGTTTCTATCATGTTAAATGTTTGGCATCAGTTCTTCTAATCTAAGAAGAATCTAATCTAATGGATGGATTGTGTAGCTTTTCATTTCTTAAACAAGCATGTAGGAAGACACATCATGGCTATATTCCAGGATGACAATGTCAAGATTCATCGGGCTCAAGCTGGGAAAGAATGGTTGGGAGGGAGCATGAAGAATCATTTTCACACATGAATTGGCACCTCTGAATCCAGACCCTAAATTCATTGAAATCCCTTGGGATGTGCTGGAGGAGACTTTACAGAGGGATTGACTCTTGCATTGTTAATACATGATCCTGACCAAAAATTGGTTCACCTCTTGATGGAAATAAATTTTGTGATGTAATGGCCATCGAGAGGTGGGTTACTTTTTTGGTCAAGATCTTGTATTGACACTACACTCTGTAAAGTCTCCTCCAGCACTTCCCAAAGACTTACATGCACTAACTGGCCACTTTATTAGGTACACCTTGTTGGTACTGGCCTTCAGAACTGTCTTCGTTCTTTGTGGCACAGATTCAACAAGGTGCTGGAAACATTCCTCAAAGATTTTGGTCCATATTGACATGATAGCATCACAGTTCTACCACATCCCGAAGCTGCTCTATTGAATTGAGATCTGATGAATGTGGAGGCCATTTGAGTTTAGTGAACACATTGTCAAGTTCAAGAAACCAGTTTGAGACGATTTGAGCTTTGTGACATGGCGTGTTGTACTGCTGGCAGCAGCCATCAGAAGATGGTTACACGGGGGTCATAAAAGGATGGACATGATCAACAACAATATGTTTACGTCAAATTCTAACCCTATACCATCTGAATGTCCCAGCAGAATTTGAGACTCATCAGATCAGGCATCTTCTATTGTCCAAATTTGGTGGGCCCATTTGAATTGTAGCCTGTCCTGATCTTTATCTGACAGGAGTGGCTCCCGGTGTGGTCTTCTGCTGCTATAGCCCATCTGCTTCAAGGTTTGACGTATTATGTGGTAAGAGATGCTCTTCTGCAGACCTCGGTCATAACGAGCGGTTATTTGAGTTAAGGACCGTTCGGTATTTATGGAATGGACCACCGGAGGAAAATAGGGGAGGGTCATGTCTTTTTATTCTTTGTTGAGGGGAGGGTCATCCAGCTTTTTTTATTCTAGGGGGAGGGTCACCCAACTTTTGTACTCATGAAAACTTGTTTGGTGAATAATTGTCCATGTAGGTCCATGTAGCTCTCTCAGTCTCGGCCCCCCATCGCTAGCAGATGGGTCGACCCAACAAAAATCAGATGCGAAAGATAAAGTCCAGTTTGGCGCTGTTTCATATCAGAACAGAACGCCAATGAAATGTTTACCCGGCAAAGCTTTAAAGTACGAGCAAATAATGAACTTTTGTGATTGCGAATAAGTGCAGTGTCCTGTGAGTGTAACTCTACCGCTGCATTAACATGTGATGTGAATGTATGTTGAGTTTTACAGTATTGGGACTTAAGCCTTGTTTATACGTTGGCCTGGCTCCGCAGCGCGAGCACCTCCCCAAACGGATGAGGCGTTTATACTTGACGCTCACCGTTGTACTATTCTTTGAAACGACAGGAGGCGACTCGGAGTCATTGCCCTCTAAACCACCAGAAATCAGCAGTGAGAAGAAGTAAGGTACACAGGTGAATGTTTATTTTAGTACACTTCACCAAAACCGCACTACAAAAGAATCGGGTAAAGCAGTAAACCTTGACATTATTACTTGTTACATTAGAACAAAATAAATGAATTTGAGAATATAGCCTATACAACTAAATTAACGATAACTTTATAGTTTCACTAAACATTTTCATTTAGTTTCGGTAACATTTTTTATAAAAGATGGACCATAATTAAAAGGGCTTATGTCTGCTATTGTAGGCTCATTTTGTACATTTAAGCAACTACTAGACGCACAAACTGGGTGCCGGTGTGATGAGACGTATATCCTCGACCAGATTCGGCTTGAAGTCGTGCATCTTCGGATGCGGAGCAGCGTGCAGTTAAAAAATCTGCCGTGCACACCGGCAAGCGAAATGGCCCCTTGTGCACCTTCGCACTCGTGCGGACGCGGCGAGTATAAACCAAGCTTGAGGCGCCAGAACTGCAGCGGATAGAATGTGGGCTGTAACACAATACTACCATATTTCTTCAAAAGCAGATCATGGAGACATTAAATCATCCACAATCAAAAATCGTGATTTCGCATAAGCACAAGTAGACCGTTGTCATGTCTGAAAATGAACACAAGTAACGGAGTTTACAAAACTGAATTGCACGCGTGCTACAGTGCTACATTTATTCATTGCACAGACCAATCTTTTCGTATGTCACACTGTACAGCCCTGTACTAGACCCTTTTTAATGAACGTTTGGTGTAGGCATAGAGATATCTGAACATCTTTGCCAAGCGCAAACCAGTACAGAAGTAATCAATAAATTATCGGGGAGGGTCATGCCTTTTTTCACAATCATTTTGGAGGGTCATAGAAAAATGTATCGCTGGTGAAGGGAGGGTCAAGTCTATTTTGACTAAAGATCTCAAAACTCCTCCAGTAGCCCCTTAAATAAAAAACGAACACTCCCTTGCCTTTCGATCTGCTCGAACCAGTCTGGCCATTCTCCTCTAACCTCTGGCATCAACAAGGCATTTTCGCCCACAGAATTGCCGCTCACTAGATATTTTCTATTTTTTGGAATTCTCTGTAAACCTTAGAGATGGTTGTGCATGGAAATCCCAGAAGATCAGCTGTGTGTGTGTGTCTGTGTGTGTGTGTGTGTGTGTGTATCTCTTCCTCTTGGCCTCCCTGTGCGTACAGTATATAATAAACCGCATCTTTAGCAGACTCCCCCTTCTCTCTGAGTTCTGCTGAACCTGTTGCACCTTGGTTCCCCGTGGCTGTGCTGACAGCTTTCTTGCCTCTTTGAATCTCCCCAGCCGTTTTCTATAACCCTGACCTCTCTTGGGGAGTTTATGGCCATTTTAGTGTCCAATATGTTTCCATTTCTTGGATGTACAACTTCCTTCCAATCCCCTTAGCTCTCGGCTCCCTCTTCTCATTTTGTCTCCTCTGCTGTCCTGCTCGACTCATGGTCCACTCTTTCTTTTCATCCCAATCCCCCCTCGGGTCCTTCCTCTGCTCACAGGTTAATCGTGATGTTGACTTACCAGTCCCACCCCTTCTGTTCCTCTTTGATCTTTCTTAAATGTCTTTTACACCTTGTTTGCTAGTCTCTGTGATGCGTTAATCCTTCTTATTCTTGCACATTAGTCAAAGTCTAGTCTTTGAAAGTTTGACTTTGAAAGACACTTTTCCAAAGGCCATTATGAAAAATGAGTAGGCCTACATTTCATGTATTTGGTCATGTTTACCCCTGGTCACTTCATGCATTTTCTCTGATCGGATAGGTATCCGATCGTAAGAAAATCATGTGTAAATGCCCTTTCGAAATATTTTCGATACAGATTTAAATACGATCACTCAAATCACTTCAGGAAGATTTGAGACGTATTCCAGACGAAACTGGAAGAGTGTAAATGCATCTGCTTGTTGAAACCACATACACTCACCTAAAGGATTATTAGGAACACCATACTAATACGGTGTTTGACCCCCTTTCGCCTTCAGAACTGCCTTAATTCTACGTGGCATTGATTTAACAAGGTGCTGAAAGCATTCTTTAGAAATGTTGGCCCATATTGATAGGATAGCATCTTGCAGTTGATGGAGATTTGTGGGATGCACATCAGGGGCACGAAGCTCCCGTTCCACCACATCCCAAAGATGCTCTATTGGGTTGAGATCTGGTGACTGTGGGGGCCATTTTAGTACAGTGAACTCATTGTCATGTTCAAGAAACCAATTTGAAATGAATTTAAACTCGCGGCATATTTATTAATTAATTTATTTATTGAATAATGTTCTTGTGTAAAAGGTAACATGCTAGTTTGCCGTTCCTGTATTATACATTGTGATACTTTTATTCCCCACTTCAGAGGAAAGGGTTCCGAGCCCCACCTGTCCCCAATCACCCCAACAAAATGTTAATAAACTAGGCTTTAAGTTTAACTGTTAAAATGTATTTTATTAACATCACATTTTAAAAACTTATCACATAACAGCATTAAAAACTTTCAAATAGAGAAAATGAAAGTGCAATTATATTACCACTTTGCATGAAATAAGACTCAAAAGTAGGGTGAATTGCCCTAATGTGGGACATTTTTTGCACTTCAGACTTCTGTGACATATTGCGATGTGTAACCAAAACATTAAATCCACACCTAATACCATTTTAAAAACCCCAGTATGTGTCCTAATCACATCAAAAGAGAAAATTCAGATAACCCATTCATAAGAGAAATTATAGACATATTAGTGCTCTTATTGCAAGTTGTCATGAAATAATCTGCAGCTCCCTAATGTGGGACAGTTGTTTCCCCAATGTGGGACACTGAAAAATCTATGAAAAAATACCAAAAATCACATTGATACATGTAGAATAGTAAAATCTTATTTTATTTTAGATTCTCTCTTAAATCTTAGTTAGTAATTGTCTTTGTTATGAATGAATGAAACATGTAAAATAACAAAATCTTTAGTTATATTATCCATTTCCAGTAAACCAGTATCACAATCCATAAACAAGACCATTATATCAGTTATAGTGATGCATTTGTAAAACACCTAAAAAATAAACAGATAAACTTTGGACCAAAATAATTTGGTATAATTACAAACAAAAAATAAATGTACAATTGTTTCTGTTTCCTCGTTACCAAAACAGCATAATGAAGAAACCCCTTCTTTAAACTTACTGATAAAATCATTACAATGGATAATATCTATTTATTATTTTAAAGTGAGTTTCTTTGACTTATTTATTAGGAATTACATATTTATTAATATCTGACCACAGATTCTGAAAAAAGGTCATAGAAATCCTGTTTCCATTTCATCAATGCCTTGGATGAAACATTTTTTCTTTAGTTAAGATTTGTCTAATATAAACATTATTCATATTGTTATTAAAAAAATAAAAAATAAATGTTTAAAACATGCCCCACCACACATTTTTGACTCATTGAAGTACTGTCCCACATTAGGCTGATCATACTGTCCCGGATTTGGAAACCACATTTCCACGATAAAAATATAAAATATATAGTTTATACACATAAAGTTACACTATGTTTTGATGGACAAACATTTCATACGCATATTAGGCTAAAAAGTAGCAGGATTGCTTTGTTTAAAATCTATATAACTCCTTAACATCAAATTTGTTAAAACTCTATGTCATTAACCTTCGGATGGTCTTTACACAAGGTGTCTCCTTTTTGATGATTACTCCACCCTCAAATATGATTGGACATTTGATAGGTCATGTGATTTTGATCACATGACACCACAGCTTTGTCTAACCCATAGTTTCAATGTCATTCATGCATTTATGGGGGACCTACAAACACTAAACCTTAGGTGTCCCACATTAGGCAGTGTCCCACATTAGGGCAATTCACCCTAGATAAAAAAAATTGTGTTTGGATTTAGCCTCTGATTACATCAAATTCAGAAACAGAAAATACAAGTGTGGACTAAGGTTAGTTGTGCTTTGATTCATTTTGTCACTTTGCAAACTCCATGCAAAAAGAACAAAAAAAATAAAAAAAATACTAATAATAATCTCAAATTGAGCCGGAGGGGGTAAATTCCTAATAATGTACGTATTTTTTTAGGTATTTTTTTAGGCGCATACAGCTCAACTAACGCGATCGTTATAAAGGTGTTTGAACAACAAAACACATCCACTTGTTGAAAATCGGAAGATCAGATGCTATAGCTAACAAATTTGTGAAATTTTTAATAAAAAAGGAAATAAAAACCAACAATGAAAGATCGTTGTCTGGCAGCTGCCTTTCAGTGTCCTTTTCATCTTTCCATCCGTCAGTGACAATTTTGATTGGGGGGGCAATGGGGGGTCCTGGTCCTTTCAAGGGGGGTCTCATGAAAAACCAACAAAAAAATACAGTGGACACGGCTAATAACTTCATATTACTGCTACTTAACAACAAAAACAACACAGCATATCAACTACTTTGTTTTTAATTAATTAATCAATTGCATTTTGCAAACAATATGCTTGAATTTTAATTGCCATTGCCACACCCATGACAGAAAGCATATTTACAAAATAGTATCTATTATTGTCATGCTCTCACTACCTTTTGATTGCCCTACTTCTGTCCAGTCTCCTCCTGTCTTCTTCTCTGCCATTTGCCCTCACGGGAATAAATTACATTTTTTTAAATATATTAAAATATAATTGTTTTAAATTCCGTTACAATATTTTATAATATTACAGTTTTTTTTATCAAATAAATGCATCCTTGGTGATCCACAAGAGACTTTCAAAAACATAAAAAATATTACATAGCCCAAACTTTTGAACAGCAATGTACCTGCTACCTAACAGTGTTTAATCTGTGTCATAAAACAGATCATCTCTCATTCCTTTTTTCAAGCATCTCTCTGTCTAATTGATGTCTTTGAAATATGAAAATTTCGTAAATTTTTTCTCTTGTGCCTGCTGAAGTTGTAGCTGTAATTACAGAATTGTCTTGAATCAGGATTGAAATAGGCTACTTATTGATAGCCTACTCACAAAAAAACTAAAGTTTAAAGGGGTTGGTATAATGCCCTTTTCATACGATGTAAAATAAGTCTTTGGTGTCCCCAGAGTGTGTATATGAAGTTTTAGCTCAAAATAGGCTACGTAGCCGGTACCCCACAGATGTATATATAGCATGTTAAAATTGACACTTTTTGAGGAGACTGGATATAATGAGTGACCAGATCCATGCACACTGTAAAAAAAATTACGACAGGCAAAACAAAAAGCCACAGAATAGCCACAGAAAAGCCACACTTTTTTGACACAGAATAGCCTATTCAAGCCACTGATACTGTTTGAATCACGAGCAACTAAAACCCCTGGATGCTAGCTGCCCCTGCGATCCAAAAGAACGACGCGGGTATGATTTTAGTTGAGGCTGTCTTGGTTTCTCGGCTGGGCCATGGCTTAAATCCCCCGTTAAATCCACTCAGCCGCCAGGATTCCCACCATCCGTGCCCGCTGTTGCGTAGTAGCTCTTGCGGGCTCGCGGGAGCGCCTTGAACGCAATGACGCAAGCCGCAGCGACGGCTATATTAGCTGGATCTGATTTTTGAGGGGGTCATGACCCCCGTAACCCCCGTGCAAATTACGCACATGATGGATCCATGTTCTCATTCTGTTTACGCCAAATTCTGACTCTACCATCTGAATGTCTCAACAGAAATCGAGACTCATCAGACCAGGCAACATTTTTCCAGTCTTCAACTGTCCAATTTTGGTGAGCTCTTGCAAATTGTAGCCTATTTTTCCTATTTGTAGTGGAGATGATTGGTACCCGGTGGGGTCTTCTGCTGTTGTAGCCCATCCGCCTCAAGGTTGTGCGTGTTGTGGCTTCACAAATGCTTTGCTGCATACCTCGGTTGTAACGAGTGGTTATTTCAGTCAAAGTTGTTCTTCTATCAGCTTGAATCAGTCGGCCCATTCTCCTCTGACCTCTAGCATCAATAAGGCATTTTCGCCCACAGGACTGCCGCATACTGGATGTTTTTCCCTTTTCACACCATTCTTTGTAAACCCTAGAAATGGTTGTGCGTGAAAATCCCAGTAACTGAGCAGATTGTGAAATACTCAGACCGGCCCGTCTGGCACCAACAACCATGCCACGCTCAAAATTGCTTAAATCACCTTTCTTTCCCATTCTGACATTCAGTTTGGAGTTCAGGAGATTGTCTTGACCAGGACCACACCCCTAAATGCACTGAAGCAACTGCCATGTGATTGGTTGATTAGATAATTGCATTAATGAGAAATTCAACAGGTGTTCCTAATAATCCTTTAGGTGAGTGTATGTAAATTTTACTCCTCCAAAATGGTAAACAAAATATACGTGTAAGAGCATGTTATAGGTTATATGACATGTTGTGGGCAGATTTGACAGTGCTACTGCAACACAAAACGCCGCAGGGGAGTATCTGAGTATCTCGTCCGCAAGCCAACATGAAAACTGCCGCAAATGAAAAGTCGCAGACTCTCAACACACAATCATCTTCATTAAAAGTATGATCTTTGATCTTGAAGCTTTCATTGACGTGAATTCCGTTAAATTAGCATATAGTGTGGGAATCGAAGATCGGATTTATTTTCATTTTGCGGAGACGCGTGCATGTGGCCAAGTGTAAATGGAACAGTTTTAACAAATCAGATAGCTATCTGATCAGTAAAAACACATGAGGTGACCAGGCGTAAACAGGCCCCTAAATGGCTGGACGCCAAATGAATAAACATGTACACATTAAATATTACTTATTTGAGTTATTCTATAATTTTAAATGTAAAGTATATTATTTACAGTACAGTAAAGCTTCCTCTCTAAGAAAAAAAAAACAGCTCCATTACAATGTGGAAAACAATTGGCCTAGCAACATGGTCGGTTCAAACAGAATGTGTTTTTGTATTTTAAAACACAGGATGTATGGCAGTGCAATGGAAAAAAAGCAAGGTCTCAAGAAAAGTAATTTTTTTATTTCTTGATTACATAGAAAACCGATGGAAAAACAGCACAGTGGAATGCAAATACGCGTTCTGTATGAACGGACCCTGACACCACAACAAGGTTTGGACTCACTCAAAAAAACCTTTTTATTTCTCTCACGTCATTTTTATATTCTGTACAATATATTCTGTTCTTTATAGTTGCACATTCATGTTTCTATCTTACAAACACTCATTCTGAGTGTAGTATTGATTGAATGTTTGCAAGGCTGCTCTGTAGCCTATAATCTGCAAGCTTTATTTCTGTTGCACTGCAAGTGAATTGTATTATAATGATATGATTCCCAATTGCTCTCAGACATGAAACTTAAAAAGATTTTGAAAAGTCAGACAGCCTTTTGTTAATGATTGAGAGTTTTTGCAATATCCTCCAGGTGGATGAAGCTCTTTGATTTGTTCAGAATGTTAAATGAAGTGCATCAACAATTCAGATTACAGTTGTCCAATCAGAAACGGTATTCTAGAGCAAGTGTTGCCCATGCGAGCGCTTGCAAGATGTATTTCAATAGAGACTCAAAACACTGTCTCTATTGTATTAAAGCTTCATGCAGCAAGATATAATCACCCACAATTCCTGTCCACTCACTCAATATACTGTCATGCCATTCAAGTGTGAGACATTAATTGTCGTAAACTCTTTAATTGAATCTTTCTCTTTCATTCTTTCTATTCATTTCCTCCATTCTCTCACGATTTGTGTCTAATGTTGTCCTGACACAGATTTTGTTATGACAGTGGCTTGTTTATTGCCTGTAATGATAAACAAAAGCACAATAACATATAATGGTTGCTCTTGAAAAGTCCTCAAAGTTTTCTGAAAGCTCAGCTCATGGGAACCACACTATGGGTGCTTTTTCCAATGGCTTTTTTCGGTCACATGTCCAGATATTTATATTAATTAATTAATTAATTAATTAATTAATTAATTAATTATTATTTATTTTTAGACCAGTGGTTCTCAAACAAGGGAGTGGGGTCTGCAGTAAACTCAAGGGGGCCCTCAAGATAATTCATGATTTTTTTAAAAATAAATTTTATTAAAATAAGCATTACACTAAAAAAAAGGTTAATTGGCATTCTATAGACTATCTAGGGTTTTTGACTCGATTTCAATTAACCCTTATGCCAAAAAGGTTCTATTTAAGGAGACATTTCTTAAATGATTGCATAAAGGGCACCTATTATGCCCCTTTTCACAAGTGATGTAAAATAAGTCTCTGCTGTCCCCAGAATGTGTATGTGAAGTTTTAGCTCAAAATACCAAACAGATCACTTTTTTACAGCATGTTTAAATTGTAATTTTTTTGAGGCTCAGAAAGACATGACTTTTTAGTGTGTATCCCTTTAAATGCAAATGAGCTGCTGCTGCCTCAGGGGGCGGAACCTCACGGGCTCGGGCTCTGTCAGCGAATTACACAAAATACTCATTACAACTAACAGTAAACACATATATCACACCTTTTCAGCTGGTGCTAAATAAACTGGTAAACTTTATATCCGTAAAACGACTTGATGAGCTGTCATAAAGTGTGTGCTCTCACTTTCATTTCTGCCATGATCATAAAAAAAAAACCTGCTTTGTACTGACCCTCATTCACAAAGCAGTCCGGTGTGAAATGATTCGAGCAGACATAAGCATTTTCTTCTAAAACAAAATTAATCCACCTCATCTTCAGCGGCTGGCTCAGATTTCTGGAGTAAATAGAGAGAGCTATGTGGATTAATACATACAGCTACACAACATCTGCAATGTTTGGGAGAAATTCTCGTTAGTGCAGCAATGGCGGATGTGTACAACTCTCAACTCGCTGTGAACTCAATCAGGGCGGTTCTGTGTTAAAGCGGCAGTGTCTTTCATGGAAGGGGCCTGTGGCTGAAAACAGGTCGTTGGGAGACACTGCTTATGATTTATGGGGATAAAAGTGGGTGGATTTTTTATCATGGTAGGGTGTTTGTGTAGGCCTACACACACTGACAACACACATTTATGTCCAAAGTGAATTGCATGATAGGTCCCCTTTAATACTTTAATACACCTTTAATGTTTAACCCTCTTGTGCTCTTCGTGTAAAAGAGTCATTTTTTTACCCTCTTCGGTAAAAAATGACTGATTTATATATATATATATATTTATATTTAAATGCAATTAATGTACTATTTTAGTTCTATAATGTTTTATTTAATATTTGTATTTTTAGGAGATTTTATGGTACTAAATTATATTTAAGCAGTAGTTATAATCTATTTACTCACTTTTTAATTATAGACCTGAAAATGCCCTGGAGCACAGACTTGATCTCTTTTTAAAGACAGCTCTTGGTAGATTTATTCTGAATTGAAAAAAAAAAAAGTTTTAAAAAGTGAACTTATAGTTATGTAGTTATAATTTTAGTTTATTGTTATGGAAAATGCACAAAAATACTATTTTAAATGTTTAAATTAAATATATATTTTCCAAAACATAAGAATATCAAAGCCATATATCTAAACAAGTTGTTTTACAAATTTGAGTATGATATCTAAAAAAAAGAGCTTTCAGTAAGATTTAGTTTGGATGCATTAATAAAAAAAGTCCACTAGATTAAATTTGTTTCCTGCATTCATTTCCTTGAAGTTACAAAGGTTGAGAACCACTGGTCTAGACTAGAGCTAGGCTATATCATTCATGATGTAATACTGATGTAATTTAATGAAACATTGTAGATATGCACTTTTAAGATTATTACAATTGATCTTTTGTTTTATTTACTTCTCACGTGAACTAACTGATGAATAAACATGTTTACAAATGCACGTAAAGGGAACATTCAGACCCTTGGTACACTTATTATTTTCAGCAACTGCAGTGTTTTGAAATGTATCAGTGTCAGCACTACTGATATTGACTTTTAATAGCTGTCTAGGAGGGGTCAAAGTCAGCCTGGCTATATGAGCGGAAAGGTTTTTTAAGCCTTACACCTCTATTATGCAACATTACTATCTCTCTTGCTCTCTGTCTTCCCTCCTCTTTTTCTCTTGCAAAACAGACTGGATTTTATTTAGCAAGATGTATGATAAATAAAGATATCCGAATAACTTTTGTATTTTTTTTGTACATTTAAACTGTTTGTCAATTTTTACTGAACAAAACAAGAGGTTTTAATCGTATGGCGCTGCCTTGCATATCATCTGCCGTACTTTAATCTTTAATTTATTAATTTAAACAGTTCTTATTTATGTTATTTTGGTTTTACAGAAATAGAAGGGAATTTTGGTTTTACAGAAATAGAAAGGCACTTCGAATTACATATACTGACTTCCAGAACTAACCATCTGAATTTAAAACAAGCTCTAAATGTTATTCTACAGAAGGACACTTATGTTAAGAACCGAAGGGCAACCTGACCCCACATTTAATCCTTTAACCATTGATGTCACCTGGACATAATCCAGTCTCGGACAAAAAGGCTCTCACCCTTTATACAAGCGAGTTTTGGTTGAGAACATAATTTTGTTCAAAGGTAAAAATGGGTAATCCCTTCAATACTGTGGTAAACGATTATATCTAAAAAGAAAAATAGCCATATTATGGATTTGGATTCACAGACGCAATTGTCCAATAAAGCTAGTTTAGAGAAAAGCCTGAAGTGTCAGTCACTGAAAACTCTCCCATTGACAATATTAGTATTCATGGAAATCAGAGAATATCGACCATCACTCTTGAAAATAACCCAGACAGCGACATAGTATCGGCCCAGATCCGGCCCACATCTGGTCCGACACTATTGGCGCTTTTCCACTACACAGTACCAGCTCGCCTCGGCTCGGCTCGGCTCGACTCGACTCGACTCGACTCGACTCGCCTTTGTTTGCTTTTCCACTGTGTAAAAGTTGTACCTGTACCTGCTTTCGGGTACTTTTCTTCGTACCACCTCCGGCGAGGTTCTAAGCGAGCTAAGGCGATACTAAAATGTGACGTGAAAACAATGCCGACTGCTGATTGGTCACAGAGAATCTGCGTCATCATTGCACGCGCCAGATGGAGTATCCAGAATAAATAACCCCGCCATTTTTAAATAGTTTGGCCAGAGTTACTAAACTTACTACTATTATTATGGCAACTCGGAAGAATACGCCGTGGTCAAACGAGGAGGTGCAGACTTTCCTTTGTTTGGTTGCCGAAGAGAGGATCCAGCGAGAGCTTGATGGGGCAACGAGGAACGAAAGGCGTCGCTATGACGACCGGGTACTATTTGTGGCGGTACTTTCTGCAATGGAAAACGGAGCGAAAAGGGAGCCGAGTCGAGGCGAGCCAAGGCGAGTCGAGTCGAGTCGAGTCGAGCTGGTACTGGTAATGGAAAAGCGCCAAATGTTGCTGTCTGGAAAGGTTACAGTACCCTCTAGCTAGAAAGAAAAACATAAATCAAGTCCTATTGGTGCTTTAGGGTGTATTCACACCTGCCTTGTCTGGTTCGATTGAATCGAACTCTAGTTCGTTTCCCCCCTTGGTGCGGACCTTTTGGGCAGGTGTAAATACAGCAATCGAACTTGGGTGCGGACCAAACAACCGAACCGAGACCCAGCAGAAGAGGTGGTCTCGGTACGGTTCCAAACGAACTCTGGTACGGTTCGAATTTCTGTCCAATGAATGAATGACCTTAAGCACACGTGTGGTTTTGCTTACAAATTTTGGTTCACTTGCAAAAAGAGCAGTGTGAAAGCGAACCGTACAAAAAAAAAAAAAAGAAAAAAAAAAAAAAGATTTGGTCCGGACCAAAGCAAGTGAACTATCGGACTTTCCTGGTGTGAATACACCCTTAAAGACCCCAAAAACCAATATGTTGATCTGAAGAATCATCAAAACCCTTTTTTAGTATCCAAAGAACCATATAGCAACTCCAGATTTCCAAGACCTAATGAGGAACCTTTATTTTTACAAGTGTAGGCCTACCATTAATACAGTTAAGAATATGTGGCGGCACATCACCACACATTTACTGACTCGGAAACCCTGAGTTTTGGCCTGATACAGCTGTCTTGTCCAGAGACATGTTTGGCCTCAAACCAACAGCCCTAACTAGCCATTTCTCTCAAGCTGGGAGGCTTTAGCATTACAGCCAAAAGGTGTTATGGATGGATCTCTTGATTCCTGCTTTTGGCAGAGCAGCGCATATTTGCCTACGTCCCATGAACAGCTGTAGGATAAAGAACTCACTATTAAAAACATGAAATCTGGGTGGAATTCCCCTTTACGTAGTTAATTTGGTAACTAGATTTATATCGGCACAGGCATGACTTAAGTAAAGAATGGCTAAGCGCAAGAGTTATGGCTTTCTCATATTTTATCTAAGAAACTCGAAATCCAATAGATATTCAAAGCTACACACCCATTGTTATTGCACAGTTATTAAAGCACATTTATTTGCCATTTGAAACGACTATATTGTAATGGAGTAATATATGTGTTTGCAATAAAAAGTATTTAAAGAGCAGCACAGATTTATGCAGTATTGAATGCACTGCAGTAACATGCCAACATGATCTCATGAGGATACGTGTGTATTTTTACGTAAAGTGTAGCCTAGTTCTATCATACACATACATTTATTTACGTTTTATACACGCAGAAACGTCAGTATACGTGTATAAAACACTAAAACGTAAAACATTTACGCATTGACAGCACAAAAACATAATTTACGTATTTACGTATGAACAAATCTACCGACGTACAAATTTGTACGTATTACTATTTATGCATATTACAATCGTGGCATTAATGTTTTGACTCTATTGCATTCAAATTGCATTGTCTTATCAATTAAGTTTTCAGTAGCATTTATTAATATAATAGGCCTACTCATAAATATGAACATTTTGCTCGTTTCGCCTGCATGGTGTTAAACAAGAATACACTTTAAAACCTTAAAAATAACTTCTTTACTCGTTTAACCATTTTGTAATATAGTTTATTTACCGTGAGACACAAAAAGCGTTTTCTCCTATAAAACACAACATAAATTCACAAAAGACATAAATTTTATTTTGATGTAATTCAAATCTTTAGAATCCATACGTTGTTTGCAAGAAACAGATCCAAATTCAGCCTTTTATCCAGTGATCTTCATCTTCATTTCTCAGCAGCGACCGTACACGTCAAATCCCGCGATGGTGATGAATTCAAATTCAAAAATTGCGCCCTCAAGAAGCGTTACGTCATGTTTTACGGCAGTGCTGTCAAACGCTCAATAGGCTTGTTTGAGATGAGCAAAATCTGCGCAGAACCGATCACAGGTGATCAGCGGCAGATGCATACCGGTTAGAAATGTGTCCGAGTGCGGTCCGCCTTGCTCTGATGTCATGTCGACGTATGTCAAAAAACGCATGTGACGCACGTGTCGGATTCTGCAGTCGCGCGCAGTTGATCTTCACCGACTGCGCTGATCAAGTACGATGGGAAACGACTTGCTGCCGACACAGCTTAATGCTCATTTAAACAACCGTGATGTATTGTTCTCTTTTAAAATGTTTGATTTTAAACGTACAGTATGTAATTTTTGGCCACCAGGGGGCACTCCATCTAAATAATAACAAAATACGTACTTTGATGACGTCGGGAAAGAGCGTGGGCTCACAGGAGTTGTTGTCGCTGTCAATGACAACCAGCCCTCTGCTCTGAGGGAGAGAGAGAGAGGGAGTGCGGGAACCAGCGATGCGATGTTCATTGGAACACGCGCGATCTGTCATTCCCCACATTCCTCACTCATTCTAACAAGGTATTTTGATAATCACGTCTTTTCGAACAGGGCGATATATGAATTATCAGACCCCTATTGAATCAATATTCCATCTAGCTAGTATTAATAGATGTTTAAAAAACACGGTCACCTTTCGTTAAAAATATAGTTACGTTTATACTATGATATCGAACAAGATAACGATAGTGAACTGCATATGAAGCTACTTTCTCAAGGCTATATATAGAACAAATATGAATTTACAGTTTGTCATGAAGCTCTCTACATTTTTTAAATGCAACCCTCCAGTTTACCCATGTCATGCTTCTTCTCCTGTCCCAAACCCTTCTCGGGATATATTTTTCACCCGTACGTTTGGTAGGGTGACCATATTTTGATTACCAAAAACCAGGACACTCGCCCAGCAGTTTTTTTGAAAACCAGGACATTTTCATCACTTTATTAAAACAGCCAGGACGGCCAGGACAGAACGTGAAAACAGGACATATCAGGACTGTTGGTCACCCTAACGTCGGCAGCAGCAGAACGTGCAGGCAAAGCGTAATCGTGGTTCATAACTTACAGGGCTGCCAACTCTCACGCATTCAGCGCGAGACTCACGCAATTGAGCCAATTCTCATGCTCTCACACCACAACCCCGATTTCTCACGCTGAAGTGTCAACCCGGTCGGTCAAAGCCAGAAAGATGAGTTTATCTATAGATCTACCTGTTGAGCCACTCGTGATCGATTAGTTTTACCGCAAATTAGTTTAAATATTGTGACGAGCGTCCTCAGAGAAAGCAGCGTCGCCCTGGCAACCAACACAAAACACCTGCACGTCCTCATCGCCGGCTGATCGGTCACAGCTGCTCCCAATCAGCCCACAGCCACATAAGCAGCACATGCTTAGCAAACAGACAGACGCTAGTCTTCAACTGAATGAAAGCGCTGGTCTAACCTTTCTCTCTGTTCTCCCCAGAAAGCAGCGAGTGACCGACAGCCCATCGTTTTGGAACACGTTTTGGACACCCACTTTCGTTTGGATTGAACACTGAAGAGCACTTAAAGCACCAGCCACCACGCACCAGCTTACCTTCTTTCACCAGCTTTTGTTTGATTGTAAATAAATCCACCCTCCGGGGCCTTTTCACGAAGCCTGCCTTGTTGAGTGATTCTTTACCCCGTGACAGTGGTGGAGAATGCGGGCAAGTTCATGATGAATCACCGACAAGTTCATCGCCCCAACCCCTAATTTTTTCCTTTTTTTTTTGTCTGTGCACTACAGGTGGCGGAAAGCGGTGCGCTCGTCCCCGCAATGGAGGAAATATTACAACGCCTCGCTGATGTGAGCATCCGCCAGCAACAAATCGTGGAACATCTTGCCACTTGCCAGGGCAGGACGGAGGAAGAACTCACCGCTACCTGATCCTCGCGCCCAAGCAACCCGCCTGCTGTCGAAGATGACCGCTGATGACGACGTGGAAGCCTTCCTGCAGGTCTTTGAAACCACCGCTCAGTATGAGGCATGGCCCGAGGACGAGTGGGCACGCGCGCTGGCACCCCTCCTCACCGGAGAAGCCCAAAGGGCTTATTTCTCACTTCCCCGTGCGGCCGCCGAAGACTATAACGAAGTCAAGCGGGAAATTTTGGCGAGGCTCGGCCTCTCATCCATCTGCGCCGCCCAGCAGTTTCAGGAATGGGAGTTCAAGCCCCGCGTGCCAGCCCGTGCCCAAGCAGCCGAGCTCAGCCGCATTGCTCATCACTGGCTCTTGGAAGGGAACCCCACCGCAGCTCAGGTAGCGGAATGAGTGGTGGTCGATCGGCTCCTCCGCGCTCTACCCCGCGCACATCGACAAGCGGTTGGGATGAGGAACCCTACCAACACCCTGGAACTCGTGGAGGCGATCGAACTGGCGGATGCCATCCATCACCGCGAGGCTGGGGACCGAGCGCCGCCGTTTCCCCGGAGGGTGGTCCAGGAGCGACGCCCGCTCGAAGGGACCCCACGACCAGTCAGCAGGCCGACGGTTCCCCCACCGCGAGATGAGCCCATGCCCAGCGCTGAACCACCGTCACCCCCGCGAGCGTGGTTGGCAGGTTGCATCGTCCACCAGCATGTACCATCGGGAGCCCCCGAAGCAGATGTGATGGTGGAAGGGAAACGTTTCCGGGCCCTGCTGGACTCAGGCAGTGCGGTCACCCTAATCCAGTCGCGGTTGTGCGCCCCCCGAAGCGGCCAGAAGAACTTCCTGCCGATTACCTGCGTGCACGGAGACACTCGCCAAGTACCGTCCCGTAGAATCACTATCTCGTCACCCCAAGGCACCTGGCCGGTGGAGGCTGGCCTGGTGAAGGACCTGCCGGTGGCCGTACTGCTTGGGAGAGATTGGCCCGGCTTCGACAGACTGCTCACCCCCGCTACTCAGCCTGCCAGCCCAGAGGGGAACCGTCAAAGACGGAGACGGCCTCGTGGACCCCGCCGCCGACCGGCCCTGCTCGCCTCAGACAGCGGGAGAGATGGTGAGTCCCCCTCCCAGATGACTAATCTGTTTTATGATGTATACCAACAGGCTGCTGGAGGGGGCTCCTTCGCTAAGGAACAGCGGGAGGACGATCGGCTCAAGCACTGTTGGGCTCAGGTGCGAGTCGTTGATGGAAAAGACGTCCTCCCACGGCCCCATCCTCTCCCGCATTTTGTCGTTGAGAATGGCCTGCTGTACTGTGTCGCTCAGCGGAGCGGGGAGGAGAAGAAATTGCTGGTTGTACCCCGAGCTAAGACCGAAACCATCCTGGAGCTGGCACATTCCCATCCCATGGCACGTCACCTCGGGGCAGCCAACACCACTCAGCGCATCCGTGACCGCTTCCTCTGGCCGGGCCTAGAGGCCGAAGTGAAGCGGTTCTGCCAAGCCTGCCCGGCCTGACAGGTCACGTCGCCCAGGACCCCACCCCCCAGCCCGCTCATCCCACTGCCGATCATCGAAGTGCCCTTCGAGCGGATTGGATTGGAAATTGTGGGGCTGTTGCCAAAGTCTGCCCGGGGACACGAACACATCCTGGTAATCGTCGACTATGCCAACCGGTACGCAGAAGCAGTCCCCCTGCGTAAGGCCACCGCGAAGTCCATCGCCCAGGAGCTGTTTCTGATGGCCAGCCGGGTCGGCCTCGCCCAGGAGCTGTTTCTGATGGCCAGCCGGGTCGGCCTCCCCTCGGAGATCCTGACTGACCAGGGGACCCCGTTCATGTCCCGGCTGATGGCGGATCTCTGCAGGCTGCTACGGGTGAAGCAGTTGAGGACCACAGTCTACCACCCTCAGACGGACGGACTCATGGAGAGATTCAACCAGACCCTCAAGCAGATGCTTAGACAAGTGACGGCGGAGGATAAGCGGGATTGGGACCTTATGATCCCCTACGTGCTCTTTGGGATCCGCGAAGTTCCCCAGGCCTCAACTGGCTTCACCCCCTTTGAGCTCCTGTTCGGCCGTCAACCACGTGGGCTCCTGGACGTCGCCAGGGAAGCTTGGGAGCAGCAGCCTGCCCCTCATCGCACTCTCATCGAACATGTTCGACAGATGAGAGAACGGATCGATCGAGTGATGCCATTGGTCCGGGAACACCTCAGCAAGGTCCAGCAAGCGCAGCAACGCCACTACAACAGGGCAGCCCAACCACGGGAATTCCAGCCCGGAGACCGCGTCATGGTCCTGGTCCCCAGCTCCGCCTGCAAGTTCCTGGCCTCCTGGAAAGGGCCATATACGGTGGTGGAAAGGATTGGACCAGTCACGTACCGGCTGAGGCAACCTGGTCGACGGCAGGCGGAGCAACTCTACCATATCAACCTCCTGAAGAAGTGGGTGGGGACGCGGGACCAGCTGGCTGCCTTGAGTCTCGCTGATCCCGTGGTTGTTGACGTCAATCCTCATCTCTCGGCTGCCCAGAAGGTGGAGCTGCAGCACCTGGTCAATCAGTTCCAGGATGTGTTCTCTTCTCAGCCCGGGCAGACCAGCGTGATCCAGCACGACATCAAGACACCCCCAGGAGTCATCGTCAGGCAACGGCCCTACCGTATTCCGGAAGCTCGTCGGCAGGCTATTGAGGAAGAGATCCAACAAATGCTGAAGTTGGGGGTAATTGAACCATCCCGAAGTCCGTGGTCCAGCCCCATTGTGATGGTCCCAAAGCCGGATGGCACCCTCCGCTTTTGTACCGACTTCCGCCGCCTGAACGAAGTCTCCGAATTCGACGGGTACCCTATGCCTCGGGTCGACGAACTGCTGGACCGCCTCGGAAGGGCCCGGTACATCAGCACCCTAGACCTCACCAAGGGCTATTGGCAGGTACCACTCTCTGAAGCTGCTAAGCCGAAGACTGCCTTCTCGACTCCCAGTGGCCACTGGCAGTACCGGACCCTTCCCTTTGGCCTGCACGGGGCCCCTGCGACAATCCAGAGAATGATGGACATCCTCCTGCGGCCCCACCAGGCATACACAGCCGCCTGCATAGATGATGTGGTGATCCACTCCGAGGCATGGGAGGAACATTTGGATCGTCTGCGGAGGGTGCTCTCAGAGCTCCGGCGGGCTGGACTCACTGCCAATCCCCGCAAATGCCACCTAGCCCTCTCCGAGGCCAAGTACCTGGGCTTCCAAGTCGGACGAGGCCTCATACGGCCGCAGGAAAAGAAAGTGGAGGCCATCCACTCCGCCCCGAGACCCCGGACGAAGACCCAGGTACGAGCCTTCTTGGGGTTGGCGGGTTATTACCGATGTTTTATCCCCAACTTCTCCTCTTTAGCCGCTCCCCTGACAGACCCAGAGTCAGGGGAGACTCGTCCTCAGAGAAAGCAGCGTCGCCCTGGCAACCAACACAAAACACCTGCACGTCCTCATCGCCGGCTGATCGGTCACAGCTGCTCCCGAAACTGCTCCTGCTCTTGGACACCCACTTTCGTTTGGATTGAACACTGAAGAGCACTGAAAGCACCAGCCACCACGCACCGGCTTACCTTCTTTCACCAGCTTTTGTTTGATTGTAAATAAATCCACCCTCCGGGGCCTTTTCACGAAGCCTGCCTTGTTGAGTGATTCTTCACCCCGTGAAAATATCCTGTAATCTAGAGCGTGCATGCGAGACAGATGTTGAGCTCCTAACCGCCCACGCGCACGATGTCAGAGAGGTAAGCGAGCGAGAGATCTTGCGCAAGCAGCCAAACCCCCCTCAAGTTTGGTGCAGTTGCAAAATGATACTAGCTACTACTTTTTCTACGTCGTTTTCTTTTCTTTTATTGGCTGTAGTCCGGTGTTCCCCTTTGTGTTTGGCGGTTTCGCCGGGTTCCGCAGGAAGTTAGAGAAAATAGAGGAGTCAAAGGTTATATGACGTCATAGACGGGCGACAAAACAGAAATAAAGAAACGGCCCGTGTCTTCGAATTAAAGTCAAGTCAAGTCATCCTCATTTATATAGCGCTTTTAACAATGGATTGTTTCAAAGCAGCTTTACAGAGATAAACATATAATTTAAGGTAACAGAGATTGTTTTGGCTTTATAGCGGTTCTTGAATAATGTTATTTCCAGCTAAAGTTAATTTTGATTGATTCACCTCCGTCGAAATGATCAGACTTTAAACGCGAACCTGTGATGAACGCTGACGGCGTTCACATGCTCATTCAGAATTGATTCTATAGTTATGTGCTTTTGAAAATATGTGCGCAGGCTTGTAATTCCATACAACCCATGCCTAAACAAACTACTTGTCTTGCCTATAAATTTTGATAAAGAATTTTGTTTTATTTTATCACTTCGGGGTACGCGAACCGAAATTCACAACGCTTTATCTGTAGAGTGAAGGACTATAATGCATTAAGAGCTCGCTCAAGTACTGCGGAGCTAAACCATTTAGTGCTTTGTAAATAATCACCAATATTTTAAAATTTATACGATGTTTAATATGGAGCCAATGCAGTGTTGACAGAACCGGGCTAATATGGTCATATTTCCTGGTTCTGGTAAGAACTCGAGCTGCGGCGTTTTGGACTAGCTGTAGTTTATGTATTAAGCGTGCAGGGCAACCACCCAGTAGAGCATTACAATAGTCTAGCCTTGAGGTCATGAACGCATGAACTAATTGTTCCGCATTTCCCAATGAGAGCATATGGCGTATTTTAGATATATTTTTAAGATGGAAAAATGCAGTTTTACAGATACTAGACACGTGGCTTTCAAAAGAAGGGTTGGTATCAAAGAGCACACCCAGGTTCCTAACCGACGACGAAGACTTGACAGAGCAGCCATCAAGTGTTAGACAGTATTCTAGGTTATTACGTGTGGAAGTTTTTTGTCCAATAATTAGAATCTCTGTCTTTTCAGAATTTAGTGGTAGGAAATTACTAGTCATCCAATTTTTTATATCAGCTATGCATTCCGTTAATTTTGTGAATTGGTAAGTTTCGTTGGGTTTTGAAGAAATATACAGCTAAGTATCATCGGCATAACAGTGAAAGCTAACTCCATGTTTCCTAATGATATCTCCTAATGGTAGCATGTACAGAGTGAACAGCAACGGTCCTAGTACTGAGCCTTGTGGTACGCCATACTGAACTTGTGATCGATAAGACATCTCTTCATTTACTGCTACAAACTGACAACGGTCAGTTAAGTATGATTAACCATGCTAGTGCAATTCCACTAATGCCAACATAGTTTTCTAGTCTATTTAAAAGAATGTTGTGGTCAATGGTGTCAAATGCAGCACTAAGATCGAGTAACACTAATAGAGAGATACAACCACGATCGGATGATAAGAGCAAATCATTTGTGACTCTAATGAGAGCAGTCTCAGTACTATGGTACTGTCTAAATCCGGACTGAAAATAGAATAGGATAGAAGGATAGAAAAGACCCCCTTCTCAAATAACCATATAGTATCTTATTGTCCGAATTCCAAATTCCTCCAGGAGGCGGGACAAAACATTGGAGTTTAAAACCTTACAGAACAGAACTGGAAAAATAATGCAGAAGAATAATGCTGTAGAATAATGCGCTAGAAGAATAGAACAAGTCGGGTGGAGCAGACGAAGTAACCATGTAGACCCGTAGAGACAAAGAACCCAAATTAAGATCAGAAGAACGGGTTCAACAGCTTCATTCAAGCCATCATCATCTACTC
This sequence comes from Tiaroga cobitis, assembly GCA_030578255.1. NCBI lineage: Eukaryota > Metazoa > Chordata > Actinopteri > Cypriniformes > Leuciscidae > Tiaroga > Tiaroga cobitis. The sequence goes on along the minus strand of CM060607.1, from coordinate 25,949,449 downwards.
TCGTCTCAATTTTCTTTCTTTCCTAAGTTTTCCTTTATTTTCTCGTTAAAAGTCTCGGTTCTAAGTTAAGTTTTGCTGCAAAGTTTCGTTTTAACGTTTCAACTGCAAAACCAGCTTCCAACTTCAAAGACTTTCATTCATCCGCGCCAACACACCACGTGACTGGCTGTCCGAAATCTATCCAGGCACACGAGAAGATCAGCCAAACGAACGGACTGGGAAACCCCCTTTACGACGAAAAAGGAATCCCCAAAAGCAACGCAAGGACAAGCAAGTAGCCTCCAGACTCTTAGCTGAACTGGTGTATATTGATAAAATTGCATAACCCGCCTAAGAAACGATAGAAGGGTTAAATTAATGATTGATGGTTCGTTCAGGTCATGTCTTATAAGTGCAGAGAGAAACTTGGAATTTCACCATATCACTCTTAAAACTCATTTCTTCCTCACTCTCTTTCTTTCTGCAACTCGTATGAAAGTGTGTGTGTGCGTGTGTGTTAGATATTAGTTTTATGCGTTAGTCTTATAATCAATAAGGTATTGTTCGTGTGTGTTAGATATTAGTTTTATGTGTTAGGCATAGGCTGATAATCAATAAAGTATTGTTTGTATTTGAAAGGAGAAGCATTACTTGTGTTATATGCTTACGAATTTATTGTCTTGAACTGCGATCTATAAGCTACTTATGCTTTTACCCTTGAATTATTTCTTAATTTGGCTGTTAGCTGGGAATTAGTCTTTCTTGGCCAGGAAGATATTATATTTCCTAGAATTAATAATTGTTTATGCTTTACGTTCATTGGATGAACTGATAAAATGATCATACTATTGATTCTGCTACAGTAAATTCTGAAAATAATCAAATTATTAATTATTGATCATAACCCGTTATGAATAATAATTAATTATATTTATACGGGGGTATAAACGCTACAAGGATCAAGTTGTGTTTTTTTAACAAGCGGTTTTATCATAGCCAGTTTAAAGGTTTTTGGTACGTATCCTAGAGACAAAGATGAATTAATGATATTAAGAAGAGGATATATGACCTCTGGAAACATCTCTTTCAGTAGCTTAGTCGGTATAGGATCTAACATACAAGTTGTCGATTTAGATGAATTGACGAGTTTGCAGAATTCTTCCTCTCCTATAGCAACAAATGAATCAAATTTTTCCTCAGGGAGACTACAATGCACTCCCTGATGCGATACTGTGGTAGATGGTTGCATAGTTATAAGTTTGTCCCTGATATTATCAATCTTATAAGTGAAGAAGTTCATAAAGTCATCACTGCTGTGTTGCTTGGACACTTCTGAGCTTGAAGCTTTCTTTTTCGTTAGTTTAGCCACTGTTTAAAATAAATACCTTGGATTATGTTTATTTTCTTCTAATAGGGTTGAAAAATAAGCAGATCTAGCAGCTTTTAAAGCCTCTCTGTAAGCAATCGAGCTCTCTTTCCACGAAATCCGAAATGCCTCTAGTTTAGTTTTCTTCCAGTTGCGCTCCATTTTTCTGGCTGCTCTCTTAAGGGCCTGAGTGTGCTCGCTGTACCACGGCGTTGGATTATTTTCTTTAATCTTCTTTAAGCGCAACGGAGCAACTGCGTCTAAAGTGCTGGAAAAGAGAGAGTTAAACGTTTCTGTTGCAATATCAAGTTCTTCTAAGCTATCCGGGATGCTGAGATGATGAAACTGATTAGGAAGATTATTGATAAAGCAATCTTTAGTGGCAGAAGTTATAGGTTTAACGTATTTATAACACGGAGTCGGCTTTGCAGCCTTGGCTAAATGTAATTTACATGAGACTAGATAATGATCTGAGATGTCATCGCTCTGCTGCAGAATTTCAACGGCATCAACATCTATCCCATGTGATAATATTAGATCTAGAGTATGATTACGACAATGAGTAGGTCCTGACACGTGTTGTCTAACTCCAAATGAGTTTACAATGTCTTTAAATGCCAATCCCAATGCATCTTTTTCATTATCTACATGTATATTAAAATCACCAACAATTAGTACTTTATCTGCAGCCAATACTAATTCTGATAGAAAGTCCGGAAATTCTTTGATAAAATCTTTATGGTGCCTTGGTGGCCTGTATACAGTAGCCAGCATAATTCTCAAATGTGATTTATCGTTTACACTATATATTTTTACATTAAGCACCAATACTTCAAAAGAAGTATATTTAAAACTAGATTTCTTAGTGGTTTTGAAATATTACTATAAATTACAGCAACACCTCCCCCTTTGCCTTTCAGACGAGGTTCATGTTTATAACTGTAATCTTGTGGGGTTGACTCATTTAAAATAATGTAATCGTTTGGTTTTAGCCAGGTTTCTTTCAAACACAGCATATCAAGATTATAATCTGAAATCATATCATTAACTATGAGAGATTTTGAAGTAACTGATCGAATATTCAGCAACCCAAGCTTTATCATTTGCTCATATCTGTTTTTTATTTGTTGAACATCAATTCAATTTTTAACCTGACGTTTTTTGGATTTCCAAATGCGGGGAACAGACACAGTCTCTATATGATGATATCTAGGTGAAAGAGGCTCTATGTGATGGGATTTATCTGACCTTGGTGACGTGAGGCCGCTAGCAGACGGTCGGTTTAGCCAGTCTGTCTGCTTCCTGACCTGAGCCCCAGATTGTCATATTTTATCTCAAAAACTATGAGCCAAATTACTAGACAGAAGAGCAGCACCAGCCCAGGATAATGATCTTAGAGAATTTACGATTAGCATTAGCCAGCACTTTTAAATTTGCTTTGATGTCAGGCGCTCTGGCTCCTGGCAAACATGTGACTATGGTGGCTGGTGTCTCTATTTTCACGTTCCGTGTGATCGAATCACCAATTACCAGGGCACAATCAACAGAATTCTCAGTGGGTGTTTCACTGAGTGGGGCAAATCGGTTTGTTATGGGAATCGGAACGGAAGAGTGGTTCTTTGATCCGCGACTAGAACGATCTCTCACTGTCACCCATCTGCCCTGCTGCACGGGCTCTACTTCAGCCGGAACCGAATCATGTAAAGAGTTCACTATGCTAGGCGCATCCAAAACAGTATCTAAAGATCTAGCATTCTTACCATCCTCAATTAAAGTTTGGATGCGTGTCTCTAGTTCTGAAATGTTCACCGTCAGCCTGACTGTCTCCTTGCATTTATCACATATAAATCCTATATTGCCATCGCAGAAGGCTATACTAAACATATGACATGTGACACAGGTGACAATAACAGGACAAGAAGACATTACTCACCGTGTTTGTTGACTGATTTTTACTTACCTGGACTTTATGAACTTAAAGGCGCGGGCACGCGAGAGAAAATAAATAAATAAATAAATGAGCGCACGGGTGGCGCGTTAGCAGGCTAACGTTAGCGAGTTACTAGCGTGCTGTGTTAATAATAACGGAAGCTAGAGACGTAAGGTTAATCTGAGATGTTGGGTAAGCTGTATTTAGTAGTATAAACAACTAGATAGTAAATGATGGCTCAAAACATAAAGAAATACGAGGTCCAGGCGGAGCTTACAGCCTCGAAGCAATCAAACACACAGCAGGCAGCGAGGCAGACAGGAGCAATCGATCAGCGATCAGCCGATGCAGCCACTATACATTTATTAAACTATACATTTCTGCGGATTTGAAAGTTGGTGGAAACTGTCGGGATAATGTAAGTACATATCTCATAGAAATATATAACATAGATACAGTTATTTTTTGCTATTTTTAAAGCAGAAAAAATACATATTGTGCCTTTAAAACTCTGATATCATGTTTTATGTGTATACATTATGTGTGGATATTCCCAGTGCAAATATCAGATGTAATGTCGCAATTGACAGTGCGATCTATGTGATGTAATTTTTATAAATTTTTTTAAATAAAAACACATGTCTGTATTAAAGAAAAAAATGATTGATAAACACGTAGGCCTATTTAAAATGGAATTAAATAAGTACTTTGGGTGTCTTGTTCATTATATTTATTTTCATATAAAAGCAACAAAACTTAAATTACATCAAGTTTATTAGCAACACCGTGCACGAGCGTGAATCCTGCGATATCAGTCTTTGCTCTCACAGGTGTCTGATCCACTGCGAGAGGAGAGATCTGTCCGGCTTGCCTGCGCTTTTTTCACTCCTCCCCTCACTGCAGCCATAGATATAAACTCAGCAAAAAAAGAAACGTCCTCTGACTTTCAACTGTTTTTACTTTCAGTAAACTTAATGTGTGTAAATATTTGTATGAACACTAAAAGAGTCAACACCATAAGACATAAACTAAAATGTTTCACAGACATGTGACTAACAGAAATAGAATAATGTGTCCCTGAATGAAGGGAGGCTCAAAATCATAAGTACCTGTCAGTATCTGGTGTGGCCACCAGCTGCTGGAAGTACTGCAGTGCATCTCCTCCTCATGGACTGGACCAGATTTGTCAGTTCTTGCTGTGAGATGTTACCCCACTCTTCCACCAAGGCACTTGCAAGTTCCTGGACATTTTTGGGGGGAATAGCCCTTGCCCTCACCCTGCGATCCTGGATCTCAAATTGCTGAAATTGCTGTCATGCAGAAACTCACGCACAGAACGAGCAGTATGGCTGGTGGCATTGTCCTGCTGGAGGATCATGTCCGGATGAGCATGCATAAAGGGTACCACATGAGGGAGGAGGATGTCTTTCCTGTACCGCAAGACATTGAGATTGCCTGCAATGACAACAAGCTCAGTCCGATGGTGATGTGATATACCGCCCCAGACCATGACAGACCCCCCAACTCCAAATCCATCCGACTCCAGGGTACAGGCCTCGGTGTAACGCTCATTCCTTCGACGATAAACACAAATCTGTCCATCACCCCTGGTGAGACAAAACCTTGACTCATCAGTGAAGAGCACTTTTTGCCACTCCTGTCTGGTCCAGCGAAGGTGGGTTTGTGCCCATAGGCGGCGTTGTTGCTGGTGATGTCTGGTAAGGACCTGCCTTACAACAGGCCTACAAGCCCTCAGTCCAGCCACTCTCAGCCTATTGCGGACAGTTTGAGCACTGATGGAGGTATTGAGTGTTCCTGGTGTGACTCGGGCAGTTGTTGTGGCCATCCTGTACCTGTCGCGCAGGTGTGACATTCGGATATACCGATCCTGTGCAGGTGTTGTTACACGTGGTCTTCCACTGTGAGGATGATCAGCTGTCCTTCCTGTCACCCTGTAGCGCTGTCTTAGGCATCTCACAGTGCGGACATGGCAATTTATTGCCCTGGCCACATCAGCAGTCCCCATGCCTCCCTGCAGCATGCCTAATGCACGTTCACGCAGATGAGCAGGGACCCTGGGTATCTTTCTTTGGGTGTTTTTCACAGTCGGTAGACAAGTCTCTTTAGTGTCCTGCGTTTTTAGAAGTGTGACCTTAAATGCCTACTCTCTGTAAGCTATTAAGATCTTAACGACCATTCCACAGGTGCATGTTAATTAATTGATTATGGTTAATTGAACATGCATGGAAAACATTGAAACTTTAGAAATAAATAATCGACAAATTAAGCCTTTGGACGCCTCAGATGTAAAGTTATTCACTGTCAAAGTGACGCCAAAATGAATGGGAGTCAATGGGATGCTAACAGCAGGTGAAGTTCTGCTACAATGGCGGTTCCCGCGAGGCTTCAACTTCCGGCTGATGGATTACCCCCTTGGAGGCAAGGCGCATCTCAAACAAGCCTATTGGCTCTTCCCTGCTTCGTCACAGATTGCGACATGCTGTGTTTCAGTCGGTGACGGTGACGGTGAGGTGTAGTTAGTACATTTGATTTGAAAGGGAGAAGCGCGCGCCTTCACACAGCGAACCGAAGCCGGATTAACATTTTCATGGATTATTAACTTAAATTCTGCTCTGTACCTCATACAAAACTATTATAATACTGCAAGAGAGGACTGCGACTGCAACATATCATCATGTGAACGACTTTTGGTACCGGTTTTGACATTTTCGCAATTAATAAATTATTGTGATTATACTTGTCTGTCTGTTATGTTTTTCTTCATAATTGTAGTCTAACGTTACGTAGTTTTAAGGAATGGTTATGGGTAGGTTTAGGGGTAGGAGTAGGATTAGTGGCTTGTAAAAGTGGGGGTGGCTGCACTTAACTTAAATTATTATATTTTTTCCAAATTCGGGCGCCAGACAGTTTTCTAAAACTGACAAAAATCAAACAACCCAGGATAGCAAAAGAAAACCACTGACTACACACAAAAACAAGTATTTCAAAACAAGTTTCAATTTAACTGGAATTTATTACATAATGTCCATAAACGTAAAAAAAGGTATTTAGTTCAGAAAAGCAAAAGCAACCCAAACAAGCAGTAAATTAATAAATAAATAGTTATATAGTTCTTAACTTAACAGTTAAATTTCATAGTTCAAAAAACAGTGTTCACACAATCACATTGTCACGGGGTGGTTCAGGAAGAACAGAAGAAGGAATAAATTCAAAACGAGTTTTATTCTAAAGATAGGCAAACAGGCAAACGGGTGTAACAGCGTGTAAAACACAAACAATACCGGACACAGAACTGAATACAAGCAGGAACAAAATACACAGGGATGATTACAGCAAACGACAGGCAGCTGTGAGGAATGTGATGGGTGTCCATGGAAACAGATTGGTGGTGGGAAACTCAGACTGGGGAACACACGTGGCAAAACAAAACAAACTGACAGTCAAACAGAAGCCTAATGGTGACATATCGCCCCCCGGCAAGGAGCGTCCTCGCGCCGTAACGAAACGACGGAGGGGGGATCGGAGGAGGTTCAGGTGGTGGACGAGACGAAGACGAAGTGCAGAAGAGAGGCTGGAGTGGCAGGATGGTGAGGTGCAGACGACGATTCCCTGACGGCACAGATGTAGATGGCCTGGTGGCGCCGACCCAGAGCCGTCCAGTACCGACAGCCCACAGCAGAGTAGACGGAGGGAAGAGACCTGGTGGAGAATAGGCTGACGGTAGCTGGAGGATGACCGACGGAGACACGGCGGCAGGATCCATCGGCGCAGGCAGAGAGCCGGTGGACTCCAACGACGACGCTGGTCTTGGAGACCCAGGCGACATCGCGGTGACGAGTACAGGAGATGGAGCCAGAGTACCTGAGAGCAGAGGCGGAGGTGGAGAGAGGGAGGATAGAGGTGACGCCGAGGGGAAGGAGGAGGCCGCTGTAGCAGAAGGGGTGGAGGGACGGAGCGTAGCGTACGGACCGTAAGTCCGTGGCGAAGGCAGAGTGACAACTGACCAAGGGGGAGCCGGCAGGACGAGGGAACCCGCTGCAGCCGATGGTTCGAGGGTCTCTGGTGGAGGTGTAGGTGCGAGGAGCCAAGACGGAGCCGGTAGGTCGACAGGCCGAGAAGGAGTGCAGACGAGATCCTCATGCCTGGGTGCTGCGGATGGCGGGCTGACATGCATCTCGAAGTCAGGGGTCCTCCCCAGAGACGATGTAGGGCGGCGAACATCTAGCAGCGTCGCGGCTGGAGGACTGGCTGAGCTGGGTGTTAAGATGGTATCAGACAGGTTGATGATAGGGCAGATACAGTCACTGGAGTGGTTATACACTGACGAAGATGTAGATGACGGGTGGGACAGGGTGGGAGACGGTGTCTCTTCGGAGAAGCCGATCAGCCAGTCCTCGTGTTCCGTAGATTGGGTTCCCTCGTCCACAGATGTCGTGGGCTCACACCCCTGGTCAGACTCCTGTTGGAGCTCCTCTTCCGGGGCGAGAGTCAGCTCTGTCCACTTTGTCTCAGGCTCTGGCTGGCGTGTCACGGCAGGTGGTAGCTCTCTGTCTGCGGGGGGCACGCACGAGTTCTCCGCGTTCGAGGATGGTAATCCGGGCTCTGGGTCTGGCTGGGTGCTGGATCGGGGTGCGACGCTCTCCAAACACCTGATGATGGCCTCCTTCCAGTTTAGGTTAGAGGTTTCTGGGAGGTCGATGCGCTGATGGAAGTTGGCCCCGATCCAGAACAGATTTTTCAGGGTTTCGTCGTCGAGGGGGCTGGTGACTGCAAGAACACAAAAGTCTCTTGTGAATGTCAAAAAGTTCTGGCTCTTCTCTGCGAGCAGGATAAAGTCCAAATTATCCATTTTTGGTAAGGTATTCTGTCACGGGGTGGTTCAGGAAGAACAGAAGAAGGAATAAATTCAAAACGAGTTTTATTCTAAAGATAGGCAAACAGGCAAACGGGTGTAACAGCGTGTAAAACACAAACAATACCGGACACAGAACTGAATACAAGCAGGAACTAAATACACAGGGATGATTACAGCAAATGACAGGCAGCTGTGAGGAATGTGATGGGTGTCCATGGAAACAGATTGGTGGCGGGAAACTCAGACTGGGGAACACACGTGGCAAAACAAAACAAACTGACAGTCAAACAGAAGCCTAATGGTGACACACATAGACGCTATAAACGTAATCCCAGGTCCTACTGGTCACACTCTGGGCGTCAACACGGGCAGATTCGTGTGTCCATATTCATGCCAAACAATTTTGGCGAACGGAATCACAAACAGGAAAGTGTAGTTGGTCTTCGCCTGGCTCCAGGAAGGAAGTTTAACGGCCTTGGACCCAGCTGTTTTATTACACGCGAAGGACCTTTCCATTTACCTGCTAGTTTAGCAGTACATTTAGTTTTTGCACTAGATTGTGGAAAGTTCCTTATCCACAAACGGTCTTCTTCTTTAAATGTTAATTCTCGTCTGTGTTTGTTGTAGTTCCTCATTTGTCTAACATGAGCTTTTTTGCTGTTTTCCATAGCTTTGGATTGAAGCTGAGTTAAACAATGAACAACATCGTATGCTGGCACATCAGGTGTGAGATTTTTACCTCTGAGAAGTTTGTCCATGGGACTCTGTAGCTTTCTTCCAAGGAGTCATTCCTATGGTCTCTTGGACAGCAGAGTTGATGGCAAATCTGAACTCCGGTAAATATTGATCCCACTTGCTGTGATTTTCATCTAGGTATGCCGCTATCATGTATTTCAGTGTGCGATTGACTCTCTCAGTCATGTTGGTCTGAGGATGGTATGCAGTAGTCAGTTTAGGAGTTACATTCCATTTTTCGCAGACCTCCTTAAATACAGACGACACAAATTGTGCACCGCAGGACAGCAGGAAATCAAGTATACCCCATCTGGTTAGGATTTCCTTCTTGAAAATGGCAGCAACTGTTTGTGCAGTGGCATTTCGCATGGGGAACATCTCAACCCATCGAGTGAAGTAGTCGACGAATACTAAGAGATATGCATTCCGGTTGGAACTACACGGCAAAGGCCCCATTATGTCCAAACCCAACATTTCATTGGGGTGAGTGACAGTGGTGTGTTGCATTTTGCCAGCAGGTTTTCGATTGTCACTCTTAAGTTGTTGACATTTTACACATCTCTTTACACATTGCTTGACATCATTCCACATTCCTGGCCAGAAAGCCACTTCTTGAATTCTCTTATAGGTCTTGAATATTCCTCCATGGCCACTCAAGGGGCTAGAATGATAATGCTGAAGTACCGGTGGAATTAGGCTACAAGGAACACAAACCCGGTAATGCAGCTGGTTGTCAGCCAGGTGAGCTTTACGGTAAAGCTTGTCTTCCAGTACTTCATATTGATCTTTCAGATTGTCATCACCTTCTGCCATGGTCTGCAATATTTTCATGATGACGGTGTCTTTATGTTGTTCTTCCCAGATCTTAGCCAGAGAGATTGGGAGATCCTCTGACTCCTTGTGGCTGGCATACAAGTTCAAACTCACACTGATGCAAACTCACACTGATGGGGATTCGAGAGAGAGCGTCAGGTGCCACATTTAGCTTTCCCTTCCGGTATTTAACAATGAAATCGAATCTCTGCAGTCGTAGGGCCCATCTGATTAAACGACTTGAGGTCTTGGTGGAATCCATCACCCATTGCAGTGCAGAATGGTCCGTAACAACAGTAAACAACTTGTGTTCCAGATAATGCTGCCACTTCTCCAGAGCCCAAACTACTGCCATGCATTCTTTTTCTGTCGTAGAATAATTCACTTCAGCTTTGTTCAAAGCTCTGCTAGCATAAGCTATGACTTCCTCTTTCCCATGGTCCTTCTGTGTCAACACAGCGCCAAGACCGGTCTCACTAGCATCTGTGTAGACAATGAAGGGGTGCTGCAAATTTGGGTGTCCCAGAATGGGAGGTGTCATCAAGCTTATTTTCAGCTGCTCAAAAGCCTGCTGACATTGTGGCGTCCACTGGAAAACTCTGTCCTTCTTCTTCAGGGCATTGAGGGGTTCAGCGATCTGGGAAAAGAATGGAACAAACCGGTGGTGCCATCCGGCTAAACCCAGGAATCGCTGGAGCTCCTTGAGGTTTCTTGGAATTGGGAAAGAACGGATAACCTCAACTTTACTGGAATCAGCGGAGATGCCTTGGATACTCACGACATGGCCTAGGAACGCTAGTTCCTGCAGACAGAATTTGCTTTTTTTAAGGTTGATAGTCAGCCCTGCTTTTTTTCAGCTTGTATAAGACACTCTGGATGTCTAGGAAGTGCTGTTCAATGGTTGAGGACAATGTACACAAAGCAATTGTGACCACATAGTTCACCCAAAACTGTTTCCATTAATCTTTGGAAGGTAGCTGGGGCATTTTTCAATCCAAATGGCATAACATTAAACTGAAATAATCCAAATGGTGTAATAAATGCTGTGTTCGCTGTACTTTCAGGATCCATGGTCACCTGCCAGTAACCACTATTTAGGTCAATGGTTGAAAAAATAGCAGCTCCAGAAAGAGATTCCAATATCTCTGCGATGTTTGGCAGTGGGTATGCTTCACTTTCCGTAACAGCATTTACATTACGGTAGTCTGCACAAAACCGGAGACTCCCATCTTTTTTTGGGACAAGGACGACAGGTGAGGCCCAACCGGAACGAGAAGGTTTCACAACGCCTGCACCCAACCTTTCTTCCAGTTGTTGCTCCACAACAGCTTGTTGGGTAGGGGACATGCAATAGGGTCGTTGTTTTATTGGTACCTGTTGGGTGAGGTAAATACGATGTTGGAGAACATCAGTGCGACCTGGTCTGAGAGCACATACCTCTGGATTAGCCTCCAGGACTTGACGCAGCTGGCATTTTCCATTAGCCGGTAAGTAGGCTCCATTCACTGCACTGTCAATAAAGTTTTTTTATGTCCACGTCATCTGTGCTGAATGTAAATTTGGGTTGAGGGGGAGGAATTGAACTCAAGAGAGAAATACTCCGGTTGGTATTACCTTGTTGCTTTCCTTTTCTGGGTCTGTTTTCCGGTACATTTGCACAGCCTGGTTGGAAGGGGTGTTCCACGTCAGGAGTAGATTTGAAAGTATACTTCTTGTCGATTACACTTATTTGTAAACCACTGAAAAAGATGAAATCCAGGCCCAGGACTACTGAATATGACAGAGCTTTAGGTGCTAGAACTGCAGCTGGTGTGGTGAATACTTTGTCATGAAGATTAATTGAGACATTCAACCATCCAAGAGGAACTTCTGCTTCACCGTTAGCAAGATACAAAGGTCCAAGTGTCCAGGGTTGGAGGTCATGGGGTGATTGAGCAATATGCTTCCAGAGAAACTCATGGATAAGGGTATAGCTTGCACCTGTGTCCACTATGGCTTTTCCCTTCCACGAGCCAATACTGACAGGCACGATTAACTGTTGAGGCACGCTGACATGATTGATAGGAGTAGATGATGTATTTCTAGATGTAATGGTGGAAATGGGTTTACCTGGGGGTGTTTGAGAATTCTTCATAGTTGTTGAAGACACTGAATTGTTGGAAGGTTGTCCAGGCGGCTTGGGTGAATGGAAAATCTGTTTGTTACTAGATGGCTGATAACCTGAAAACGGGGTTGATTGAGCTGGATAAATAAAGTGAGGGCATGTACCTGGTGCGTGAAGTCCTCTACACCGCCAACATTGTACAGCAGGTTGGACAGGAGTCATCCCTCTGGGTGATGCTACAACAGCTTTGGAACCAGCTTTGCTGTCACACTGCTTCTGTTGGTCATGGTCTTTCTCCAGTTGGTGGTCCAGTCGAACTAACTCTTCCACGGTGGTTACATGGCTACGAAGATGACTAGCGAGGTAAGGTTTTATGTTTTTAAGGATCATCTTAACTATGTCTGCTTCAGTTAAACTTGGTTTCCATCTTTTACAGAGAGCTCTGTAGGTAAAAGCAAAATCCCTAATAGACTCCTTTTCGCCTTGAATCTGATGGTGGACACGTTCAGCCAACTCATCTTCGTAGTCCTCAGCTAGAAAAGCAGCAAGAAAAACAGACTGAAACTCACTCCATGTTGTAACAGATGATCTCACAACTTCCCACCAGTCACGCGCAGTGCCATATAAAACTGTCCTGAAGGTGGCCAAGATGTCAGCGTCCATTAGAGGATGTACAGCAAGAAAGTCTTGACATCGTGTTATGCACAACAAAGGATCTGGGTCATCAGATGGCCTTCCAAACATGGGAAATGTTAGCTTGAGGTGGTCAGTTTTAACAGCAGTAGCAGGGGCTGCTAGATGAGTTACTTGTGATGGTGATGGAGATAAGGAGTTATGTTGAGAAATACTTTTCCCACTCAGGTCAGTCATTATTTTTCCTTGACTGTCAAACTTTGCTTCCATTTTATTTTGCAGTTCTTTGATGTTAGTGGACAATTTGTCAGTGAGTTATGTCAATTGACTACTTTTTTCCAGCAGTTGATCAGAATCCTTCTGAAAGTGCTGTTGAACTGATTAAATGTCCTGTTGTATCTCAGACTGGAACTGTTGCACCATGAAGCGCACTTCTGACACTAAGGTATTCTCTACCTTTTGGAGTTCCTAAGCCATCATCATTTTCATAGCTTTAATTGTCTTATCAGCCAGCAGCCATATCACCCTGTAGCCCAAGACTGGTTGCCCACTGAAGCTAAGCAGGGCTGAGCCTGGTTAGTACCTGGATGGGAGACCTTCTGAGAACACCAGGTTGCTGCTGGAAGAGGTGTTAGTGAGGCCAGCAGGGGGTGCTCACCCTGTGGTCTGTGTGGGTCCTAACGCCCCAGTGTAGTGACGGGGACACTATACTGTCAAAGAGCACCGTCCTTCGGATGAGACGTTAAACCGAGGTCCTGACTCTCTGTGGTCATTAAAAATCCCATGATGTCCTTCGAAAAAGAGTAGGGGTGTAACCCCGGCATCCTGGCCAAATTTGCCCCTTGGCCTCTGTCTATCATGGGCTCCTAATCATCCCTATATACTAATTGGCTTCATCACTCTGTCTCCTCTCCACCAATAAGCTGGTGTGTGGTGGGCGTTCTGGCGCAATATGGCTGCCGTCGCATCATCCAGGTGGATGCTGCACATTGGTGGTGGTTGAGGAGATGCCCCCCTACCATATGTGAAGCGCTTTGAGGTCCCAGAAAAAGCGCTATATAAATGTAACGAATTATTATAATTATTATTATTATTATCAGACTCAGTTTCAGCTTGCTGCTTGTTTGCAGATAATGTAGTGGAGAGTTGTTGCTTGATTTTGTCCATCTTTCCAGCGAGTTTAGTGATCTGGCTCTCATGGCTGGACGAATTGGACTTTAATTCCTTAGTGAGTTCAATTACAGCTTTCTCTTGTTTGGTCATGAAATCATGCAACTGGTCCCAGTTACCTTGTGCTCGTGCAGTGAGTTGACCAATCTCTCTTCCAGGTGTTGGGAGAGTTCTAGGCAGGTCATACTGTACCCCTGAAGAAGAAGAAGGAGGTGGTGAAGCAGCGGCTGGAGATGATGTTCCAGGTGATGGTGTGCATAATTGCATGGATTCTAGAGGTTTTGGTTCCCGCGGGAAAGGTTGAGTTAGAGTGCTGTGCCCTAATGGGGTGGACACAAACTGCACATGTGGTCCTGGCTGCACAATGCGACTGAACTGGGTGGGCGTGTGGCAGAAAGTTGGAGCATAGGATTCCTGAGGAGCTGGACGGTGCACAGGTAGCCAATTAGGGGTGGCCACATCCGGAGCCTCCATTTCGACAAAGGTTGAGTGTGGGGAAGGGTGCTCTGCCATGATTATGTAAATAAAATATGATATCAATAAATGATGCAATAAAAGTGTTGCAAATCAGTATTGTGTATGTCCGTTAATTCATTTTAATTTACATTGCCTTTTAATTGTACAAATGTAGTTCCCATTTCACAACATTAAGCAAGTGTCTCAAAACAATTATCCAACAAGTCAAACAACAAAAAAAACAAACAAAAATAAAATGTCCCAATACAAAGTCACATTCACTAGTATTCACACTAAATTGTGTTCAAGTCCCTGTTCGGGCGCCACTCTGTAACAGTGGGGGTGGCTGCCCTTAACTTAAATTATTATATTTTTTCCAAATTCGGGCGCCAGACAGTTTTCTAAAACTGACAAAAATCAAACAACCCAGGATAGCAAAAGAAAACCACTGACTACACACAAAAACAAGTATTTCAAAACAAGTTTCAATTTAGCTAGAATTTATTACATAATGTCCATAAACGTAAAAAAAGGTATTTAGTTCAGAAAAGCAAAAGCAACCCAAACAAGCAGTAAATACATAAATAAATAGTTATATAGTTCTTAACGTAATAGTTAAATTTCATAATTCAAAAAACAGTGTTCACACAATCACATAGACGCTATAAACGTAATCCCAGGTCCTACTGGTCACACTCTGGGCGTCAACACGGGCAGATTCGTGTGTCCATATTCATGCCAAACAATTTTGGCGAACGGAATCGCAAACAGGAAAGTGTAGTTGGTCCTCGCCTGGCTCCAGGAAGGAAGTTTAACGGCCTTGGACTCGTTGAGAGTGAACCACTCACCAACAACAGCCGGTCTTTCAAGTGCGTCACTATGGAATCGCCAGACTCCACGTCGCATCAGACAGCATGTGCGAGAAACTCCTCAGTTCAAACAAACGCCGTTTTCCACTCCACATGGTAACCATTTACTTCACTCTCCTTCTCACGAAACGAAACATACCCCAGTGACGTGTCCTCTTTCCACTTGATTAAATAGGCCTCACCTCCATTTCCGCCATTAATTACTCGCTCCACCCTTTCCGTTAAAATTGAAAGTAAACGTAAATATGGCTGTATTGTTTACTGCACTGTCACAGGCTCAAAATATATTTTAATGCTATAAGTTATGGTTAATAAAGCTGCCATTTCCCTACACATTTCTGTCCATTACGTTTTATCCTTTTTATATTCTGTATAAAATGGGTATGTTTAGGTTTGGGAATAGGGTTAAGGGATCTTACATTTATCTATAAAATGGTAAAAGGGAAATTATACAGATATCTTTATGATATGGAATATACGTAAATAGTTAACGTTTTGTAGCTGTAAAATCGTAATAATGTTACGTTTTAAATGTTGCAGATATGTCCATATTCAGCCCATTCTCATCCCTAGGCGTCATGAAACTGACGCCTTGGGAATCATTTTGACCATGCTTCAATATTCAACGCTTTAGGCACCCTTTAGCGTCAGTTACATGACGCAATCCTAGGGCGTCATCTTATTGACGCTTTACTTTAAGCGTCAGTTAGATGACGCTATCTAATCCTAACCCTACCCCAGACCTAAACCTACCCCCGTCATCTAACTGACGCTTAAGGTAAAGCGTCAGTAAGATGACGCCCTAGGATTGCGTCATGTAACTGACGCTAAAGGGTGCCTAAAGCGTCGAATATTGAAGCATGGTCAAAATTGTCATTTTAGTGACGCCTTGGGATGAGAATGCGTTGCCATATTATACGTTTCAGCATCTATCCAAACGTATAAAAAAGTACGTTTTCTATCTTTGAAAATAACGTTAAAATGAATACCTATGTATTAACAATGAGATCAGGCTGAACATGCATACTGCATTTATAATGTCTGGTTTCAGTGCATATTATGAATACATTTTTACTGCCTTTTGAATACCTTTTGAATGCCCTACAGGATTCCAGTCGTATCATTTATGCAATACAACAAGCAGCAACATTTTGTTGTAATTCAGAGAGACATGTAATAGCAAGCCAAGTATGATTATAAATGCATGTAATCTTAAAATGATAGCTTACCTACCCACCTAGCAGGCAACATCTCCTCGACCCTCATTGGACAAGCTGCTTGAAAAAATGAATGGATGGCCATATAATATACGTTTTACTCCATCAGTTTAAACTGAGGATAAACATACAAATTTAAAGATCCCCATTACATTACCAAGACCTGTGGTTGAACCAGCCACGCTCGCTCCCTCAGTGCATCATGTTTCCTCTACACCAGAGCAGATCTTTGGGCCAGTTCTATCTCATAATGAGAAAAACAGAAACGCAGCTCATGCATAGCAGGAGAGAACATGATGAGTTTCATACACTGGATAGCTAATGAAATGACACTTTTTTTTTGTTGGTAATTTATAGCTAAATTTTGGCTGTAAAATATTGAATCTTAAGGATATTTTGCATTTAAGTGGGAAGTTGTATAAAGTTTCTGGAACGCTTCCGTCTGTCATGGACAAAGAAATAGTCCCACCCTAAAATCATGTCATTTTCAATCAGAATATTTGTTTTGTATTGTATGTACAGTATAGTAGAATTAATAATAATAATAAGCAAGCACCCAATCAGAGTGATTTCTGAAGAATCATTTGGGACTAAAGACTGCTGAAATGACATTTTCACGTTTTACAATGGTGAAACAGGCTTCAAACCTCCACCTGATCTGCCAAGACTATATCAGAACATTCAAGAAGGTTCCTTCCTACTTTCTAAAACATTTTTTCTTTTTTTTAAAGTTGGCATTGGGGTTACTGAAAATATTGATGGCTGCTGTACAAAACTAGTCACTTGGGATAAAGGGATTTTTGCCACACAGATGATCTCACACAGATCATTTGACCCACTTATATTGGGATGAGACATTAAACCAGTTAATATCAAATCTGGCCAGACATCGGGCTCTCTTATCACACCAACTGCTATTTATGGGTGGGGTGAGCCAAGTTCAAGTGATGCTCCGCTGTCAGTTTTGTTGAGACATAAACAAGGGCTTCACGTCATGATCGGCAGTCTCTGATCTCCTCCTTTTTGTTTGCTTCATTCCAGGGAAACTGAACCTGTGACCTCCAGGTGTCAGGCATGCCAGTCTGTGGTCTGAAGAGTGGGCTTTCAGCCTGTTCGTTAGCCGAAGTGCCCAAGGGACATGTGTCTACCACAACAGTAATTGACAAACAAGTTGCACTTTATTAAATCACCCCTCATCCAAGCTCCAAGTATTATTTTGACAGACTTTGCTTTGTTCCAATCGATATTTGATTGACATTAGAGACAACAACAAGTTTTGTGCAGCAAAAGACTGAAAAACAATAGTACATTTAGTAAACCCATTTCTAACGGTCAAAAACACAAAGGGCCAGACACACAGTTAGGGTAACATCTTTACTGTAACGCACATTGCACTAAAATATTGCAAGCATTAACTGAATAAATAAAAAACAGTGTAACACACACACATGCGCATGCACGCATGCGCACACATGCACGCACACACACACACACACACACACACGCACACACACACACACAAATCACATCACTGCAAACCAAAATTTTAAAGTAATTAAATAATTTATATTAAATATAATCACATGTTCATCTGGGACATCTTTTGTACATACATAAATTATAAGATAATTCATAGTTTGTCTAGCAAAAAAACAACAAAAAAAAACATAAATATAAATAATTTTTTACCACAATTTTATTTAACCAATTAACAGGTATTTACTGTAGCATTTTGAAAGTGTTTTCGGTAAAGTACAAACATTTTGTCACCTATAACAATAGGCAAAGTTACAGCAAAAAACTCTGCTTAAAGGTACTCTATGTAACTTTTGTCCCTCTAGCGGATAAAAAATGAAAATGCCTGCATTTTGCGGTAGAACGTTGTTTTGGATGAAAATTGTTTTCGGCTCTGTGTGACTGTGCCGATGATGGTTATCCTACTGCTCATAAAACATTCACTACAAGGCTTAAGAGATATAACATCTCATGCTATTTCCTTGAAAATTAATTTCCTGCACAGCGCTACAACAACCCATAATGAAATGACCCTTCACAGTAGATAATGCTTAACAAACAACTCTGTTAGAGAGCTACATATGGCAATTTATCTCTTTAATAAAATACTTTACTCATCTGTTGAGTAATAAAAATGCCATCTTTACGACATTTCAAATCCCTCAGTTCTCGCCATATCTGAAAAAGCCAAGCCAGTGATTCTTGTTTTATTAGCTTTAGCTCTGTCAAGTTCGCTTTTTGCCTGTAGACTTTCCTCAATTCTGCAGTTTTAGATAGTACACACACACACACACACACACACACACACACACATATTAGGGGTGTAACGATTCGTTTTAACAACGATTCGATTCGTATCACGATTCGTGGTTGTCGATACGATTCAAGGACAATAATGGTTCATTTAGAACGATACGATCCGAAACGATTCAGTGACTTGAAATCGATTCAGTAACTTTTTAGCCAAAAATTAAACCAGTGTGACTGACATAAATACCTGGATACTGGACAGTGCGGGTAAAGTTTCCTAGATTCATGTTGTTTCTTGTAAGGGAATCAATCAGGTATCAATTGAATATACACTCACCTAAAGGATTATTAGGAACACCATACTAATACTGTGTTTGACCCCCTTTCGGCTTCAGAAATGCCTTAATTCTACTTGGCATTGATTCAACAAGGTGCTGAAAGCATTCTTTAGAAATGTTGGCCCATATTGATAGGATAGCATCTTGCAGTTGATGGAGATTTGTGGGATGCACATTCAGGGCACGAAGCTCCCGTTCCACCACATCCCAAAGATGCTCTATTGGGCTGAGATCTGGAGATCTGTGGGGACCATTTTAGTACAGTGAACTCATTGTCATGTTCAAGAAACCAATTTGAAATGATTCGAACTTTGTGACATGGTGCATTATCCTGCTGGATGTAGCCATCAGAGGATGGGTACATGGTGGCCATAAAGGGATGGACATGGTCAGAAACAATGCTCAGATAGGCCGTGGCATTTAAACAATGCCCAATTGGCACTAAGGGGCCTAAAGTGTGCCAAGAAAACATCCCCCACACCATTACACCACCACCACCAGCCTGCACAGTGGTAACAAGGCATGATGGATCCATGTTCTCATTCTGTTTACGCCAAATTCTGACTCTACCATCTGAATGTCTCAACAGAAATCGAGACTCACCAGACCAGGCAACATTTTTTCAGTCTTCAACTGTCCAATTTTGGTGAGCTCTTGCAAATTGTAGCCTCTTTTTCCTATTTGCAGTGGAGATGAGTGGTACCCGGTGGGGTCTTTTGCTGTTGTAGCCCATCCGCCTCAAGGTTGTGCTTTTTGTGGCTTCACAAATGCTTTGCTGCATACCTCGGTTGTAACGAGTGGTTATTTCAGTCAAAGTTGTTCTTCTATCAGCTTGAATCAGTCGGCCCATTCTCCTCTGACCTCTAGCATCAACAAGGCACTTTCGCCCACAGGACTGCCGCATACTGGATATTTTTCCCTTTTCACACCATTCTTTGTAAACCCTAGAAATGGTTGTGCGTGAAAATCCCAGTAACTCAGCAGATTGTGAAATACTCAGACCGGCCCGTCTGGCACCAACAACCATGCCACGCTCAAAATTGCTTAAATCACATTTCTTTCCCATTCTGACATTCAGTTTGGAGTTCAGGAGATTGTCTTGACCAGGACCACACCCCTAAATGCATTGAAGCAACTGCCATGTGATTGGTTGATTAGATAATTGCATTAATGAGAAATTGAACAGGTGTTCCTAATAATCCTTTAGGTGAGTGTATATATATTAGTGCTGTATCCTAAAAATACCCTAGCTACTGGGGTGCCTCAGGGCTCAGTGCTTAGACCACTTCTCTTCTCCATCTACATGACATCACTAGGATCTGTGATTCAGAAACATGGTTTTAAACAAAAAACATGAACAATACATTTATGTCAAACTTAACCTTTAGGCATTGACACAAATTTCACGATTCGATTTCGATTCACAATCTTGCAATTAAATTTCTATTCAATTTAATATCGATTATTATCAGGTACATGGCAATAAAAATATTGAAGAACAGGTTAAGTAGAAATACAATGAATGTGCAATACATTGCATTTTTTTTATTTATCAAAATGCTCCGGACTAACAAGTTTTTGGACATTGAATAGCTTTTTTGAGGTAAATGTAACATTACATGACATTGTTTACTAGCTGTTTTATTGACATATTGAGCGATTACACAAGATATAATATGGATTTCAGTGAGTTATACTGTACTTTTCAACTTACCTTCTGATGTTCATTCATGTTTATTTTGTGCTGTAAATAGCAAAATAGTGCATAAAAAGATGAGCATTCACGTGAGCTTCGCGCTGCAGCTTTGCTTGAACACCGCTACACATCGCGCCGCCAAAACAGTAGCTTTTTATTTTTATTTCATGAATTTGACAGAATTTGAAAGCTGAGGAGTTTCATATCAGCAGTAACAAAGCACAAAGCTTATTGCGATTTATTGGATGGGAGGCACGCTACAAAGTTCAGGTGTGCTAAAGTTGTTCATTCATCAACTGAAGACAGCATAGACTGAAAGATCCATTCTTGGGATTTAAGAATCGATATCGGTTCTTCAAAATGAGAGTCGATTAAAATCAAGAAATCAATTTTTTTTTTACCCAGACCTACCTTGACATTAGTATAGCATTAGCACATCCTGACTGATAGCATTGCTGCTTGTTACGATCAGATGATCTGATCTCTTCTGTTATAAACTTTTTATAACAGTTGACTGTGTTATACGTTTACTATTGAAATCAGCTGTGCAGCAGTGTTTGCGCTTACCTGTTATCTCCTTTAGGGAGAAAAGTCATGCTTTTTTATTGAAATCACATACTACTTTCTACAACTGTACTACAGAAAAGGGTATTTTCGAGGTAGCTTGGGTGAGATCTGAAGGTAAATTGACTTTGAATGGTCAAACAGATGGTGCCAGAACCCTTCATGGAACTTACTGTAAATGGACCATATGTTCCAAATGTCTGAACTTACTTACCTTTTGAAAGTCATGCCATTTCTGAAGGATATGCTGAGTGCCCTCAATGACCTGCACTTGTAGAGCTTCTTGGTCGTTGCTTCCTTTAGCCCATCATGGAAGTGTAATATTAGACAATGGATTTAAACATTTTTACATTAATCTTTAATTCTACTGCATGACATGAAGTCAGATTATTTAATGTAAAAAATTTTATTGGCTTTTTTTGGCACTCAAAGGACTTGACATATGGAAGGGGGAATCTCCTCAACCACCACCAACTTGCGGCACCGAAGCATATATGGACCCCTGGATGATGCGGCGCTAGAACGCTCACCACGCACAAGCTCATTGGTGGAGAAGAGACAGAGTGATGAAGCCAATCAGTATTTATATATATTTATATCTCCTTTTTCGAAGGACATCCTGGGATTTTTTATGACCACAGAGAGTTAGGACCTCAGTTTAACTTTCATCTGAAGGACGGTGGTTTTTTTTTTGTTTTTTTTTCTGACAGTATTGTTTCCCCATAACTCTACTGGGGCACAAGGACCCACGCAGACCACAGGGTAAGCACCTTCTGCTGGCCTCACCAGGCCCCTCTTCCAGCAGAAACCTAGTTTTCCCATCTTCTTGATGCATGAGTTCTCAAACAGGAACACTGTAGTGATCAATGCTTAATTTACCAGGCAGTTCATGTTAAATTCTTTTCAATGTGGATTAAATGGGGTAAAAGCACACAAGATTACAGGGGACAATTTACCGCCTTCTAAACTTTTGGACAACTTGTTCTTCTATAGCAGCTCACCCTGTCACAGCACGTTACGTTCTGTAACACATGCTCTGACTACACAAACAAAGCCTTTTGTGCAGAATCAATGTATTTGGTCTTAATGAAGGTCATTGTAGAAAACGAAAGGACCCTGAATCATGGGTTAGGCATATGTTTTACCTGTCTGTGAGTAAATGGTAATGAGTGTGAGAGGTAATCCATAAACCTGGCATGAACGTGGACTGTCTGGATTGCTGAAGATTTGATGTCTGGCTGGAGGCAAAGGGGAGACATTGTTCTCATTCAGGTGGCAGTGCCAGCTCATTACTACAGCACGCTAGTTCATGGGTTGATCGGTTGTACGAGAGGTGGAGGATCATCTTGATTTCTGAGAGATTAAAGCAAGCGATCAATGATTTCTTGGAAATCTGGGGGGTGGGGTGGGGGGTGGCTAGACATCTGTCGCATGCATGCTGCTATAAAAATTAAGGGAAAAGTCAAATGTTTCGTAAGGGTTCGGATCATATTTCTTCAGTGCCGGTCATTTTCCTGAGCTGTTTCTTCTTATTATGTAAGGTTATGGTCTTTCTTTGTTTTGGTATGGTGCACTTTCCCCCAGCCAGAATTTTAAATAATGCAAAGTTATGTAAGGCCCGTAACAGTTGATCATATCTCGTTGAAGTGTCTCCCGTGGGTTCATATAGCAGCTAATGTTGCTCGTGAAAAGGCTTTTTGTTATATCCACTAAGATTTGACGCTTGGAAGTATCGCATATCCTTTGTTTAACGATGTAAAATCGTTTAGAGCATGCACAAAATCAATGAAGCGTCAGCATTGACGTTCTTGTGGGATGAAAGCAGTTGTATTGGTTGCAGTAGGGGTTTATGATGTTATGTAACAAATGTTGTGATGATTTATGTGATGCCAAAAACCCTGCTATGTGAAATTTAATGTTATTTTATAAATTCTCTATAAATCTTTCTTTGCTATTGTGGTAAGAAATAAGCCTGAGGTTTTGACATGGATTACGTGTCTTCCTAAACATGTCTTGACACAGACGGACGTGTAATTCTACGGACTCTTGATAACAAACTCTACTAGCATACAATGTCAGCTCAACACATTCACACATCACTCAACTCATTTTCGTGCTCCAAGCGAGCGGTGTGGGAGTATTTTACCTGCTCATTCAATACATTTTGTGTGGACTGTCACTAAGTGTCCAGCTCCAAAACAGACTGTGACTGAGTCTGTGTTGGTGTGGTGAGACATTATGTTTGCTGAGTACACAGCATGCAGCAAACACTTCTGTTAAACTTAAATCCTTTCACAGAAGCCGTCGAATTCCTCTGAAATAGCCGTACGTGGAAAGCCTAGATTATTTTGATTGTCCATTGAGGACTTGATAACAAGTCTAGAATGAAACTTGAGTGTGAGGGAACGGTGCAATGCTGTTGAAAATGCTCTCAACACACTTACTGGCATTTTGTAGGGCAAGCATCACTATCATTATTGCTCATATTTAGGGTTAAATTATTAAACTTCACTATATAACTCATCCTGCACCATTCGTGCTACAAATGACACCTCTTATCAATGCTGCTTGTTGAGGAGAGGTGTGCTGTTACTTTTCTAAAGTCAGACATATCAGACAATTTTTGCATGACAGCTGATAAGCCATAGAGTTACACTGAAGGAGGATCTCCCTAGAAAGCATCCAGCACCCCCAGTAATCGCATAGCAACATACAGTAAACAATACACAAAAAAAAAAAAAACAAGTATTACTAAATATGAGATGAATGATATATAAATCACTAAATTTTATAACACTGCCCAACAATTCCACTCGCTGAGGCAACATTTTTTTATGGGTACCCCATTCAGTGCTTGAAAGAAAATAATAGAAACCATAAAAATATGTCTTTTAAATCACAGTGTATTACAAAAGCTAAAAATATTCAAATGAAACATTTCCTTTTCGTTGTGTTTTCAGTTAACCATTGGCTGTCAAGATAACAGTTTAGCCTACCAATAAAAAGTGTGTATATAACAAAAACTATACATGTTGTTTTAATATTATAGATTTGTTTTCTTGCTGATGGTAAAAGCTGTTCCATATGCCATTTAACTTTTTTACCATGGATTAACATAAAATGCTTTTCTTTCAAAATCTGGATGGATTTACAGATTTAGAGTTATGTAAATCATGTATTTATTTTGGACTAAAAAACCTCTCCCTGTTTCTGGAATCTCCCAGGGCACTAGAAAGAGTCTAAAGATTCAGTTGTGCATGGGCACGTTGTGCCTACCATTTGTTTTTGTTTTAGTTATGACTCAAAGACCACAAAATAAAAACATTGTGTCACTTAGTAACAGTTCTATGCCCCCAATCTCAAATCAGAAAGTAATTTATTTTCCTTGTTTATAGAAACATCATTGTACACCATTTTTGGACTCAATAGATTAATATCCCATGAAAAACACGGTACATCCAGGAAACCTGCATTTTGAGTAGAAGGTTATGGGGTTCAAATTGCTGTGGAGAAAAGAGATTCATTTTCTCAACCTTTTTGCAGCCTAAGGAGAGTCATTGTTTTTTAACTGGCTTTTTGATTTCCTCACAGTCCTGCAGTCCAGTCTAAAAATGGCTCATGATAGAGTGTAAAGATCTGCAGTAATGGCTCAAAATGTCTATATGCTGTGTACACTATACTGCTCAAATGTTTGAAGTTAGTTTTTGGAAAGATTCTCTTATGCCTACCGAGGCTCCATTTATTTGATCAAAAATACAATAAAAATGATATTTTTCAACAATTTTCAACATCATTACTCCATTAATTGTGTATCCTTAGGAAATAATTCTTATAGGTGGATTTGGAGCTCATGAAAAAATTCTGTTTAAAACAGTTTTGCTGCTTAATATTTTTGTTGATTTTTTATGTGATGATGTAAAAGTCATTACTGTCAATTTAACTATATTTTAATAAATAAATAAAAAAAATGTATCAATTAAATGCATCTTTGCGGAACAAAAGTAATGTTTTTATATATAAAAAAAGAAATCTTGGGCCCCAAAGTTTTAAACGGAGAGTGTGTGGGATTTTTTTTTGAAGTTGGAAGCATATTGCTAATCTGGAAAAAGCTGTTTCCATATGACATTTATTTGACCATCTTATACAAACATGCTAGCCACTCTTAATGAAAATGAATGAGTTTTCAAAATGACCATCTTATACTTGCTATTATATATTTGTAATGGATCTGGGCTTGGATCTGAAGTGCTGGGCCTTACAGTAACATGTTTAACAGCAGTGGTCCAAAAGCCATTATTCTCAAGCAACACTCTGTTTTGGTGGTTATTTGTGTGTTACTGGATTTGTAATGGACAAAAATGACATGCATATACATCAATTATGATAGCAAGGGCTACAGAAAAGCAGTATGTTTCATTGTTTATGGTTATGCGGTCACCAGACAGTGTTTATTCTCATTGGAAAGAATGTCAAATGCATGTTTTTTTTTTTTTGGGGGGGGGAGACACACTATTCCATCCCCAGCTGTCTCTCAACCCTGTGCATTCTACCCCCCTCAAAGGCAGCCACAAATACAGGAAACAGTTCAAACTGTTTATATATGAGACTATGCAAACCTTACTCAAAGACGACAAGGTTCCTGGGATTTTCCACTTTCCATTTTAGTTCTTTCAGACCTATACAAAAGCATATTTCTCTGCATGAGTTTGGGGTTTCCTTTCAGTGAATATGGCTTGTGGGTACGGATATTTTTAACTCAAGCATAAATTAGACTATTTCAGTTTGGCCTATAGCTAGTTCACCCAAATTTTTTAATTCAGTCATTTATTCACACTTTCAAACCTACAGTATATAACTTTTTTCTTCTTCTGTATATCACAAATACCCGATAAGCAAACTGCAGGGGATCATCAAGGGTCCTTCAGGTAGGCCAACACCAGTCTTTCAAATTACTTCATGTCCAAAGACGTTAAGAAAACAGGCCTACAGTAGTTTTTCAGTCCTGTGATTTTGTGTTTCTTTGGGATGGGGATGAGGGATAATGGGATGGGGATGAGATTTTCTCTCATAAAAAAAAAAAAAAATGGGATGGGGATAAGATTCACTCTCATTTAATTAAAAAAAAATGCATTAAGACAAAAAGCTGCGATAACTTTAACTCTGCTTGCCATATTCCTGAGAGTTTATGGGAGAATTAGCGATGGCCAATTTCAGATCATTTAAATGTGTATGGCTTCAGAAGACACTGAATATTGCAGTCATCGTAACTAATCTTCTGACTTTTATGTCATATTAAATACTTTTATGGAGCTTTTGTGTCTCTTTTTAAAGCTTTAAAGCTTGAAAGTGTCAGTCTCCATTCGTTGTACGGTAATTGCATAACAAAGAGCAACCAATACAATTTTCAGATTTTTCCCCCTCTTTCCCACAGAACACAGGCATACAGGTTTGGAATGACCTGAGAGAGAGCAAACGTGCATAATTTATATTTTCAGGTGAAATAGTCCTTTTAAAGCTCAACAATGGTTCGGTGAGGGTAAGAGGACACATGCAAACAGCAGTAAAATACATGTAGTAATCTCTTATCCAGAAGTTGTTAGCAGAAGAAAAAGTCAATTTAGCTGATTAAAATACATCAGAGCTACAGAGATTATGGAGATTTTCAGTATTAATCCAATTATCCTCCATCCTGTTGTTTTTTTATTTAAAATAATAATACAATTAGCTTAAGTACTAATACAGCTAATGTGGAAGGGGTACGTAAAACCGTAGATAAAATCATCCGAGTTTGCTTGGGAGCCAGAAAACTTGTTTATTTAAATGTTCTGTACGTCACTGACCTTTCATTGTAATGAATATTATATGTTGGCTATCCTATGGACAGGTGCTGCTTGCAAAGAATCAACAGGTTTAACAGCAATCTGTTCGGTACGACATGTAAAGTGTACAACTGTAAAAATATTGTTTAAGTTATCGACTGTTTCTAAGAAAATCCCCAAACACCCTTTCAGTGGATTTTCCCTTGATAACGGTGTGAGCCATGAGGAAACAATCTAGTGTTACACGCCATGACTCAGGTTTGCCAGAACTGGGTGTGTTTATAACTTTTGCACGACTGGAATCAGAGCTTAATTCTTTATCCTGGTTTTTCTTTTTTAAGCATCTTTCTTGTTTCAAAGTCGCTCCCTTTGAGGATGAAAGATCAAATGCAGAGTGCAGAAATTCACTAATTATAACTGAATTGCTTTCTGAACATATACTCAGAAAAACAAGATTTAGACTCCAATTTAGAGTTCCTGCTAACCTCACGTTCAGACCGCAGAGTTTACACAGACTGTCCAGCAAATAACACAATTGGCACGCTCAAGACAAACAATACAAAATACACATAAGCGTAGAGAAACTCCACGCCAACATTTCGAGGAAATTTGCAGGTCTCTCATTTGCAAAAATGCAGCCACACTGGTCCTTGACTGTCCACAACTTTCAAGGAAAAGGATGAATATGGCACCTATTTCCTCGACTTGGCTGTGAAAGATCTACACGTTTTTCTTTTCTCAAGCTTAGCAGAAAAATTCCTAATGGTGCTTCTGGGGGCTTAGAACTTTTTGGCACATTGTTATTTTGTGCGGTTTTAGTGTTGAGCTGTAATCACCGATCACCACCAAAGCTGATTATTGCGCTAATAGTTAAGGTCTTAAGGATTTAAGGTCATAATTCAGAGGTGGTGATGTTAGGAAAAGTACTTTTTCAAAGTATTGTTTTCTTACTGAACAAGTGCCTTTGGAATGCTGCATTGTGTGTAAACCTTTGTTAAAAAAAGGAGGTATTTGATGCCTTGTGTTGTTGATTTTGGAGCTAAATAATTCTGTATGAGAAACTTTAGACAAATAAGTTGCACTGCTTCCAAGATCTCAAGGCAATTTTTAAGTATTTTGGTGGATATTTGTTTTTCTCATGAAAAGGTTCTCTTTGTGGTGCTCATTTTTTCAGTTTGTTCAATAGTCTGTTATATACACAGATTAGGCATAACATTTTGACCACTGACAGGTGAAGTGAATAACACTGATTATCTCTTCATTACAGTTCGTGGGTGGGATATATTAGGCAAGAAAATTAACATTTTGTCCTTAAAGTTGATGTGTTAGAAGCAGGAAAAATGGATTTGAGTTAGTTTGACAAGGGGCAAACTGTGATGGCTATCAAAAAAAATTTACTTGGTTGGTGTCAGTTTTACTAAATAATTTCTTGTTCACTTTACTTAACAAACACAAGTAACTGCATTGAATTAATTTAACTTAGTAATTTCAACAAAAGACCACGTCTTGTTATCTTTACTTTAGGCATTTTTGTTCAGTCAACAAATCATTGTTCAGTGAAACGCACAAATACAAGACAACCAAAACGGGATGTCCCTTTGCCCACACCGTATGCAAATGCACAGCTATGAAGGTAATATGATGCCATAGAGAATCACGTGCGCAGGGTAAGATTTGTGAAAGTGTACATAAGATTATAAGTGTAAATTAAATTTGCATGCGCAAGAGAAGATTTGTAAAGGTGTAAATCGCCTTTCAAGTGTAAGTAAAAAATATTTGCAGCATTATACTGTTATTCGTAAGTATAATTCATGTATTGTCAAGCTGCAGCTTTATGCTAATGCAAAATAAATAGGATCTGTATTCCTCTGACTTCCATATTTCTGCGCTTACACTTTAGGCACGTTTTCTTTTTCGCACAAATATGGCCAAAAGCACTGCAAGCCTGTGGACAGCAATTTGCAAGCGAAAACAACAGAGTCCTATTTTTCAATTTTAATCCGTGAAGGACAATCATCAAACAATTAAACAGAAAATGGACAACACTTTTGCTTACAGGCAACATGAAGTAGTTGCTGTAATTTGCTGTTAAAGCAACACTATGGAACTTTTCAACCTTCATAAAATATTTCCAAGACCCTTGTGATGGTACATCGACTTACAATAGGTTAAATGACACGTCTGCCATAGCCTGACGTGGTC